>NW_004624732.1:11740391-11756916 GCF_000247695.1 Heterocephalus glaber | reverse complement strand
TTGCTGTAGGTGATCTGGAAGTCTGGTTTTGAGACTTATTTACATGTTTTCTCATTTCGACTGGGGGGAAGGGTGGGTGCTTTGGTGCCCATGTGGCTCACCTCTTCCCCGCTGAGAGAGGTGGGACAGGAGCCAGGAGTGGTGGTAGGGATGGTGGCCAGAAAGCCCCTTCTTCTGGACCAGGAGCAGTGGGACAGTGGCCCGGAAGCCTCTTCCTCTGGGCCAGTAGTGGCAGGACTGATGTTGGCCCAATACCCTTTTCCTCTGGGCTGTGAGTGGCAGGACTGATGGCCCAAAAGCCCTTTCCTCTGGGGTGGGAGTGGCAAGACCATGTCTACTATTTTCATATGCTTAATTTAAGCAAACCATGGAAGATTTCCCATAACACACTCAGGACCATATATTTCCATGTTGATATAAAAAAGAATTGGGATCTTTCTAAAATATTAGTGTCTCTTGTATGAGATAGAATAAAGTCATAACAATTCTCCTGACCACAGAAAATACAGTGGCTATAATATGTGGTAACTTTGAAGATCACATAACTCCAAGGAAAAATAGTATAATATATATTGTAAAATGTGTATATTGTGTTTTTTTCCTTGTGTATTTGAACTACTGGGAATGGTTGTTTGTGTTCAAGAGGAGCTGGAGATGAAATTAAAGATTCCTTATGTGATCAGCACTATTTCATCATGTCTCTGCTATACAGTGGTTCATACGTATGCTCGATTTCATTTCAATTCAGTTCTTTGCCTTAATGCTATACTCAGTAAAGCCATACCTCTCAATTATTTTGTTCTATTTTCTTCATTTTTTTTTCTTTTCCCCAATCTTTCTTCCACCTACAAAGGAAAGCCAGGCCTATAACAAATGAAAAAGATAAACAGTGGTGGAGCACCTTCCTTTAAAGAAACATATTTGAAGGTCAGTGTAGGAAGTTCTACAGAAAATGAGTAGGTATGAAAAAGGACCATTTTGAATTTGGGGCTCTCATTTCCTTGTTAAGATGCAAAGTCTTTGATAAGGGAAAATGTTTGATAATTGGACATTTTAGAAGCAAATTTATGGGATAATGTTATATTGTATACAATCAACTCACCATTGTCTACTTTTCATGACAGATGGAAAATTCCCCTAATATATAAATATATCTTAAAATTTATCTTGGAAAATGAATGTGTTTTTTTGATGTTCCTGTACTTTATAATAGCTATGATCTTTCTAAAGTAGAGGAACTCCCATACCTGAGGGAGAAATTCTGTTGCTTCTGAGTGAGCTCCAAATTGTTTCAGGCTCACATGCTGTTTGTTTTTTTCAGAGAATGGTATTTTCATCATGTTCTTCTCATATAGCTAATGTAAATTAAAAGTATCAAGATAGGAAAATGTTTCAGATCAAGGTTTTATATCCATCTAAATATATGAAATATATGATTTCAAAACTGATCTGTATACCATATCAAAAGGTTAATTTGAATCATAGAATTTTTTTAAATAATGAAAGCCATCATCAGCCTTATTTCCTCTTTTACATGTGAATTGTCTAAGGACTCTCAAGATTAAGTAACTTACAAATTTTATAATCAGTTTGTTTATATTTCAATACTAATATCCAGATTATCCAATTTTAAATCTGATGCTCTTTTTTTTTCCATACAAATATTTTTTTTTCAGAAAAGCACATTTAATTCTCTAGGTTTATCCCCAGCATATTCTCTATTCTGTCTCTCTCTCTTTCTCTCTCTCTCTCTCTCACAGACACACACACACACACACACACACGCACAAATACATAAGTAAAGGGGGAGGCCATTAGTTTATCAAGTACTGAGTTATGGTAGATTCCTAAGGTATAATTAATCTTTCTGTGGTCTCTGCCAAGTGATGACTTAAAGGTGTAAGCACTGACAAGCCACAACACCTTGATGTAGACAAATCTTCACCTTGAGATGTTATTATCTCATCAAACTATGATTGCAAATCTATGGTAATTTCCCAGATCACATGAATCTCTTTAATTATACAGTACAGTGAAAACTATAGTGTATCAAACAATTGAAGAAGGCATTCAAAATTAAAACAACTGTGAAAAATAAATGGCAACTTTCAAGTAAAAATTGAAGAGTAACTGTTTTGCATGCTGTCACAACAGCTCTCTGGAGTAGATGGCTCTATTTGCATTGAAGTATCTGAAACATGAAGTACAGAAAGCAGTGACTCAAGTCACTCTAGTGGTAAATGGGAGAGCTTAAATATAATCTTAGGGGGTGGAGCCTAACCTCATAACTATTGTGTTTCGTGGTCTCCATGGATATTACTGTGTTTGTTATTAAGACTACATTAAACAATGGTGCCATGCCAGAGTTATTATGTTTATGGGTTGTGGGAGTAAAGATTCATATAAAAACAAGCAGCTGTATTAATTTGCCATAACAGCTGTAAATTTAGAAACAATAGTAGCACTAGAACTGAGATTGTGACATTAGATCTTATGAAGTTTATGAACCTTAATTAAAATGTCACTGATGTATGCCAAAAAAATGAAAAAATAATGCATGTTAGTTAATTGTCTCTTAGCAGGAGAAATAAAACCAAATAGATAATCAAATGAGCAATGGACATTTTACATTTTGATTAACAACATTCTCTGTCATCAAAAGATTCATAAAAAAATCTGGGAAAAAAGACAAGTAAGTAGCTTCAATTCTCTATGGATAAAAGAACAGTTTGTGTTTTATACATGATTAAAATTGCTTGAGGAAAAATATATAAATATTAATCTGTTGGAAGCCTAGGAAATAACAATCAATATGCTCAGTGACACAAAGTAATTTAGGGATCACTTGTTCATGTGGACAAGACATCATGTTTTATTCAGTTAATCCTATTCAGATATTGTAAAACAATTTTAGAGGACAAAATGTAGTATTCTAATTGGAAACTAATTGGCTATTCTTTTAAATTCATCACTGTATACCCAAACCCCTAGACACTGATATTATAATTTTAAAGAAGGGTAAAATTTTTCAAGTTTTAATTTTTTTGAAAAGTAAGAATCAGCTAATAATATACAGGTATTTGGTTTACTGAAAAACAACACCAAAAGTTAAATTATTACTAGGTTCTGTTTTTACTTTACCCTATATCACGTGCAGGTGTGATACTTTATACATAAAATCTCATTAACATCATAGAAGTAATTACTACCACTACTCTCCAATGGGAAAATTAAGTCTTCAAAGAGTTATATAATTATAAAGTAGGTAGAGAGAGTGGGAGAGTCAACAGAATATATCTTATTTGCTTATTTACTAACAGAAGTTCTTAATATCTGTCTGGTATTGTTTCTTCTTTCCTTCTATACTTTTTTCCACCTTCCTTCCAAAATATTTATTAAAAGTACACTAAAAGACAGAGCTGGGGATTTAGCTCAGTGGCACCATGCCTGCCTCGCAGCCACAAGGTCATGAGTTCAATCCTTGGTACAAAAAAAAAGTACACTAAAAAGAAATTATCCAGGTTGTCATTGGAGACTCCATGCAGTTTGGATTTTTTCTGTGTTAACATTAAACTATATAATTTTCTCAGAACTTTTTATGTCTTAATTCCCTCATATTATCTACCAGTCTCAACATATGGTTAACTATCTGGTAAATATTTAATCAATTATAAGTCTTATTTTTATATTTACTAATTATGACTATGACCAGATATTAATTTAAGTAATTCATATTATTATGTATTCATACCTTAAACTTTTATTTTCATGCAAATTGAGGGGAAGAAAGCTTTACCTAAAAATGCAATGTGAGTGTTTATCAACACATTCTGTGTGCACAGATGGCTACTGGGAGAAGTACTCACATTATTTCAGGAGTAAGCTGTGAGCCTATATTCACTGAGTTACTCAAAAGTTGTCACCGCTTCTATGCATGTCTGCTAAATATATTTAATAACTGTCTCATTTATGAAAATTAAAGAGAAGCTTTTTCTTACATCTTAGAAGCAACAACCATTTTGGGGCATTGTGCCTGAATACACAGTATATACATACAAAGTTTCATTGTGAGTAACATAAAATCAACATCTTGATAAATCCTCAACTTTGCCTATTAAGAGAGAAAGGAAACAGACCATTAGAAATTATTTAAAAAGATTTCAAACCAAATTTCATTCTGTTGTGTATACATATTCAGATTTAGGAGAGAAAAATTAATTTTTTCCATACCTATTTATCACAAATTTTATGGCTGATATCTTTATAACAAAAGAGTTTAACAAGGGAAACATTATAGCAAATATACTTAACCAACATGTTATATGACAAGAAATTCAGAAATGACACCCAAAGACCCATTGAAAACTGTAATTTTATGCTTAGAATCAATGAAGAATGAACAGTCCTATAAAGTATGATTGAATGGAGAAGGGCATGGTCTAATGATAATAAAGGACCTTGGGCAGAGGGTGGGAAAGGGAAGTGGAAGAATTTAGCGAGCCTTACCTTTTCAGATTCTTGTTGCCCTCAGCTTTTTGTTCAGGATCCCATTAGAATGAGAGTGTTAGGACCAAAATTTATCTGAAGTAGGTTAGAAAATTCCCTTACAGCCATTTCTGGTGAGCAAAATAGGAAAAGGCTGGAGTGACCTAGCTTCTGTAGTTTTATTTGCTAAGATGCCATATTTTGAGGTCTCATGTTCTGTGCTCTAATACTGACATAGAACTGATAAGCCTACAAGCCCTGGTAGGACCAGGAAATGATAGAGTAGGAATAAGGAGCCATGGGCATCTCATTTACACAACCACAGTGCTAACCCTTATTTTCCAAAATGCAAATGCAGAAACCTGAAGACAGTTGTCAATTACTGCTTTGTGTATAGCAGGATTTAGTCTGAATTTAGTGAATTACAGAGTTGCAATGTTTTAATATGTTTTCAAGTCATTATTTTCATGCTCTGAAGAATAGCCCTTTCTAATCTAATATCATTTTACTGGGGTCAAGTTTTCTTCACACTTGAGGCTTTCAGTTATTGAAAAATCTCATGTCAAATTTACAGCCCTAGTTTTATGATCACGACATAGCTGAGATTCTCTTTTCTCCCCAGGCCTATGCTGACAGATGAGCTTGGAATGGGGAAGGCTAGAGATTTGGGGGTTGCAGCCCTCAGAATGTAGTGCCAAACAAGATGGGTCGAGAAATGGCAGGTCTCTTCTGACAAGCTAGATGACGTTTCCCTATTGTTGACTCGGTGTAGTATCATCTGCTTCTAGTGGCCTCCACTCATGTGTTTATCTCACATACACAGTTTCATTATTTGCTTATAGCTGTGTGCAGCTTCAAACCCTATCCCTTCTGCTATCAAAGAGTCTTTGGGAGAGAGAGAACTTAGTGTCCTTCTCACTGCATGGTATCCTCACCAGTCTTTCTCAATAGTCTATTTCCTTACTAATCTGCCATATTGCTAGTCCCACAACTTATTTTTCTTTTTCTCTTTTCTGTGGTCCACATTCTGAAGACCTCAGAAATCTATGAAGCCTTATATAGTTTCAGTTAAAGGCCACATCAACTCAAGGTCACTTAATCATTAGACCTAATTATTCTGAGGAGCAAGCTGTACAATAAACCCTAAACCCACCTTCAGAATTCTCTACACTGGAAGTGGCTTCCTATTTTTCTAGGTCATATTTTATTCACACTTCCAGCTTTCCCAAACACATTCTGAATGAATGAACACATTCTGCTCCCTTCTGGAGACAGCACTGGGATTAGCCTATGATATCTGTTTAGCAACTGCTGTTATTACCTGCATGCAGTCAGCTCCCTGTTTGGCTTATAAAAGAGAAGAGCTCTCCTTTGTGCCTAATCCATACAAGTGGAGAAAAAGCCTTCTTACCACTAACTGCATTCTTTAAAATAATAAAAAAATCTTACATTTCTTGCATGTACAACATGCGATGTGTTATTTCTTCTGAATTTGGGAAGATTTTCTTTTGGAAAGGCCTGGTCACAGTATGAATGCCTGAGTACTTTACTAAATCATGTTTTTAAAAGAGAGAGATTAATGTGAGATTGGATAATTACCTTTGAGAGCACATTAAAAATTAAGATGGAATAACATAGTACCCTGTTTGTCATGGACCATTTCTGATTGTTGTTTGTTGTGTTATGACCTCCAAAGAGCATTCTTGATTCTCAAGATAAGTGGAATAGCATACACAGCATTTGACTGGATTTCCTTGCCTACTCTGATATTAACAAAATATTTCCAACAAAATGTAATTTAATATCTTCCCAAAATATGTCTGTTTAGATCTTACCATTCTGCCAGGGATGCTCTTTATTCATGTTAAACTTGTCAATTTTAGTTGTTCATCAAGAAACATTGTGATATTTACTATCTACACAGCACTCTGCTTTGTTCTAGTGGTGCAAAAAATGAGCAGATATCTCCATTGCCCTTTTAGAGTCTGTATGCAAGTTGAGAAAATAAACTATACAGGAATACAAATAAATAAGTTACAGATTGTGATAATCAATGAATTAAATAAACAGGATTCTATTAGAGAAAACCAATGGATGAGTCTACTTGAAATGAGGCCATTAAAGAAGATTTATTGGATAAAGTTTAAGCTGAGATGCAACACATGAGACACAGCCATCCTTACCAGAAATGTGATGCAGTTATTGAGCAGGTGTTGAGGCTTTGGTGTGTAAAAAAGTATGTTATGCTAGGAAATGACAGAAAGCAAATATCACTATGTTTATTTACAGAGTGAGAGAATCATGTGGGGTTTTAGAGAACCTGCTAAAGAATTTTATTTATACTCGCAGTGCAATGAGAAGCCATTGAACAATTTGAACAGAGAATTAAAATGAAATTATATAAAACTGAAAAAAACACCCTGATTTCTTAGAGGGAAAAATGTAGGAGTACAACAGGAAAAAAACCACAAGAAAATTAAGTATCTATTTCAACTAATCAACAAGAGATATGGATTAGCTCATGGATAGTAGCATTGGAAACAGTGAGGTCATGCTATGAACTGAATCATGTTCTCTCCAAATTCATATTTGAGGATGGAACACCCCATTTAGCTGTATTTGGAGACTGCACTTTGTTATGACTTAGGTCTAGAATGTCTCTCAAAACTCTCATGTGCTCAGAGGCAGGATTTGCAGAAGGGAGATGGATAATGGGGGTGCTATACTCATCAGTGGCTTGATCCACCAAGGAGTTCAGCAGCTGAGTGTACTGGTATGAGGTGGGGCCTGTCCAGAACAGCCTGGTTACTGAAGGGTGACTGGAAGGTATATTTCCCTCTTTGGCTCCTCCCCAGGTGCTCTCCCTCCTGAATGCCATGGGATGAACACCTTTCCTCCACCCAGTCCTTCCACCAAAGTGTTGCTCCCTTAGAGCCAACCAACTGTGGACTGAATCCTCTAAACACCATGAACCAAAATAATCCGTTCTTTCTTTAATTTATGGATGTCCAGTTTTGTGTCCCAGCAAAGTGATTAAGTCAGGCTTGTAAGGAGTTATTAAAAATTAAGTGAGATCATAAAGGTGGGACCTCAATCCAATAGAACTTGTTTAAGAAGAAGAGGAAGAAGAAGAAGAGAAAGAGGAGGAGGAGGAAGAAGAAGAAAGAACAGAGCTCTTTCTGTTGTAAAGGCACAGCAAGTATGTGACCATTTATGGCCAAGAAGAACACCCTTAATATAAACTGATTATGCTGGCGACTTATGGTTGACTTCCCCATCTCTTGAACATTGATGGATATATTTTTGTTGTTTCAGCTACCACCTGATCTATGTAAATATTTTGTTATGGTATTTTATCTGTAGTCAAGTTAATAATATTATGCCAATATCAATTTCTTGGTTTGATATTACACTACAACTATGTAAGTTATTACTGTTGAAGTAATCTTACTAAAGGATAAAGGGAGTCTCATATAAAGCTTTCAAAAATTTCAAAAACATTCATATAGCAATGACAATTACCTTTTCTTATTATGATAAGAAACTTGTAACATATATGTAATAAACACACACATAAATACATATGATTCTATCTGCAGCAGTGTGTTTGTGTATATATAGTGTATGTATGCATATATACATATTCATACACATGAATGTATACAGTCGTTCCCTCAGTATTCATGACATTAATTTCAGGATTTCTCATATGTGTGTACCAAAATTTGTGGCCGCTCAAGTCAATTATATAAATTGACATCATTTCATATAACCTTTGCATGTCCTTCTATATACTTTAAATAATCTACATTATTTATCATAGCTAATATAATATAAATTCTGTGGAATAGCTGTAATTTTAGGGAACAAGGACAAGAAAAATCTGTACATGTTCAGTACAGATGGAATTTTTTCCAATACTTTTGATTTATAGTTGAATACACAGGTGCATAACTTATGTATGTGAAAGGCCAATTCTGTGTGTGTGTGTGTGTGTGTGCACGCACACACATATCCATATAAGAATTCAAACTATTGGTATAGCCTATATAGTGTAATTTTATCAGTATTTTGTGGATAATTTTGATAGTGCTTAGCCTTAATTGCACTGTAAATCATAGACTATCATGTAATATACGTCTTCTAAGAGCTCATGGTTTTAAAGAAGAGATAATGAAGTCTGCTTATTATATGACAGTGTGGTTAGTTCTTCAGTAAAACCATATTTAAAGTACAAAATGCATACAATACTAAATCTACCTTTAGAGCATCTATATGCTTGTTTTTGAGACAGGGTCTTGCTATGCAGTTAAGGCTGGCCATCAATTTACTATGTATCTCAGACTGGCCTTGAACTTATGGTGGTCCTTCTGCCTCAGCCTCCCAGGTACTGGAATTATAAGCTTGTGCCACTAAGCTTGGCAAAAAACAATGATCTTAAAGACAGATTTTGAATAATATATAGATTTCACTGATATAAAAGCATCTCAGCATGTGAAAACAGCATGTCCAATAGTATGAGATAGAGGGGGAATAGTCACTTAAAATTTCAGATGAGTGGATTAAAATGGAATGATATTTCTTCAATTTACATTGTTTTTGATATTACATCTTAAAATGTACAAATTTGTTAATATAGTACATTTTGGATACCAAATATCTGTTAAACAGCAATTGAGTTGAGTACTAGAAATGGAATTACATTGTCTAATAAAATGGCATGAATACAATTATATCTTACAGTCATGATCCAATGCCACAAGTGTTTAAATGTACTGAGATATTACATCTTAGCATTTTGTGTCTGTTCAATATTTCTTTGAAACATAAGATCTGTAGTATTTACCTAAGCTTCAGTTTGTTCTCATATATTATTATTACGTTATTTGTAATAGTTGTTACAAAACAACTGTTCTTTTTCCTAGATTTGGCAGTGTGGAGGCTCTTTGGAGATTGTAACTTGCTCCCATGTTGGTCATGTTTTTCGGAAGGCAACCCCATACACTTTCCCTGGTGGCACGGGTCATGTCATCAACAAGAACAACCGCAGGCTGGCAGAAGTTTGGATGGATGAATTTAAAGACTTCTTCTATATCATATCCCCAGGTATGCAATTCTAGCATTTTTATTCCTTTACAAGGAAAAATAAAACTTAAAAATGTTTAACACATTTCATTATTGATATTAGTCTATTAGATTTAATAAAATGTTGTTTATTACCATAATATTGCAGAAAATTACATGTAGGAAAGATGTACTACACTGTCAATTTTGATCTAAATGACAGACTATTCCAAGTGCTTAAATATTCCTCTCTCTTTCTCTGTCTCTCAATCTGTCTTATTTTTTCTGAACAAAAATGAAGTAGTACACAAAGATATCCAAATGTAGCTAGCACTTACTGAGTCAGTTAATAGTATGTGTGTTTAAACAGGAATGTTTCGCATTGCCTTGTTTTCTTAAATGTCTAAATTAAATATCTAACTAAAGAAAGAAATATCTAACTTCACAAGCAGATGAAAAAGCATACAGATATCGAAATTCATGTTTTGATAAAGAATTGACATAGTAAACTATCAATAAATTAAGTAAAAGAATATAGAATGATAATATGTTATCCTACTTTAATTATACAAAAGTATATGGACAGAAATAAAAATAAAAGATGCTATCACTGAATAATGGAATTTTGAGTAATTTCATTATTTTCCTCATACTTTTCTGCATATTTTAAATTTTCCCCCAAATTTAAAAAATTCTATCAGTAAAAAATAAAAATGTCATTTTGAGAAAATCCTATTATTGAATGGTTGGGTTTATTTCTTTATAATTTTCTAGATTTTATTGAAAAGTCACATTACTTATTCCTAAAAAGGCAAAACAAACAAACAAAACAAACAAAAAACTGGAGTATTAAAAATAAACAGTAAAGTTACCAGAGGAAGACAAAAAGTTGTATCATGATTTCAAAGGATAATAAAGGAGACAATGCATAAACTGACAGAAATACAAATCTTTTGGCAAAATAACTTCAAGTGTTCCATTTTTGATAGTTTTAATACAAGCCTACATTTCTTTTTTTTTCTATAATGTAATCTATGATGTGGATCAGAAAAGCCAGTTTGGATTATAATTGAGATGCTCTGATTTTTGACTATGTGTGTAAGGCAATTAAATTCTTTTAGAGACAAGTATGAAGGAAGAAAGCAGAATGTGAACTTTTATATTAAGATCTAAAATTCACTTAAGGAGGTAAATGAAGGCATTGTCTGAGTAAATGTGTGATTAGAAGGACTTTTTCACATATTTTCAAGCCTCTTCTGTGTAACAAACCCAATGCCAGGAACACTACTTCACAAATAGGGGTGTTTCTTTTTGGAGTAGAAATCCAGTCTAGATGTTCACAGAGCTAAGTTCAGCAAGAACATGTTAAATTGACAGGTATTGACAAATCTCTTCATTTTATTTTGATGATACTATCTGAATTCAAGTTATTACTTAATAAAAATACATAAGCTCAAATATGAATAAAGGTTAAAAGATGTGTGTTATGTGTGATTACCTAAAACTTACACTCAAAAATACAAGTGAGAATAATTGTGACCATATGTATTATAACCATCCAAAATTAATATTATTTATGAAAAGTGACGTTAGAGGAAGGGAAAGGGGAAATGTCTTCTCTACTCTCTGAAGGTTTGCTGGAATGCTATATCTCTCACCATGCACTAAACTAAAATTGAAATGGATTAAAGATCTAAATATAAAAACAGAAAAACTAAACTGGCTGGAAGATAAGTTAGGTAAAACTCTTGAAGACATTGGCATAAGAGAAGATTTCATTAACAAAACCTCAGGTGCATGTGAACTAGCAAAAACAATAAACAAGTGGGATCTCTTCTTATTAAAAAGCTTCTGCACAGCAAGGGAAACCACCAACAGTATGAAGAGACAACAGACAATGCAGGAAAAATTTTTTGCCACCCACCACTACCAGGGCAGAGGAGGTGAGCCAATCCTAGGCCCAGGATCAGGGTCCCTGGCCACCATTACATCCCTCCCAGGGCAGAGGAGGTGAGCTGCGTGGGTGCTAGCAGCAGCCCACCTCCTGTAGAAATGAGAAGACATGTAAAAAAGCCTCAAAAACAGACTCCCATGTCAACTACAGCAACCTCAAAGGGAAATGAGTTGGAACAATCTGATACTCAACCACCTGGACTTCCTGAATGGGCAACAAAAGAGGATGTGGAAAAAATGAAATCAGAAATAATTTCTCAGATAACAGCAGAGATTGTGCCCATAGTGAAAGACATGATTAATAAATCTAGAGAGGACACAGATAAAAAAATAGAGGATCTGAGGAACATGATGGAATCCCAACATAGAAAACAAATGGAATCCATAAAACAGCTACAAACAGATTGCCAGGAGATTAAAAACTCCATTGAAAGTCTATGCAGCAGAATGAACCAATGTGAGGACAGAATTTCAGGTACAGACGATGAGATTGCAATTAGTGACCAGGAAAAGAAAAATTGCTTTAAAATTGTAAGGGACCACAAGAAACAAATCCAGCAGCTGCTAGATGATGCAAAGAAGAATAATATAAAGACTGATTGGAGTCAAAGAGAAAACAGGAGACAGTGCAGATGACATAAAAAAAACTGTTCACAGAAGTGAGGGCAGAAAACTTCCCAAGCAGGGGAAAAGAATTTGACATACAGATAAGTGAGTCACATAGGACTCCAACTAGCCTTGATCAAATAAATATCTACACATAGGCCTATAATAGTTAGGATTCCAGATACCCAACAGAAGAACAAAATTCTACAAGCAGTGAGAGAAAAGAAACAAATCACAAACAAAGGAAAGCCCTTCAGAATCACAGCAGACCTCTCAATGCAAACACTCAAGGCAAGAAGAGCTTGGAGTGATGTATTTCAAGCCCTAAAGGAAAACAGCCTCCAACCCAGATTGATGTACCCTGCAAAACTATCTTTCAAAATTGATTGAGAAATAAGATACTGTCATGATAAAGAGCGCCTTAGGAACTTCATGAATACCAAACCAGCACTCCAAAAAATCTTAGACAATATCCTAGGAAAATACAATGAGGATCACAACCCCAGGAAGCCCAGCAGAATGAATCTGTTGAGCATGACAAATTAAACGCAAAAGGGGGAGAATCCAACAAAAAGAAAAAGTCATGACAAGGCTTTTAAAACTTTTAACTTCATCTCTCTAATGAGTGTATAATTCAATCTTGTTATTGTACTGATTAGTATTTTTCTGATTCTAGTGTTGCACACCTTTCCTTGTGCTGTACTGACTATTTATCATCTTCTTGTGTCTACTTTTTAATTGGGTTGTCTATTAAAGAGCTGAAAGAATTCTTTATATATTCTGGTCATAGGTTATATGCATTGTAAATATGGTCTGTTTAAGGACTACTTTTCATTTTAACAATGTTATTTAAATTTCTAAATTATGATGGAATCTCATCTATCAATTTTTTCTTTTATACATCATGGTTTTTGTATCCCAGGAAGTTCTTGCCTACCCTAGATTCATAAACATTTCCCCGTATAATTTATTCTTAAAGTTTTATGGTGTTAGTCTTTCATGTTAGGTTCATAGATTTTTGAAGTTATTTTTATGTATGGAAATAAAGGGTTGAAGTTAATTTTTTATATACGTGTACCAGGTGTTCTAGTGCCATTTGATGAAAACACTATCTTTTCCACTTGAGTTTATGTTCTATAAAATGTTAATGTTAAATAATCTTTCAAAATTCAGTTGACCATATATGTGTGGTTCTATTTCTAGATTCTCTGTTTTATTCAAATGATCTATATGTCTTTCCTTACACCAACACTGGATTGATTACTGTAGCTTTAGAAGAAGTCTTAAAATTAGGTACTAAACATCTTCCAACACTGTTTTCTTTTCTTTTTCTTTTTACTTTTCTAAGTCCTTTGTACTCCTACATAACTTTTAAATTTCAATATCCAATTCTTCATTCATAGCAAGTAAACATAGACCTGAATTTTTACATATACCTTGTGTTTTCTAATCCTGATAAATTCAAATACAAGTTCTAGGGGCTCCTAGAGATTTCTTAGTATTTTCTCTGTCGATGATCATTTCAACTACATATAAAGATTTTGCTTCTACCTTGCCAATCCTATACTAACTGCATCATTTTATTGCCAGACTATTTTGGTTTAGGCCTATGTTTCAAAGTTTAATGGACAGATGAAGAGTAGACATATCTGCCCTTTTTCCCCACCTTAAGGAGAAAGCATTGTATCTTCTCCATTCATATAAGGTGTTCTCACTGGAAGTATGGAGTACATGTCTTTGATCTATTGAAAAGGTTCTGTTCTATTTCTAGCCTCCTGATAGCTTGTACCATGAACAGCAATAGAGTTTAGTCCAATACTTTTTCTCCAACTACTAACAGTATCCTATGGCTTTTTCCTTTCCTCTATTAAAATGATGACTTTTGGGGGTGGATCTTCCAATGCTGAATCAACACTGCCATCCTTATAATAAAACCACTTTCTACATCCTGCCAGATCGGACTTCTAATAGTTCATTTTGTTAAACAAAATTTTATCTATGTTCATTCTTTTTTCTTCTATTATCTTTATCCGGTTTTAGGATTAGCACAATGTTGATTTCCTACAATGAGGAGAGAAGTGTTCCTTCTTTTTTCTGCTTTAAATGTTTGATATAATTTATCAATTAAAATGTATATGAGCCTGTTGTTGTCATATAGGTAGGTTTTCAAGCTAGGAATATACTTTCTTTAATAGGTGCTATTCAAATTCTATATTTCCTCTAGAGTTAGTTTCATTAATTTGTCTTCCAAGGTACTTCTTAGAAATTGATAAATTTATTTCAAAAAAGATTTTTGTAATATGCTTTCTATATCCTTTTAAATTCTGTAAAATCTGTGGTAATGGCTCCTAGAGCTTGATATTGTAATTTTAAAAATGTATAGTTGATATTGTGTAATAGGAAGAAAAGGTCTAAAGGAGCACGGGAAGTGGGAGAGGTTGGGGAAGAAAAAAAGGGAAAAGAAATATATGAGAAAAGAAAAAAATGGAAACAAAGTCTTTGCAATTAGGGAAGGGTGGAGTGGTTGAAAGGAGGTCAGGGGAAGGGAAAAAAAATAACCAAGATACTCATGTAATGGTACAAGATCCCAATGATGAATGTAACTGTACTTTATACCTAAAATGTGCCAATAAACTTTGGGGAAAAAATTTTACTAGGTGTTCCTCAAACAAAGGTCTACTATCTAGAATATACAAAACTGAAAAAAATCAGTCCTCCTAAATTTAAAGACCAAATCCAAAATGGACATCTGAAATGAACAGAGATTTCTAAGACAAAGAAGTACAAATAGCAAATAAACATATGATAAAAGTGTTCCACATCACTGATCATTTGAGAGATGCAAATGAAAACAATGCTGAGATTCCACCTCACCACAGAAAGAAAGGCTGCTAGCATGTAATTAACCTGTAACAAATATTGGTGCTGTGGGGAAAGAGGAACCCTGTTCCACTGCTTGTGGGAGTGTACATTGGTGCAACCACTGTGGAAATCCACATGGAGATACCTCAAAGAACTAGGACCAGAAGTCCCATTTGCCCAAGCTATTCCCCTGCTGGGTATCTTCCTCAAAGAATTAAAAGAATCATACAAGAGTGATACATGTGCACCCATGTTCATAGGAGCACAATTTGCAATAGCTAAAACTTGGAAGCACCCCAATTTCCCATCAACTGGAGACTGGATAAAGAATATGTTTTATTTTTTTAATAAAATGGAGTACTACTCAGCCATAAAAAATGAGAAATAAGAGACATGTATTGCTAAATGTACATTGAGGCAGTATTCTTAAGAGAAATAAATAGGACACACATGTAGGTACTGAATAGTTTCTCTGGTGTGAGAAACTGAAAGTGTAAATAAGGACTAAAAGTATGATAGTTAATGTGAAATAGGAAGAAAGGGGACAAAGGTGAAGGGAAAGTAGGAAGGATAGGGGAAAGGAAAGAAGGGAATGGAATTAATATCAGAAAATGAAAAAAATGAAAACAAAGTCTTTGTAAATAGGGAGGAGTGGAGGGGTTGAAGGGAGAGGAGGGGAATGGGGAAAAAATTAAACATGAAGATAGACTATGTAAAGTTCCCAGTTCCCAGTGATGAAGATCATTATATGGTATACCTAAAATATACCAATAAAATTAATTTTAAAAAATACCAAGATATAACAAATGGCAGTTCAAGTTCTATGCCAAGATTTTAAAAATTCTAAAGGATTAGCTAGAAATGATTGATACTAATTGGTATAGGTTATGCCAAATCTTAGAACATTTGGAACATGAACTACAGTGATATATTTTTCTGAGCTTATTCAGGGCACTTTGGACTTAGTTTTTAAAATATAGGGCCCGGAATTTAGCTCAGTGGTTTCACTGCCTGCTGCACAAACACAAGGACCCAAGTTCGACCCCTGGTACCAAAAAAAAAAGAAAAATTTACAAAACAGAGCCTGCTGCAGACAGGCAGGTCTGTGCACACCCTACCGAGGTCCTGAGTCACTCAGAAGACACTGAATCACCCCACTACAGACAGGCAGCCACCTGATTCCATACTACAAAGGCACAGAGGACACCACACCACCAGACCAAGGTACTGAATCCCACTGTTCCCGGCCCAGAGGTAGGGGCTTCTGAGCCATCATCCCACTGCTCCTGGTCCAGAGGAAGGGGCTTCCCAGTCACCATCTCTCCCGCTGCTCCTGGCCCAGAGGAAGGGACTTCTGAGCCAACATCCCACTGCTCCTGGTCCAGAGGAAGGGGTTTCCCAGCCACCATCCCTCTGGCTGCTCCCAGCCTCCAAGAAAGGGCTTTTGGGTCACCATCCCTACCGCTGCTCCTGGCCCCTGTCCCACCTCACCCAGCTCAGAGGAGGTAATCAGTGCAGGTGCTAACAGCCCCCCACCCCAGTCAAAATGAGAAAA
>NW_004624732.1:11715516-11731879 GCF_000247695.1 Heterocephalus glaber | reverse complement strand
TCCACTTTGATCTTAGTTTAGTGCATGGTGATAGGTATGGGTCTAGTTTTAATCTTTGGCAGGTTGAAATCCAGTTTTTCCAACACCATTTATTGTACAGGCTATCTTTCCTCTAATAAGGGTGGTTGGCTCCCTTGTTAAAGATAAGGTGGCTGAGTATGTCTAAAGTTGTTTCTGCATCTTCTAATCTGTTCCACTGATCCTCAGACCTGTTTCTTTGCTAATACCATGCTGTTTTTATCACAGTAGCTTTGTAGTATAGTATCAAGTTGGGGATAATGATACCGCCAGCCACATCTCTGTTCCCTTGAATTGCTTTTCCTAGTCTAGTTCTCTTCTGGTTCCAAATGAATTTTGGGATTGTGTTCTCTAGTTCTGTGAAATATATTGTTGGAATTTCAATCACCATTGCATTAAATCTATATAGCAGTTTTGAAAGTACAGCCATTTTCACTATATTGGTTCTTCCTACACAGGAATAAGGGATGTCATTCTATTTTCTTATATCCTCTTCTATCTCTTGTTTCAGAGTGCTGTATTTTTCAGTGTAGAGGTCTTTTGCTTCCTTTTTTGAATTAATTCCTAGATATTTCATTTTTTAGATGCTATTGTAAAAGGAATTGTTTCCCCAATTTCTCTCTCAGTTAGTCTTTTATGTGTGTACAAGAAGATTATTGTTTTTTGAGTGTTAATCTTGTATCCACCTGCTCTACTGAATGTGTCAATTAAGTCTAGATGTCTTTTGGCAGAGTTTTTTGGGTCTTCTTTGTAAAGCATCATATTGTCAGCAAATAATGACAGTTTAAATTCTTCCTTTCCTATCTTTATTCCTTTCTTTCTCTTTTCTATTTGCTGTGGCTAATGTTTCCAGAACTATATTAAACAGAAGTGGGAATCCTTGTCTTATTCCTGATTTTAGCATGAAAGTTTTCAGGTTTTGACCATTTATTAGGATGTTGGCTATTGGTTTTGCATAGATAGCTTTTATGAGCTTGAGATAAAGACCATCTATTCCAATTTTTCTGTATGGTTTTTATCATGAATGGGTGTTGGATTTTGTGGAATGCTTTTTCTGCATCTATTGAGAAGATCATATGGTTTTTGTCCTTGGCTCTGTTAATATAATGTATTACATTTATTGATTTATGAATGTTGAACCATTCTTGCATCCCTGGGATAAATCCGACTTGGTCAGGGTGTATGATCTTCTTGATGACCCTCTGTATTCTGTTTGCCAGTATCTTGTTGAGGATTTTTGCATCTATGTTCATAGTTGTCTTTTTTGGATGGGTCTTTCCCTGGTTTTTGAATCAAAGTAACACTTGCTTCCAGGAATGAATTTAGAAGTATTGCTTCTTTTTCAATTTCCTTGATGAGTTTAAAGAGTAATGGTGATAGTTCTTCTTTAAATGTCTTGTAGAATTCCACAGTGAAGCCATCAGGACCTGGAGTTTCTTTGTTGGTAAATTTTTAATTACATTTTCAACTTCACTCATTGCAATTGGGGTGTTTAGAATTTCAATATTTTCTTCGTTTAACTTTGGCAATTCATATGTATCTAGGAATCTGTCCATTTCTTCTGTGTTTTCCATTTTATTAGAGAATAGGTCTTCAAAGTAGGTATTGATGATCCTATGGATATCTGCTGGATCTAATGTGACTTCACCTTTTTCATTCTTAATTCCATAGATCTGAGACTTTCCTTCTTTTGATAAGGTTGGCTAAAGGTTTATCGATTTTATTTATTCTTTTGAAAAACCGACTCTTTGATTCATTGATTTTTTGTATCATTCTCTTAGTCTCCATTGCATTGATATCTGCTCTGATCTTTATAATTTCCTCTCTTGTACGAGCTTTGGATTTGTTATGCTCTTCTTTTTCTAGGAGCTTGAGGTTCTGCATTAGGTTATTTATTTGAGTTCTCTCTGTTTTCCCAATATGGGCATTTACTGCTATGAATTTCCTAAGTAGAACTGCTTTCATTCTGCCCCATAGATTTCTGTATGTTGTACTAGCATTATCATTTACTTGTAGAAACTGTCTAATTTCTTCTTTAATTTCCTCTGTGACCCATTGGTTGTTCAGGAGGGTGTTATTCAGTTTCCATGTGTTTGTGGGGGTTTTGTGGTTTCTTATGTTATTGACCTTCAATTTCATTGCACTATGGTCTGATAACATACAGGGAGTAACTTCAATTCTTTTACATTTGCTTAGACATGTTCTATGAGCTAGGATGTGGTCTATTTTGGAGAATGACCTGTGTGCAGCTGAAAAGAGTGTGTATTCCAATTTTGTGGAGTGGAACCCTCTCTAAACATTTATTAAGTCTATTTTGTTCAATAGCCTGGTTCAGTTCTAGAATTCCATTGCTAATTTTTTGTCTAGATGATCTGTCTATTTGTGATAGTGGGATACCGTGGTCCCCCTCTACAGTTGTATTAGTGCTTGTTTTTTCATGTCCATTATTATTTGTTTTGTACAGTTGTGGCCATTCATATTTGTTGTATATATATTTATGACTGTCATCTCTTCATCTTGGATTGTTCCTTTCACAAGGATGTAATGACCTTCTTTGTCTCTCTTAATTAGTTTTGGTTTGAAGTCTATTTTGACTGCAAATAGATTCCTACCCCTGCTTTTCTCCAGATTCCTGTTGTGTGGAGAATTGTTTTCCATCATTTTACTTTCAGTCTATGAATTTCTTTTTGAGTTAGGTGTGTTTCTCCCATATAGCATATTGTTGGATTTTTCTTCTTCATCCATTCTGCCAGTCTATTTTTCTTGGTTGGTGAATTGAAGTCATTAACATTGATGGTTATAATTGATAGATATTAACTCATCCTATTCATGACGTCTTACTATTGTTGGCTCTTTTATTTTTTATTTTTCTCCTTTCCCTTTGGTTTCTTGCCTTGCCTGGTGGCTTCCCTCTGTTGAGCTTCATGGAATTGTGACCTTCATTGTCTTTTTCTAGGATATTGTTTTGAATTGTTTGGAGTGTTGGTTTGGTGTTCATCAAATTTCTCATGTGTTCTTTGTCATAGAAGTATCTAATTTCTCCATCAATTTTGAAAGATAATTTTGCAGGTTACAATAGTCTAGGTTGGAAGTTATTTTCTTTTAGGACTTGAAATGCTTCACTCCAGGCTCTCCATGACTTGAGGGTTTGAGTTGAGAAGTCTTCTGTGGTTCTGATGGGCTTTCCTTTGTAGGTGATTTGTTTCTTTTCTCCAACTGCTTGTAGGATTTTGTTCTTCTGTTGGGTTTCTGGGATCTTGACTGTTATATGTCTAGGTGTAGATTTGGTTTGATTGTGGCTATTTGGAGTTCTATATGCCTCACTTATGTGTATGTCCAATTCTCTACCTCAGTCTGGGAAGTTTTCTACTATTACTTCTGTAAACAGTTTTTTGTATGTCTATTGTTTTTCTCCTGTTTTTTAATGGACTTGTATCAGTCTTATGTCATTCTTCTTTGCATCATCTAGCAGCTGCTGGATTGGGTTTTTGCAGTCCCATACTATTTTTAAGAAATCTCTGTTTTCATGGTCACTAACCAGAATCCTGTCTTCTATTTCTGATATTCCATCTTCACATTCCATTAATCTGCTGTGAATACTTTCAATGAAGTTTTTAATCTCCAAGATATCTGTTTGAATCTGTTTCATGGTTCTCATTTTTTTCTTATGCAGGACATTCATGGGTTCCTGCTTTGTTCTGAGCTCATCTTTTTTTTTTTTTTTAATCTGTTTCTGTTCTACAGTTTCTAATCATGTCTTTCACTCTGCTCACCAGCTCTGTAGTTATCTGGGAAATTATTTCTGATTTAATTTTTCTAGAGCTTTATTCATCTGCTTTGTTACTTCCTGTGCTATCAGTTCAGGGTGTTCAGGTGGTTATGACTTTTCCACATCATTTCCCCCAGAAATTGCCTTTGGTGGGGTGAAAGTCTGAGTTTGCACCTTGCCTAAATGTCTTCTCATTTTTGTTTTTGGCACTGTCCTTGGTTTAATTCATGGGTTGATACTTCAAAATTGCTTATTGTAAGTATCTTTGTTGCTTGTATTTAGAACCCTTATGGAACGATTGCTTTTCAGAGGTGTCTTCTAGATATTGCTAGTCTTTAAGTTTTGAGTCTCTAATGACTCTGAGGCTATCTCATTTTCATTAAACCAGGAAGGCAAGCACAACACCTTAGCCCAAATGATACAATCAGAAACACCATAGCATCAAGCATAGTTTAGAAATTTACAATTTGTGGTAGTTATTAATCTATCACCTTTAACTGTGTGAATTAAATCAAAATTGAGGATCAGCTCAACATATGTGTATAGTGAATAAACTCTTCAATATAGCAACTTTACTCTCCAGGATGGGGAGTTAGAAGGAGTTGAGGAGGGAGGGATAGATAGATAGAAGGGTAGGAAAAGGCAGTGAGGCCAGAGGACACAGGAAGATCACACAAACTCTAAGAAACTGTTGAAGACAAGAGAAAAAGACAGAATGAAAGAACAAAGATGAGAACAGAACAACCTAACAGCAATAGGGAAGCTAGAAACTGTATTTACTTTCCTTTAAAACTAATGACAAGAGAAGGAAAAAGAGAAGAAAAGAAAAAGTAAAAAAGAAATCTGAATTATTGCCAGAACAGGAACAAAAAGGGAAATGAAGAACCATGTGGGACAGTGAGAGAATGAGTGAGAGAGAAAGAAAATAGAAAAGAGGAAAAAAAGAAGAGAAAAGTAAAAATTTGAAGAGTAGAAAAAAATAAAAATTAAAAATAAGAGAAAAAAATGTTACAAATAGAAAATAAAAATGAAAGGCCTCCTTCAGGGTATGTCTCTGCTGTCACAATAGACAATGTGGGCAGCAGTGTGCAGATATAAGCCAATGAGTCTCAGTGAGCCAGTAGCAGACCCATGAGAGTCAGGCAAATTTCTGGCTGCAAGTCCCAATTTGAGCTCCCTGTCCTCTTGCTGGGTTGAACTCTGCAAGGTTCTACTGCAGGTTCTAGCTGCCCTTCCCCTGAAGATAGTCCAGGTTCTGATGGGAGGTGATGATCCCTCCAAGTTACCAAGTACAGTGTTCTTGGGTATCTTTATTGCGGAGATGATTCTTTTCACTTTTCCAGTGGGCTTCAGTTTTCATCAGGGAGCCTGAGAGAGGCCCTCTTTCTGTTGTTCATTTCTGCTTTATCTTCTGGAGCTCAGGACAATGGCCTTTATGACCCCCTGTGCCTCTGTAGCGTGGAACCAGGTAGCTGCACAGCCAAGAGGCCAGAAGCTGAGGGAGTGTCCGCAGGGACAGAGCAGTGGGGGCTCCATGCTGTCTAGGTCCTCACCATCCACCGATGGTCCTGATCTGTAACTTTTTGAAAAGAGAAGTTGGCATGTTTATGGTAGGGACAGATCCTGGTATTTACATACACTCTTAGAATTATACACTGTAATGTGCATACATTTACCACAAACTTGCAAGCATTTAAAAAAAAAATCTGTAAAAAAATGTATTGAGTTCTCCAGAGCTTCCTTAGTGCATGACAAGGAAATTTTTATGTTTTCTTTTAGAAGGATCTTTGTGTATCTTAATTTTTCCAATACGATTTGTGAGATTTCTACTGTTTATATCAGGGCTTCTATTAAACAAACTTTTTCTCCACTTATACCATTGTGTAATGGGTCTCTACATAATAAATTCTGATAACTTTGCTTCCTTCCAATATGCTCTGTAAAATATTACCTGCATATTGATTGACTTTATGCACACATCAGCTCTCTCTTACCTAAACTATTTAGGTGTTTAGTCATTCTTCCTATACTGGTAATTGAACTTAGGACCTTGGGCTTGCCAGTCAGACCTAGTGCCACTGAGTTAAATCTCCAGCCCTTCTCATTTTATCTTAGTGCTTGCCATATTGTTTTAATTTTTATTACTTATATCTCTATAAAAAGTAGTTCAGATTTGCATTTACAGTGATTAACAACTTTACTGTCACTTTGTAGTCTTTTTTTTGAGTAATTAGAATCGTTGAATACTTGAATAAATGAATTTTAATAAGAATCACTTTTATTTTTTCCTTTCTGTTGAATTCTCCCTAGATATCTGATTTATATCAGAGAATCTCTTCACAAGAGTTGCGCCAAATGAGAAAAAAGACTTTATCCCAACTTTCTGACTCACACCACGGTTAAAGACCCAGTAATAAAAGAGTTGAAGACTAAATAGTAAAGAATGTCCCATTGGCTTACTTAAGAGCTTAGAGTTTTATGACTTTAACATAGTCATGTTTGTATGCAGTAATATAATCTTATCCTCCAGAAGTTTAAAAGGCATAATTAAGGCAGATAAGAAAATTACTTTGTAGAGTAGTATAATACAAAAATTCATAAACATAAAATAAGGCTATTTTTACACTTGTTGATTTTTATGTTTCTCATGAGTGCTTGGATTAATTTAAAGTTAAAATGGGGGGTCGGTGATTTAGCTCGGTGGTTCTGCCACCTGCAAGTGCAAGGACCCGTGTTCGATCCCTGCTACCAAAAAAAAAAAATAAAGTTAAAATGGGATCTATAAATAGCTATATGTACAAATTCCTTTCATCTAATTTTTTTTTCATAACGTGTACTATATGTCCTAATTGTCTTGGCTCTTGCACAATGACCATTTGGCAGTATTGAAAGAGTTAACAGTGTTTAAATATATCCCCCAAATGAATAAAAAAAAATAGAATCACTTTGAAATAGTGTTGAAGAATAGATTTTAACATTTATTTAGTATGCTTTCTGGCTCTCTTTATAGGAATGCAGATACTATAGCATCATGGATTTTTAAAGCCCAATAGGCTCTTAAAGCCTCAGGCAGTTTCTCCTAGTAATTGGGCTGTTTCACTCTGAGCCAATCTAATTGTCCCAGCAAATCTTTTGAAATGAAATGATGTAAGCAGATATTGTTCTTCACAGAACACCTCATTATAAATGGTAATATTTTTTCCCTATTGGTCACAAGTAAAAAGCTTAAGAACTTTAAAATAGAGTATAGTCATAATACTGACCATACATTTGAAATGCTGGCTGTTCTATAAATACTGATTTTTCCTTCTTTGGGGAGGTGAATTTCTAACTGTGTTGATAGACATGGTGAGTAGTAGTAGTAGTAGTATCTATCCTTATATAATTCCCAGGTTCTTCTGCCTTTTCTTAATGGACAGCTTGTGATCTGGTTTTGAGCAGAAATAAATTGGAAATAAAATTTAAAGACTCTGGAAACATACTTCTAAAGGTATTTATGTGTAACTGAAAAATAGCTTATTTTCCTTTGGCAGTATTGTAGTAGTCTGATCTGTATTCCAGGTAAACATAAACCAAACATTTAAAGAAGGATCCTTGAACTTCTTTTGAAGATTAACTCCTTAATTGTTAATCTTTTAAAAAATATCTCAGAATCAGCAGCTTATCAAAGGTGGTTTTTCCGAACAGAATCTTTGGATCATTATTAAAGTTTAAGTCCTATATTCATTTCTATATCTTGAAATTTGTGTGCATAAAATATAAATTTTTTCAGCATGCTGATGTTTTAAAAAGATACAGTTTTTTAAATCAAGTCTTTGAGGATAGGACCCAATTTCTTTGTAAGTCATGAAAATGTGGTTCAAAGATAATTTCATAACCACAGATTTGATGCTTCCAGCAAAATGTGCAGCATGCAGGTTTTTTTAATACCCTAAGAATATTAGTTTTTGGTTGGCTTAACAAGAATTTGTCTGAAAAGTGTGCAGCTCTTCTGAAAAGAAAGAACCTTTGTAGCTATGAATTCTAAGTTTTTATTATTTAATAAACGCTTTTCTGCATTATCAACCCTGATATCACTAAGTGTATGTGATATAAAAAGAAGCAAATTCTAAATCATTTGATATTCTATGTCATCATAGCACATAAATTCATTTATCTATGTGATGCCTTAGAATTCTAAATACTGAAAGAAGGGATGACAATTCAAATTGTATTCAGTATTCTCATACTGGACAAAAAACTTCTTTGGTACTATCAGTCAAAAGAGTTTTGAATTCTTTAATATTTAAGTCGCTAGATAAATTCTTGTTATTGTTACTTTTACTAATATATTCTGGATATTTATTTGTATTTCTCCACCTCCTCAAAGCTTGCCTATATTTTACCCATCCTTACAGAGCTGCTGGACGATCTTCTTGCATCCTAATCTCATGTCTTCACTCATTTTCCTGACAACATTTCAATGACAAAACAAATCACAGCCCAGGAGGCCATGTGAGACCCAGCCCCTGCCCCTCTTTCCATTCTTTCCTCCCAAGCTCCCAGCCATCCCTGGCGATTCTTCATACCTGTTATGGGGAACTGCATTCAGGTCTGGAAGCTCAACATACTCCATCTCGCTTTCAGGTTTTGGCATTTAACCAAAACAGTATGTGAAGAGTTAATGAATGTTACCACCTCTTCCTGAAACACCATATAAAGTACTATTGTCCTTCACTCTTTTTCATCATTTATATATCAGGTACTCCAATGACTCCCTATATTTATAATATTTTATCATTTATGCATTTTTAAAATACTCTTTCTTCTGCTAGACTATGTGAATAAAGGGACTATTCTGTTTTCTTTTTATTTGTTAGCTTTTATGAGTTCATTGAGCACAAATCTTTTTTACTGTTTTTTACTTATCTATACAAAGACAAATAAAATATGAGTTCCAATTGTTACCTCCATATAGCCTTCAAATATTTTTTCCATGCATTTTCATTTATATATATGAGTAGTGTTTTAACTTTCTCTAACTTGATAATGTATAACGTTTCACATATAATCCACATAGGGTTATATCAATTCACTTTACAAAAATAGTATTATATCTTATGTATACACCACACCTTATTTAATCATACCAGTATTGTCAAGCATTTAACAGGATCCCAGTTTTCTACTATTACAAAAAATTATAGAAATGTTGTGCTCGCTTTGGGAGCACATATACTAAAATTATAGAAATGTTCTTATAACTACTTCTTGTGAACCTGAGAGGTTGTTTCTGAGTAAGGTGGCAGTGCTAAGAATTTTTGAGCTAGGTAGCAGTGTTGAGAATAAGAGTTATGGGGACAGACTGCCTGGGTTAGTTAAAATCCTTGCTATATTTAGCCTCTCTGACTTAATCTCTCTGCCCTTAACTTTTCTACTGCAAAATAAGAACTATATTAAAAGAGCTTTTCACATAAAATTTATATAAAGGAAGATAATTGAAGCACTTAGAATAATGTGTTGTAAATATTAAGCACTCAATTAGTGTAAATATCAGTTACCATTCATGTATATTCATAGAAATAGATTTAGTAAATATTTACATTTTATTTTTGTAGATAAGGTGAAAATTTTTAATGTTCTTAAAAGATCTAATTATAGGGCTGGGGATTTAGCTCAGTGGTTCTGCCGCCTGCTGTGCAGCCCAAGGACCCGAGTTCAATCCCTGGTACCCTCCCGCAAAAAAAGAAGACCTGATTATGACTCCACAAAGTACACTTACTATATACTATCATTACTCTAGATCAATCTTTTCATTTTACATGTACGTGTGTGAATATACATATATGTACATAGTTATTTATATTTTCATTTATGTTTGCATATATAGTTGCTTAAATAATGTTTCTTTTCTAGCGTTCCTACCAGAATGAAATTTTTTCACTTTGTTGTTAAAATTTGATTTCTTCTGTGAAGAAGTTATAATTTATTCTGTGTTTGACATTGTTTTCCCTTCTCTTACGTAAGACTTTATGCATTCTGGCAAATAATTCTTCATCTGTTATTTACATTGTTAAGTATTTTCTTCCAGACTAGTACATGCTCTGCAGGTTAACTGAAGTAAAATCTGTCTAATTTACCCTTATGGAATTTTTAATTTATATTTTATTAAACAATTTTCCTCAAACCTGTTTCATTTCAGGTGCCTCAGAAATATTCCTTGAATGATTTAGGCTTGACTTGAATGAAATTAATACTTTTGTTTTGTCTCTTTTTAAGTAAAGTCAGTGATCTGTCCTGAAATTAATTAGATAACTTTTAAATAGTGATTTTATCTTTATTCATGAGACAAAAGTAAAAGTATCAGCTATAACAGTTATAAAGTTAAATAAATCTATTAAAATGATTATGTTATTTCTCATCAAAGTAATTCTTTTCAAGTATCTTGAATGTATTCATGTTCTATAAAGCTAATAAACAAATAGTACAAATAATATTTACTGAGTATAATCAAATCATTGAATATGAAGCCTGAGGGTAGAACATTGTAACCTCAAAATGTTTGATTAGCAACTCAACAATAACTTCAGATAGCCTCTCAAAATAATTTTATTAAATCTAGGTAATTTCCAAGTATGTGTAGAGTGAATATCACTCAAGTTCTAGTATAGACTGATTCAAAAATAATAACTACCTTCCAGGTTTCAGATACCAAAATTGCTCATACAACTAGGATTTTTCTTTTCTTCTCTCTCAAATAAAACATATATAGCTTGAGTCTAATCATTTTTTGTCCCTGCAGCTAATGTGATAGTCTGAAATTTCTAATAAAATTCTACTCCAATTGTACTGGATGGGTCATGATTAATTTTAATATCCTTAGGTCTTATTAAAGGGGTTGAATTAAGAAGTTTCAAATTTTTTTAAATTGGTGCAAATGATCAAGAACACTTGTGTTAGATGTATGGATTATTTTGTCAACAGTTGTCTAAAAGTTTTATTTGATCTAAGAAGATTAAATATGAATCAGGTACAACTCAGTGCATGCAGAGGCTTTATCAAACCTACTTTCATCTTGTCCTCAATTCTTCATAGTGCCTTCATTTTGTTATTTAATTATGGGATAACTAAAATTGTACAGTTAAAAATTATATAATTACATTATGTCAATGCTAATTTGTAATTGAACTGAGTGTAAATGAGACTTAGCTGTAGTCATTTACATAAATTTACATTACGTAAATGTTGTCTAGGTAAGTGCATTACAGATTTCTTATCTATACTACCATCAGACTAAATCCTGGACCCTGGTTGTTCTAGTAAATCACATTTGTCTGAATTCCTACGTTATATTTATCCTTTGGCTATTTAAAATAAAATATGAATTTAATTCTGTAATGACCCAGTTGTATATATATGCTTCCAAAAGGGAGCATAGTTAAGGATGACTTTTGAAATCTAGTATTTTCAATATCCAGTATTAATACAAGATAGATTAAACTTCTATATTAGTCAGCTTTCTTGTTGCTGGGATCAAGTTCCTGACATCCATGGCTTAATGGAGGGTTTTTTTGTTTTGATTTTGAATCAGAGGATTCGGCCCACTGTTGGCTGGCTCCAAGGAAGAAGTATCATGGCAGAAAGGAATGAGGATAAAATCTTCTCAGTCCATGGCAGGCAGGGAGTAGAGCAGAGGAACAGCTCCAGAGAGTAAGGAACAAGGAACTAGATATAAATTCAAAGTATATGCCCAGTAACCAGATATTCCCAGAAGTGTACTTTACTTATTCCCTGGCTGGATCCCAAATCCAGTAAATTAATAATCCACCTTAATCCACAATTTCCCAGATATGAAGTGTTGAAGCTAAGATAGTCATTTTGGGAAACAAAACAAACCCACAGTTTACATTGTCTTGGAAATAGCTGTTCTTTAACAAATTATTCAAGAAATAAAAGATCTCTTCATTAAATGAGATTCTGAGTTAAAGGGAATATTGTTTTCATTAAGAAAGCATACAGGACAATGAATAAAATGAAGATTACAAGGTCCATCAGGAATGTAGGGCATAAGCTTTGCAAAATGAAGGGGAAACAATTTCTTAAAAGTTAGAATACTTATTTAATATATGGACTTTCTGCCCAATTTTATCAGTAGCATTGTTATTATGTAATTGTCAGTTCCTAAGGACTGGTAGCCACCATCTTGGTAACCAGCTGGCTACACCAGTTGCCTTGTATGAAAGCTTTACTTTAGAACCCATGCATATATACTCATGATTCATTAACACACCATCAGTGCGATAAGTATTAATTCTATATTAACTGTCTAGAAATTTTCATGTTTTAATTGAAAGAAACATGCTAAAATTAGCAGGTTGTTATGTTTTTAAATAGATTTAACAATGTAACAAAATTATGGGCTCACATTATTGTTTATCTTTGGTTAGTTTGGCTTGGTAATTGAATTTTAAATTTCACATAATATCAGCAAATTAAGATGTAGACATAGAAGTACATTGGTAAAATGTATCAGATAGTTACTTCTTTTCAATTTATGTGGTTTAAAATAAGATAAATGAAGCCACCTTGATGGTATTCTTATTACTGAGAGATAATCTGTCAAAATTTTAATTAAAAATGAGCACTCATCTGTTACCATTTTGATTTTTTATTTGCTTGTTTTATACACTTTGTCCATTCTTGGTGTATCATCTCTGTTGTTAAAAATAATAAATTTTAAAACTAATCAACTAGGAAATTTGTACAACTTAATAATTTGAGAATTTTTATCATTTTAAGATAATTCAATTAAGTGTATTTTGACTAAAAATTCTGATAAAAATATTATGGATCTCAAGTGTCTGAATAAATTTTCAATTATTTGAATTGAGCATTAAACTAGATATAAATATGTAAATAGTCTTTGATCTATTCTATATCATGTAGAAAGTAGTAGAAGAGCAGGATTTCACTTGGAAATAAGATATATGAGGCTATATCATTTTTACTAAAACCAGCTATTATGTAAAAGAACTTAGCTATTTATACGGATTCATAAGATAAATTATAAAGATATAATTTTAAGTTCTAGATCAATAAGTATTATGTAAATAAATGGATTGATTTGCAGTGCTATGAGATCCCTGTCTAAAAATATTTTCTTTCATCACAATCTATTTTTTTTATTATTTAGCATGCTTTACCTTCTCTAGCAGTAATAAAAATGTCTTACCTTAATTGTATTAAAAGCAAAACACTATTAAATTATCATTTTTACTAAACTATCATTATAGATTATTGTGATAATAAATTTCCTTACAAGTTTGAAGGACTAAGTAGATATGTCATCATAATAATATTTGCCCCTACCATTAGTTCAAAAACTCAGAAGTACTCATATAAAACCATTCTGTAATGTCAGACCTATCAGACTATGTTTTCTCTTCATTTGGAATATTACTTGCAGAGTTAATATGCATTGCAGATTCTGTGCACTGCACTGTCTTCCTCCTGCCTCACATTCCTGTGGCATCTTGTCAACCTTTAAATTGTGAAATCATGTTTTCTTTATATCTGTGTTTATTTCTGTCAAATAGTTACATGGCTAATGAAATTCTTGATGTTCATGTGTTCAAACATAAATCAAATTAAATCTTCTGAGGTAGAAATATTTCAGGAGTCAAATTTCAAGGTTTTATTTTAGAGAAATGTTATACAATACCAGACTAACCTGTTCAGTGTGAATACTAAGGATCAGTAACTGAAAAATGGCATTTTCAGGGGTATTTATCACAGTTAGGTTTTTTAGTCATTAGTCATGAGGGAATGCTACTGTCTTTACATGAAAAATACAGCTTTTATGTCATGGCTCAAGTTAAGTTATGAATATGCAAGTTTTTTCACACAGCCACCATACTTAAGTACTCTCTTGTTTTAAGAGAAAAAAAGATTCTTGTGAGCACACTATAAAACCTGACACAAACAGTGATTGCTGGATGAAAACTTTCAAAATACACAGGCAGCAGCCTGACAAGTAGTCCACCAGCTCATCACTTTGCTTCTTTATTTTTCTAAGGCAAATAAAATATGGAGACTTTTAAAATGGTAAAATGCAATGGAAGAAAATAGAGCAGAATAGATATGAAGTCTCACTTGGTGGTTCAGCAACCCATGACTAATCTTTCCCATAGCACTCTGCTTCTTTCTCAATCCTCTTTTAGGGTTTACTCTAGCCTACCCTATGCCTGGACCAGAAATACAGAAGAAAGCTCTGGTTTTTTTCCTTCAAATTCTACACAGTTCTGGTACTGCTAGTTAGATTTCTTTCTGTAGATGTTTCTCTGTATAATACTACATTATATGAGATGTTACAATACTACATCATATGAGATGCTAAATTTATTTATAAACTCCATTCTGGATCAAACTCCTAGAGACAGTAACAATGAAAGAATATTATTTCTTTTGTTTTTCCCCAGTAGAACATTTCCAATTAAAATAACAATATTTTGATCTGTGTGTGTGTGTGTGTGTGTGTGTGTGTGTGTGTGTGTGTGTGTTTCTCTGTCTTTCTCTTTTTGGTATATGTTGGTTCCTTTCCAGTAAGTCTTCAAATATAGGTTAAAAAGACAATAAATAGAAACCACTTTAGGGAAAGTATATTAGAAAGTGCCATCATAAATTTCTTTGTTAGTCAGATTTCTACTGTAGTGAAAAAAATATGTCAGAGAAAAAATTTAAAAGGAGGGAAGATTTATTTTAACTGACAGTTCCAGAGGTTTCAGTCAGTGGTCACTTGGCTCCATTTTTTCTGAGCCTGTGATGAGGTAGAAGACTATGGTAGGGATTACTTGATGGAGCAAGCTGAATACTTCATGGCTACCACAAATTAGAAAGAGAAGAAAAGGCAGGAGTCTCCATATACCCTCCAAAGCTACGCCCCCAAGGAACTACATTCTGTAATTAGGCCCCACCTCCTAAAGTATCTACAATTTCCCAATAGGGACCAATCATTCAATGCATGAGCTTTTGAGGAACATTCCAGATCTACACTATAGCGTGGACTTTGCTAACAGTAGTCTAGGTAAAGATGACAGGGTATTTCAAAGTCTGCAGTAGGCAACTATGGGAAAAGAAGATAGGGATGGGTGAAAGTAGAAGAGGAGAAAGAAACCCTAGTGTTTATAACCCAGGTGTTAGCCTAGCTACATCATGATGAATATCATTAAGCCTAGAAAACCAGAATGCAACAACAGCAGCTGTGTCCACAAGTGGAACTTTGTTCTAATGTTACCCATTGTTTTCCACAGGTGCTCCTTTGAAAATGTGATCCATTGTCAGTCATCTTTTCCTCTACCCTAGGATACTTGCCAAGTAATTTTCATTTTCTATACTTGCTTCCAACTTCTTTCTAGCTTTTTAAAATTCCACTTTGGTTTAATATAACCAATAGCTGCAATGTGTTCTTATCCTATTGTCCTGTAAATTAGGACATGAATGGAGAAAAATTCTTCTGATCATCCATGTTTCTACATAGAAGACATAATCCAGTACCAAGTATGTAGCTTTGGACAAGGTATATATACTTGTTTCTGTACCTATAAAGTAAGACTTTTAATAATATCTACGTCACAAAATTTTTCTGAGCATCAATGAGAGTAAATTCTATACATAATGAAACTATGTTGTAAAATATGGAGGATTTAACGAATATAAATACAATAGGAAAAGTGTCCGGTGAAAACAAAAGGAAGTACTAGCTAAGAATCAAATATTTTATAAACATATATTCTTTATAAACATATATTCATATATTATTTTTTGGAAATGTTATTTAGAACATTATTGATAAATAGCAAACACACTTCAAAATTTCTTATATAATGACTATTCCATAAGATTTTTCTTCTGGATTTCTTTGTTTTGTTTTGTTTTTTGGGGATCGAACTCCGGTCCTTGTGCTTGTGAAGCAGGCAGCGGAACCACTGAGCTAAATCCCCGGCCCTCTTCTGGATTTCTTAAAGGCAGTTACTTCTCAAATTTGGGTGAGAACCACAAACTATTTGAAAATATGATAAAGCATATTAATTTATTTCAGAGAGATACATGAATACACAACTTTAATCACATAAATGTGGAGTTCATGGAAGGTTTTTTTCATCCCATTAAGTTTATTGGTACATTTTCTGTATAAAATACAGTTACATTCATCATTGGGACCTTGAACCTTTACATGAGTATCTTGGTTCTTATTTTTGTCCCCTTCCCTTTCCCTCCCTTCACCCCCTCCACCCTTCCCTATGTGCAAAGACCTTGTTTCCATTTTTTTTCCTCTTCTCATATTTTTTCCTTTCCTTTTTTTCCCTTCCCCTACCCCTCCCAATTCCCCTGCCCTTTTAGGCCTTTTCTTCCTGTTACACAATATCAGTTGTACATTTTTTAAATTACAATATTGAGATCTAGGAGACATTACCACAGATTTTACAGAATTTAAAAGGATATAGAAAGCATACTACAAAAATCATTTTTGAAATAAATTTGACAACTTCTAAGAAGTACCTTGGAAGACAAATTAATGAAACTAACTCTGGAGGAAAT
>NW_004624732.1:11697432-11713031 GCF_000247695.1 Heterocephalus glaber | reverse complement strand
TAGGTGGTTGATTATCAGATTGTTCCATCTCATTTCCCTTTGGGGTTGCTGTAGGTGATCCAGAAGTCTGTTTTTGAGACTTGTTTACATGTCTTCTCATTTCCACGGGGGGAGGGGTGCTTCTGGCCCCCACATGGCTCACCTTCTCTGCCCTAGGAGCTTGGGATGGCAGCAGGGGAGCTTCCTTCCAGGTGCTGGGTCCAGCTCAGCTTCTCTGCCCTAGGAGCCTGGGATGGAGGCGGGAAGCTTCCTTCTGGGTGCTGGGACCAGCTGAGCGTCTCTGCCCTAGAAGTCTGGGATCCATGGAAGTTTTGATTCCTATTTATGGAATTCTCAAAAGTCCAGGACCTAAGATCTAACACTCTTGCTTTAAAAACAAGAAAATAAACTAAAATTTTTTAGATTGCAGTTTATAATGTATTTTTGGGGGTGTACTGAGGATCAAACTCATGTCCTTGCTTGATGTAAACATATAATTTTTATTCTTAGAAATTGATTTAATATCAGTTATTAAATATTATTTAAATTGACAGTTGAAAAGGATTATCTCAAATTCCAACTCTACTCAAATAACTAGCTTCTTCATATCTTTTGGAATATGATATCACATTCAACCACTTCATTATGTTGGTATGGATGGATGATTCAGCAGCCCTCATAAGGAAGTTTATCTTCCTGTGACTCCAGCCTTTTAGATTGGGACAAGGCACAGGGTTCAAGAACTGAAAACAGTAAGGACAAACATCTTGTTTTCAGAGACTAAGAGAACAGTTAAAGAGACATACATCTGTAAAATAGGGGAAGCTTTGGTGTGAAGACTCTGACTCAGGTTGGGAAACACTTTCAGAGCTTATAACAGTATATTTATCTTCATCTTTTGACTATTCATATTTTTATTTTTTATCAGTTGTCTTTAAAACTGATGGTAGTCAGGCTTTGCTTTTTGTTTGTCTTTGGTCTAGTTTTTTTATTACTGCTTAACAAATTACCCCAAATCTTGGCAGCTTCACACAGTGACATTTTATTATGTCATGATTCTATTAGGTCAGGAGATTAAGTAGGATGCAGCAGAGTGATTCCTCCAATACATATGGCATTACTCCATTGGTTCTCCCTATTTTCTCTAAAGTTCCCAAACTGAAGTCACTCAATAGTATTCATCTGGCAGATGAGCTTGTTTGAAAAGTCTAGGCTGGTTTTCTTTAGTGTTTGTCATCTTGATGTGATGGCTGAAAGACTGGGCTGAACATAATAGTTAATTGAAGTCTTAATATCTAGTTTCTGGTCATGATCTCAGGATACTCAGTTAAAGAAAGCTGGCTTCCAGTATCACACATATTTCAAGAGGCCTAGGCAAAAGCTTCAGGGATATTTGTAAGTTCGTTTTGGGAATTTCAAAATGATTCTGAGTCAAAGAAAGAGATTTTTACATCTCCTTTTCTAAGAAAGAATAGTGAAGTTTTTTGACAATCTTTGATTACAAGTTTTCTCTTAAACTTTAGATAGAGGATTTAATCATACTTCCTAATTCAAGGCACATTAATATTTTTAGTCCTAAATAGCTATTTAACTATTTTTATTTATCCCTATTATAGGCAACCATTACATTTTAGTATGTTTATTTTATTTGAATGGTTAACTGAAGCAATGTATATAATTTGCATGTTAATTTATTTTAATTGACATGTTACTGAGTTACATATTTCATTATTTTTCTTTGCTTTATGGCATACACATTGTGTATGAGACTCATTTTGTGCTGCAAATTGTGTTAAAAATGAACTGCATTTTAACTCTTGCTGTGGTGGTTACCCAGAGAAGCTCTAACTTCTTGTTGTCATTATTTACTAGGTTCTTCAATGAGTAATTTCAAACATTTACATTGTACAGGCACTGTTTGAAATACAGGCAACAGACATGTTCTCGTTTTACTTTTTGAGGGGTGGTATCAGGGATCAAACTCAAAACCTTGAGCTTGAAAGGCAGGCTAAATTCCTGGCCCAACAGACACTTTCTTATGGACTTATATAAGAATAAACTAGAAGGAATTATATCTAGAAGCAAAATTTCTGGGTCATAGATTTTCATGAGATGGTTTTGTGGCATGCCAGAAAGTATATTCTCCCAGGTTGCATTTAGCTCTGTCCATGATGTTCTTTATTAAACAAGATTTTTAAAGTGTTTTATTTTTCTATTTTGAATATGCAATGAATTCACCTAATTCAAAAATAAAAACAACATACCAAGGTCTGTACTGATACATCTTAATCACTTTGCCCCCTACTGCACTCCTTTTCCACATCTTGTGTTAATCTCTTGTGTATTCTTTCAGTGAGAAATACCTGATTTTTATGTAATCAGTTTGATATTTTTGAATGTATTTTTTATGCTACATTGTTTTCACATTAAAGAAATTAAATTAGACTGCTTGTTCAGATTAAAGCTCAAATGCACTTGAATATATAAAGAAAATGAGAGAAGCCTTGGGAAGGGCATAGATCTTGCTACAACTGGTACAGTTGTTTAAACTTGACAATCTATGAATTATCTAAGTTATATAATTTATATTTTATACTTGTATTGATTATGCATCCCTAGTTATATATTAAGTTTCTCTTTAACCTTCCTTGTGAACATTTCATTTTAAAATGAGACATTACTCTCAATTATGTATAATTAAGCATAATTTCTATTTTGGATTTACTTTTTCAATATAGCATATAGAATTTGTCTATTAAGAGTCTCATTCTCTTAACCTGTGATCTCACACAATGTGGTCTCAAGCAGCAAACTGAGCATCAACTGAGAACTTACTAGAAACCTACCTTGAGGTTAGGTCCCAGGAATCTGTGTTTAATAAGACAGGTGATTCTAATATGTACAGTTACAACCTCTTGTTCTTCTGTGTGCACTGTCCTCATGTGTGATTATTAGTAATGCAGTTTTAGGTTCCACTCCAGCCTCACCAAATCATTTTTTTGCATTTTTCAAGACCTCTGGTGACTGCTGTGCATTTTAAAGCCCCAGAAACACTACAGTGTTATTAGAATTTGCCTGGTCTCACTTTTTTTTTGCCTCTAGTTGGCTCTATGGTTGCTCTTCTGGCCCCTATAATACATTCACAGAATTTTTCAATGTTGAATCCCAAATCACTAAATAATAATGTGATTATTAGATACAGAAAAGGATTTCAGTGGGGGAATAGTCACATTAAATTTGAATGACAGATCAACAATAAATATTCTAATCCTTTTATGTCCCATGTAATATTTGTACTTAGAATATATTATACTAACAAATTATTAACAACTTAATTATTAATTGGAAATCATGTATTTTTATTTACTATGTTTACATATTCTACATATACATCAATATTCTCTTCTATGAGAACCAGTATCAATATGAATATTTGCTAAAATGGCCCTATCTCTTTACACAACAAATTTCAGTTCTTTCTGGAAAAGATAGAAGCTAAAATTCTGGTCTCTACCCTTCAGTAAGCCAGTATCTATATTATTTTATATAATGACCAACAAAATAGAGCCTAGTCTTGTTACATTAAATAATAACTTTCCTTAACATACAAAACACCCTGCCATTTGATTTTTGTAAGAAGGAAAGACTTGAAAATGACTGTGAAAAGTCAAGCAAAATCAATATTGGAAAATATTCAGTATCAATAAATTCTCTGTGACAGTTCAAGTTTTGAGGGTGTTGAGGCCATGGTATGCAGCTGTACAATATGGCTAATCCATCAGAAGTTCTGATTGCCTTAAATTTAAAACCTTCTATGCTGCATTATTGCTAAACATTCCTCTGGTCTTGTAGAATAACTGGTAACCTTTTCTTTGGCAGTTTTTAGATAGGAATTGTTTCTGCTATGATCCTTTTTGAGGATTGGCAGTCAAATAGAGCTTTGGTGCTGGAAGGGAGCTATGACACTTTCTAGAAGACATCGTTGGTCATCCTTGGGCTCCAATTCATAGTATATGAATTACACTTTTATATACAGGACAGTCCTGAATCGTAGCTCTCTTTAATTTCATTAATATATTATAAAGACTTTCCTGCTCTTGTGATTTCCAGAATTTACATAAATTACCTTAATCATCAATATCCTATTAGTGCAATTTAAACTCTTACTACAGAAATACAATTGATGTGTGATTTTTATTTTCTACTAAAAGTCTCATGGAAGATAATTTAAGGGATTTGCTGCAAACAGTGCACTCTTTGTATATTGTGAGCCTGTTGTTGAATCAAATTAGCACACCAGAGAGCTATAAATTTGATTGCATCACTTTGGCAGAATTGCCTTTTCTAAATTCTTACTTTAGATTTTGCCTTCAAATTTATCAGTTGTCATACAAGGCATTATCTTATGTATTTTGATTATCATTTTTGTTAATGTCATGTTTTTAATGTTAACCACATTTTATACTATTTCATACTATATATATTTATATTAGAATCAGTATAGGCAATTTTTATTATAAAACCATTTAAATGATAAAATACAAGTTAAATATGATATAACAACAAACATCTTGAAATCTAACAAGCTGGTTAAAAATGTGATCCTAACAAATGTGATCATTTAAAGTTACTTGAATGCATTTTCTCTACTGCATTTTTTTGGCCATCCTGCTGCTAAAGGGCTATCTTGAATATTGTGATAAACATTTTATTGTTTCCTTTCATTATTGATTTTATCATGCATTTATTTGCCTGCTTTTGATGTTTTACATAAGTGACATGTGGAATATTTTACTCAATTTATGCCTTTTATATTCATCCAAATATGCAATTTTCATTGCTGCATAGAGTTCTATACTATTATTGCATCATAGTTACTCATCTCTGCTGCTAATTATAGATTCTTGTGTTGTATTCAACTATCTGTTATTGTAAATATTTCTTTTGTGGACATTCTTCTACATATGTCCTGTTGCACCAGTACAACAGGTCCTCTACTATTGGTACTGAAAATGTGTCCAGGGATTAGAAATATCAGCATCACTTGGAGTTTGCTAAAAGTGCCTCAGTAGATGCTTACTGAATCAGAATCTACAGTATATTCTCCTCTGAATATTAGTGTCTGAAAAGCACATTCTATGCAATATACCTAGAAGTGAAATTGACAAACAAATTAGATTTCACAAGGTACAGGCCAGTGTTTGTTCAAAATTATGTCAGTGGTTTTACTAACCACAAATGTCCAACATTTTCACCAACAGTAGTATAATCAGGCTTGAAAATACTGTAACATATAAATGTGAAAATTTTTCTATCAATATTGTATGCATGCTTAATTTATGTTTACGTATAAATTTTCTATACATCCATTTATTTTTTTCTCCAAAACTTCTAGCTCTTGGAATAAGCAGATAGTTGCTTCTTTCTACAGAAAAGAAAGGATAATGTGTTATTTGTGAAACACACAAGAGTTCTGGAGATAAATGCCCAAGGCAATCTTCATTAAGGAAAAATTCATTTGACTGGCTCAATTTGAATAGCAGATGTGCCATCACTACCTGTTCTATTTTAGGGTTAAATGCATTTGTAATGGGTTTGATAATTTATTTCTTCTCATGGAAAATATTTGAAATTGCCACCTTTTGGACTCAACATTCAACCAGGTTTCTCACATTTGTATACTGACCTAGACATATTTAACTTTTATATTTTTATATGTTCTCATTTCATCTCCAAATGCCTTTCTCCTTTATTCATCTAAAAATGTCTTCAAGATCCTGTTCAAACATTCTTTTTGCTGAATCTTCTCCTATACTACTTTACCATATTCCTCAATTTTTTTCAATTTTTGGGGTGGTAATGGGGATTGAACTTAAGGCCTTCACACTGAGCCTTTAAAAAATATATTTTTTTAAGACAGGGTCTTACTAAGTAGCTAAGTTGCTCAGGCTAGTTCCAAACCTGTGATCCTCTTGCCTCAGGTTACCAGAGGGTTAGGATTACAGGGATACACTGCCATGACCAGCTGAAAAGTACACTTAATGTCTGTAGTTTTTATAGATCTTTGACTCAATTGGAAACTATTCAATGTTGATGACTTTTTATTAGTATATCTTTACTCAGTGGCTGGTAGAAATGCTCTCCTATAGATAAGTATGGAATTAGCATGTGATAAACAAATAAGTGAACAGGAGAACAAATAAAAGTAGTGTTTATTCAAATACATTTGAACACTATACTTTTGTAATTTAAGTCTAAGCCCTCATTATTTTCCAGCATATAAACTGATTTAGATTTTATCATCTATAAGACAAACTAATGAGATTAAAAATATCAAAAAGAAAAGGCTGAAGGAAGAATAAAGGATTTATGTTGATATTGAGTGTATATATATGTATGTGTATATATATATATATATATATATATATATATATATGAATGTTGTGCAAGAGATATAGAGATATTTGTTCTTATCTCCACTAGACCATGCCATTAGGAAATAAATGCTGAGTTTTTGGCCAGAATGTCCAGAGCTTGTTTGGGTTTTTTTTTACAAGAATTATTTTCTTTTGATAAATCCTTGAATCTCAGTGAATCCCCTGAGGAACTCATCTGTAAAATGGGAATATTATATTCTACCCTAGCTACCCAACAGAGAAATTTTGAGTATATAACCAAGCTAAAAATGAAATAGACACAATATGTCATTTCTAAGTCCCTGGTTCATGGTTTGAGAATGAGATATTTATTTTTTTTTAATTATCCTTTACTGGACCCAATTGTATTGTTCCTGGGAATTCAAACAAATAAGTCTTTACAATTAAATACCTTTACCTCTCCTAGCTACTCGACCTGTGATAGAGACATCATAGGGCACAAATGTATCTTCTGGTTGTTGTGGTTGATTTTTATGTACCCAGATTGGCTAATAGTGTGACCAGCAATTCTCTTTTCCAAGAGTCACCTTAGTGATAAGGTATATACTGAAACTGGACAAATTTATGAAATTATGTTAAACCATGACTAAAGGCAAACATTGAAAAATCATTAGTTTTCTTATGTAACAACAAAAGAAAATAGAGGAAAAGTGAGAAATCTATTTACTCACATCTATGTATTTTCAGTTATTAGAATTTTTTGTGGTAATAAAAAGCATGAATGTATGTGCTGCACTTCTTGGAAGCTTCCATGTGTAGCACATTTATTCCTACCTCTTTCCAGGCAGAATTTTCATTCTCAGTGCATCTATAAAATTACTCAAGCCTGAAACCTAAATTTAAAATGTCACATTTTTTTGAATGACCTGTTTATGAGTCTGTCATTTCCTTTTCGTGTTTCCAATACTGCTCTAACTCTGCACACACAACTCAGTAGAACCTCTGGAAACAATTAGAAAAATAGTCTTTAACTGTTCTTCAGATCCTTTAGAATTAAGTATTCTTGGAAAGTGAGAAAGAAATAAGGCTTGGGTACATAGAAGATAATAAAGTTTAGGTAAAGAAAAAAATCACATGACTATTTTTAGAAACCTTGATAATAGTAGAGCACCTTTCACTGCTTCAACTTACTACTGAACAAATAAGGATTTTTCCCTTATTGTAGCATTGCTCTCATCACCTGAGTCCATTTATGGGAGAGTCATAGGTACAAGAGAGCTACTCCAATGAAAGGCTATGACTGAGAAGGGTTCTATGAGTCTGTTTATTAAGTTTAATATCATTGGTGTTTGGCAGTATGAAAACTCAGCTATAAAATAGGAAATTTGCATATGAGAAAAAAGTGATTGTTTTGTACAAAGAGCAGAAAAATCCCCATCCTCTGAAAAAGAGCAAAACTAAAGTTAGAACAATATATAAGAAATGTAGTATAGTACTCTTGGAATGATGTTCTTATTTTAGATACTCAGGGCTAAGGAGTTGAAACCCTTGAGCTGGAAGAAAAATTGATACTAGTTCTCTTCATTTGGCAATGAATTTGAATTATGATGAGATGTATATGAAAATATATTTTCCTGTTGACTCTTGAATCCACTCATTTTTCTTCAACAAATAAAAATAAATAAAAAGTCATGTTCCCAGTTCTCATTCATATTATCACATGGGGTGAATAAAGGCGAGTAAATAGGGTATATTTGAGAAGTAAGATATAGAATGGAAAATATAATAGAGAATATATGAAGTCTTCTGAAAATAGTTTTGAGGGCAGAGTAGTCTTTCTGAATTACTTGATTTCTTAGCTGAGCAGATGTTACCCAGGAAAAAAGAGACTAGTAGAAAAATGTGCTTTTTCAGACAGAAGGATTGCGGTTTATTCCTGTAGAGAGTTAGGAGAAAGCATGATGCTGTCCAGTAACTGAAAGGGAAAAATTTATTATGGTTGGAAGAGTTGAGCAGCAGCATGGAATTATCTCAAAGGGCAATTGGGTGCTAGTGAAGGATATAAGTTGAAAGTGAATCACTCTGGCAGTTATTTGGTAGAAGAAATGTAGTAAGAAGATTGGAGGCTGCAAGATGTTTTGTTCTAAACCACCTATAAAATATTGATGGGCTAAGCTTGTGGTAGGTGTAGCATAGAAGAGATACACACTAAGTCTAGGGATATTTTGGTGGTAGAAACTGAAACTGTAAAATGTAGTGAAAGCTTAGAAGTTGTTTTTTTTAGGCTAAAATAAATTTTTCTTAAATATTAGGAGAAATTTACACATAATTCATAAATTCTTCATAAAACAATTGCAAATCCTCTAATTTTGTGAGTTTCTATACAGATTAGGTTAATTTTGCTATGAAATAGTTTATAAAAGATTTCTTTTAGAAAGCACTGAAATGCTAATTTTAGGCAAAATAATGTTTAAAACTGAACTCTTTGAATGAAAGTAAGCTCTCAAACATCCTTATTCTTTATCTCAGTGAAAAATAATGGGAAAATGAACATTAAGATGTTTTAGAAGTTTATAATTGGGCAGAAATTAAATATGATGGCAAGTCTTCTGATGCAAACAAATGGGTGTATAGTTACTTCATTTTCTGCAATGAGAACAAAACAAAATTGTTTTGGTAAATGGCCTTAGACTTTAGATGGCAGTGATGGCAAACCTTCTAGAGCCTTTAATGATACAAACAGACTGCTTCAGCACATGTGCCATAGATACATCCCCACTGTTTTGGACAATAAGAACTGAAAATTCATGTCAATGATTCATTTCTTGCTGTGTTGTATTTATAGCTTAAATTTCTTCTTTACTAAGAATACTTTCAGTTCCAATTTGATTTAAAGATTGTGCACTGATTTCTTGGCTGTCAATGATTACCTTGGTATATGTGATATAAATCACAATAAATTTTTGTTGTGTACAGTGCTATAGGGTCCCACAGTTCATCATAAGGCAAGAAGAGAAAAGTTGTCAAGATAATAATGAAATATATTTTTGGGATTAGCTTGAAAAATCATATCTCTCACAGAGGAATGAAGAAAGAATCATACTTCTCTATCAGGGCAAAGAAAATCTTATGGGAATCTTCTATAATGTCATTTGGAAGGAGATAGAATTGAATGTTTAAACACCTATAAAAAAGAAGAGAAAAGAAATATCCACGAGAGAACATAACAATGAGACATCAAAAGCAATATAAATGACTGGCTGTATGACTGACAGCTCCAACATAATGAACACAGCTGCCTGTGAAGCTCTGAGTTACTACAATTGTAGAAAGAGGCCGCTCTGATATTATCTTCTATCATTAGAATCCAAGAAAAGACACAAGATGATTTATATTTGTTGAAATAAAGGCTAGTTTTGAATGAAGCATCAGCTGCCACTTCCAGATTTGGTAGAACAACTATCACTTTCTCCTTAAACAGGGAGAAATATTCAACATTTTAATTTGTTTATGGGGAGGAATAAGCTGATAATTGCTTTTACAATTATTTATTTCATAGCTATTATTAATCATTGTACAACAATGATATTTTAAAACATTTTCAACATTCTTTTTATACTTAAACAGATATGAAGAGTTCATTGCTACTTCAAGTGAATTCAAAATTAATGTAAAATAATACAAAAAAGTAGGAAATACATGTCTATGCAATTGAAGATTTGCAAATCTCTTTGCTTCTATCAGTAGTTTTGTTCAACAAATGGCATCTTCTCGCCAACATTATTTCAAAACCAATGATACAAATTGAATTTCTTATCTTCTAAAAATAAAGCTTTGTAGATATAGTTATTATTTAATGCAGGCCTGCAACAACTGGCTAAAGAATTATTTTGTTTAAACATGAAACACTTTTTAAAATTACATTTAATAATTCATTAAAAATGGTTAAATATTTCTCTATTAAAAAAAAATGTCCCTACAAAATATGTAGTTTGCCCTGGTCACCACTGGTAAAATGTCAACCACATACAATAAATATTGCAGGTTAAGGCTAAGATTCAAGTTGAAATGCTACCATTTTACAATGTGAAATATTAATGTAGATTAACATTATTTCAGTATACAGGTATATTATAGTACCATACCAGTTAAATGTAAAATATGGTTTACTGACTACTAATTAATATATACTCACTATGAAAACTTTTTTTAAAAAATTGTATAAGGGATAATTGATAATTGTAAGTGAGGCTTTCAGCTGTATTTATAATCTATTTTTTAAAGAAAGAAAAATATAGCCAGGCATGGTGGTAAGTCTTTAATCCAAGCACTCCGGAATTCTGAAGCAGAAAGATTACAAGTTTGAGCCCAGTGTGTGCAACTTAGTGACTCATTGAGACCTGTCTCAAAATTTTAAAAATTGGAGGAAGAGGAGAAGGAGGAAGAGGAGGAGGGGGGAAGGGTAGAGATACAGATTAGTGTGAAGGCTCTGGTTTCAATCCCCAATACCAGAAAGAAAGAGAGGGGAGGAAGGTAGAAAGAGGAAGGGAAGGGAAGTCAAAAGAAGGGAAACCAATAGAAGGAAGGGAAGAGAAGGAAAGAGAGGGGAAGGGAGGGGAGGGGAGGGAAGAAGGAAAGGAAACAGGAGAGCAGGGGAGGGAAGGAGAAAGGAGGGGAGGGGAAGGGAAGAGGAGAGGGAAGGAAGGAAGGACGGATAGGATGGAAGATTAAAAAATAGTTGACATTTCATCTATTTGTAGGTGCTTTGTTTATTTTCTCTATTTTTGAAATGTTTTAAAACCTGAAATAAAACATTATGAAATGTCCATAAACCCACCACATCCAAAGTGGTACTCATTCAACATTTTAGTACTCAGCCATCCAGCCTTTTATCAATATTCAAATATATGTTTTGGAATAAAAGTGGAATTATAATTTTTTGTTTTCCTTTGAACATAGTATTATACGTATCCATTATGTCTTATAAATAGATGTCCTCCTGGGGCCTCGTACCCTCCTAGGTGGGGGTTTGGGGAGGTGGCTGGATCATTTATTTGTGAAACTGGATTAAGGGTATATAATAACTGGATTAATCCACTGATTGGTTTAGCATAGTTTGGGGTATGGCTGAATGGATTTACTGAAAATAGAAGGTTCAGCTCGGGTGTAAGTGGCACCAACCAATAGGCTTGTAGCCTGAATTGAATACAAGGAAGAAGAAAGGCTGCGGCCTTCTGCCTGCATGCCAAGGACTATTTCTCTTATTCCATTCCCCTGTACCATGCCACCTTGCTTTGGAGGCATTCTACTACGGAGTAAAACCTGTACAAACTATGAGCTAAAATAAACATTTCCTCTTTTAATTTGAGACGTTGCTGAGACAAAATACTTCACACCTATCAGTTAACGGAGGAATGATTTGTTTTATCTCATAAACTTTTCAGTCCATAGTTGCCTGACTCTAAAGTATGGCAGCATGGCAAAGGAGAAACAGTGCATGGCAGGGCAGACAGAAAAAAGTGAACCTCCTTCCCTCTGTCCCTTTCTATTTCACTAAGGCTAGTAGGCAACTGATTGGTGCCTCCTATACCTAGAGTTGGGGTTCCATCTTCAGTAAATCCATTTAGCCACACTCAGAAATATGTCAATTGAATCAGTGGACTAGTCCAATTATTGCACACCCATAATTCAGTATCATGCACCTGTGATCCTGCCACCTCTCCTAAGTCCCACCCATGAGCACATGAGGCTTTGGATGGACATCCAGACACAGGACATAACACCATGTAGTTTTGTGTGTGTGTGTGTGTGTGTGTGTGTGTTTTCAATACCACACTATTTTAATAGGCATTTGTCTTATTAGCGGTTTTTTTGTTTTTTACCATAAGCTTCGTGGATTGTTGCTATATTGGTGTGTTATTAAAGTATCTTGTAAATATTACTAAAGTATCCTGTAGAAAAATTAAACTAAGAATAACCAATTTAAAAATTTCTGACAACTGAATAAGTGAAAAGTCTCTCCCTGCTTTTGTATGAGATTGTTCTTTTTTCCAAATATGGGGATATGTTTGTTAATGTCTGTTATTTGAGTTGAAACATTTTCAGAGAAGTTATATACAATACTACCTAGGATTTGTTTTAATCAGTCATGGGTAATACAGGTTTGAAAATGGCTGTCATGAAGGAAGACATTTGTTTGCTCAAAGATACCTGGAAAGCAGAAATATGACACCATGGAAGGCCACGTGGTGAAGCAACAGGGTCAGTCATGAAGCAGACAGGGAAGGGAAATATGGACAAGAGCCTGTGTTATAATTTGGGAGGAAGCAATGAACAAGGCAAAGGGAGCAGGCTTAGGATTGGCCAATCAACATGGAGTTGGTACATCTGTAATGATCTGTCTTCTATATGTGATAGCTTCTTCAGACTTACCTTCCATTTTAACAGGGGTAATACTGTTGTACCATTGGTTGATGTAACTTAGAAGGAACTTTGAATGATTGGAAAACTTTTCATAAAGTGACTCAATAAAATAACAAGTGTATATTATACTAGAGTTAAAATGATATAATGCATTTTCATACTTACCACCTTTTTTTTTAATATGTCAGTATCTGTATTGACCAAATGTGAGTTTGGAATATGCTCATTGTTTAGAATTAAATTGTAGCTTTCCCTACTAATATATATGTTCCTAGAGTTACATTTGACTGGGAATAAATGAATATAAAGATTAACATTTGTTGTGCACTATGGAGGAGAGTTTTAACATTGAGTAGCATTCAATTCACCTACAGACATCGATATCCACTTTAGTAACAATGGATATTAAATCATGAGGTTTTTCTAATTGCTAATATAAATTATGATTCCCAAGAAATCTTGTGAACCCCTTTAAGTAGTAATAACTCTGGTTTGGTAATCAGTTTTGGTGCATGTGTCTTCTCTGTGTGTACACTAGGGTTTCTTAAACTTATGACTTATTTCCCAGGGGCTGAAAGAGATTTTTGTGTCAAACTGCTAGGAATTTATTAGAAGATGAAAAATTTCAGTTACAGTATAGGCCTTCTAAATATATACTTCATATTCTTTGCAAACAAAGATATTTTGTTAGTATAGGAAGTGATGATAATATATAAATAGATTTAAAGTCTCCTATTTTTGTCCTCAAAATAGTTGATGTTGAAAGAACTAGAATGTTTTACATGGCTTTGAAATAATGGTGTCTATTGATGTTTCCTAAGTCATCCAGACATAGTATTGCCTTAATCACATGGTTTTATTGCTTGTCCTTTAGCAGATTTCCATTGTTCTTGTTTTCTAACTTAATTAGAATATTAAGATATTCATACAGGGACATGTTTGACTAGAAACAAATGAATGTGATTTCATCATCTCCCATCATCTACTGGTATCTCCCATAATCCTCATCTTTTTCATTCATATGCATTTATATACTGCACATACATTCTTCAAATATACTACATAAAAATTGCTTTGTTTTGTTTTGTGGTGCTGGGAATTTAACCCAAAAGCTTGTATATGCTAAACAAGCATTCTGCCAGGAAATAGTTTGGTTCTTAATGTCTTTTCAGACTAAGTTTTCTTGGTGACCTCAATTTAATAAAATAGAGTTTTGATTCACTTCTCTTCTATTATTCCCTTTTCTACCCAATGTACTATATTGATGTTGATGGTAAAAATGATTTTTCCCCAAGACTCTACTTCACTTTCTTCTTCCATAGATGGAGAAAGCTCAGTATACCATCAACTAGTCCTTATTAAATTCAGCTTACAATGCTCATGGGTCAAAAATGAATATGGGAAGAAATCAAATCTATTATTTAGCCTAAAATGATTAGTAAAAAAATCACATCTTCCTTTTATAATGATCTAATATTGAACAGCAATTGAGTGTTCACATAACATCCTCAAAAATATATCTTATTTTGTTCTCAGAATGATGTTAAGCAGTCATAAATATCTTTATAATTTCCCATACATATGTACATGTTTATACTTGTACTAATGTGTTTTATGTGACTACATCATATATATTTATATGAATAATTCATATGTGTAATAGGTAGAACTTTTTTACACTATTTTAGGTCATAGAGATAATAAAATTCAGGTCGTAGAATTTTTAACCTACCCAAGATCACACAGATATAAAGGGACATATCCACTGGCTGTGGAGTGCACACCTATAATCCCAGCAGTCATGATTCTTAGGCAAGAGGATCACTGCTAGTTCGAGTCCACTCTATACTATATAGTGAGTTCAAGACTATATAGTGAGAGCCTGTCTCAAAAATCAAATAACACAAAAATAATAAATATTTTAAAAAAGGACATATCCAGGGCTAGAGACCAATAATATTGACTTGATCAAAGTCTGCTCTACATTTTGATTTTCTGTCCAGTAAGATCTATAGACATATGCAATGAATATAAATAGAAACCTCCCACTTCCCAGGTTTGAAAGATACTCAATTATTCAAAAAATACATTTTCAGTTCCTACCGTGTCAGGTACCATTTTTATCTAATAGGGGAAACCACAGTCCAAAATGACATTTTAAAAAAAGTGCTCTCCACAAGAGGAAGCTTCCAGGCTGCCATACCACCCCAGCCAGCACACAGGAGATGAGCCGCTCCCAGTACACAAGAGGAGGCTTAGGGGCTGCTGTACCACCCCTGCCAGCACACAAGAGGTGAGCCATGTGGGCACCAGCAGCACCCCCCACCCCGTCAAAATGAGAAGACACATAAACAAGTCTCAAAACCAGACTTCCAGATCACCTACAGCAACTGCATAGGGAAATGAGATGGAACACTGATACTCAACCACCTGGACTCCCTGAACTGGAAACAAAAGAGGATCTGGAAAAAATGAAATCAGAAGTAATTTCTCAGGTAACAGCACAGATTGTGGTCATAGTGCAAGATATGATTAATAAATCTAGAGAGGACACAGATAAAAAATAGAGGATCTGAGGAACATGATGGAATCCCAACATAGGAGACAAATGGAATCCATAAATCAGATGCAAACAGATTTCCAGGAGATTAAAAATTCCATTGAAAGTCTACACAGCAGAATGAGCCAACGTGAGGACAGAATTTCAAATATAGAAGATAAGGTTGCAATTAGTGACCAGAAAAAGAAAAATTGTTTTAAAATTGTAAAGGACCACAAGAAATCAATCCAGCAGCTGCTAGACGATGCAAAGAAGAATAA
>NW_004624732.1:11661395-11688474 GCF_000247695.1 Heterocephalus glaber | reverse complement strand
TTTTTTTTGGTACCGAGGATTGAACTCGGGTTCTTGTGCTTGTGCAGCAGGCAGCGAAACCACTGATCTAAATCCCAGGACACTTGGCCTTGTTTCTAACTCCTGGTCTTAAAGCACTTTACAAACTGTCACTGTTAACTGTCTCATATTTTAAATGACTTCCCAGGCATTTGAGTGGAAAGAACCTACTCTTATGAATACTTCCCAAATAGTATTCCCAAATAGCACATTTGTTTGATTAGAAATTCTTAGCATATTCACTTTTAATTTAATTGTGTTAATGGTGCTTAATGCTTTCAAGGTGTTAAGATGTGTTTTCTTTGTTTTAAATGTATTTAGAGTTTAGAGTCAATGGGGAAGAAACACACAGTTGTTAGGTTTCCTTGCATGCCCAGAGTTCCTTTATTACTTTTTTAATTTTTTTCCCATTAAGTTTATTGGTACATTTTAGATATAAAACACAGTTACATTCATCATTGGGATCTTATACCATTACCTGAGTATCTTGGTTCTTTTTTTTTTTCCCCTTTCCCTTGCCCTCTTTTCACCCCCGCCAACCTTCGATATTTGCGAAGAATTTGTTTCCATTTTTTTCCTTTTCTCATATTTTTTCTTTTCTTTTTTTTCCTTTCTCCTACCCCTCCACTTCCCCTGCACCTTTAGACCTTTTCTTCCTATTGCACAATATCAATTATACATTTTTTAAATTACAATATCAAGATCTAGGAGACATTACCACAGATTTTACAGAATTTAAAAGGATATAGAAAGCACATTACAAAAATCAGGGTTTTTTTGGTTTTCTTTTTGTTTTGTTTTGTTTTTTTTTAGTACTGGGGATCAAACTTGGGTCCTTGCACTTGCACAGCAGGCGATGAAACCACTGAGCTAAATCCCGGGCCCAAAAATCATTTTTGAAATAAATTTGACAACTTCTAAAAAGTACTTTGGAAGACAAATTAATGAAACTGACTCTGGAGGAAATATAAAATTTGAATAGCAGCTATTAAAGAAAGTATATTCCTAGCTTGAAAACCTACCTATATGATAACAGCAGGCTCATATACATTTTAACTGATAGATTATATCAAATAATTAAAGCAGAAAAAAGAAGGAACACTTTCCCCCTCATTCTAGGGAATCAACATTGTGCTAATCCTAAAACTGGATAAAGATAATAGAAAAAGTATGCACATAGATAGAAATTTGTTTAAAAAAACAATTAGAAGTCCGATCTGGCAGTATGTAGAAAGTGGTTTTGTTATAGGGATGGCAGTGTTGGTTCAGCATTGGAAGATCCACCCCCAAAAGTCATCATTTGAACAGAGGGAAGGAAAAAAACATAGGATCCTGTCAGTAGTTGGAGAAAAAGTATTGGACTAAATTCTACAGCTGTTCATGGTAAAAGCTATCTGGAGACTAGAAGTAGAACAGAACCTTCTCAACAGATTAAAGACATGTACTCCCTACTTCCAGTGAGAACACCTTACATAAATGGAGACGATACAATGCTTTCTCCTTAAGGTGGGGAACAAGGGCAGATATGCTTACTCTTTATCTGTCCACTAAACTTTGAAACCTAGTCCCCACCAAAATAGTCTGGCAGTAAAATGACACAACTAGGATAGGATTGGCAAGGTAGAAGCAAAATCTTTATATGTAGATGAAATGATCATCTACAGAGAAAATACTAAGAAATCTCTAGGAGCCCCTAGAACTTGTACTTGAATTTAGCAGGATTAGAAAACACAAGGTCTATATAAAACTTCAGGTCTATGTATACTTGCTATAAATGAAGAATTGGGTATTAAAATTTAAAAGATATGTAGGAGTACAAAGGACCTAGAAAAGTTTGAAAAAAGAGACAAAATACAGTGTTGGAAGACGTTTAGTACCTAATTTTTAGACTTCTTCTAAAGCTACAGTAATCAAGGCAGTGTTGGTGTAAGGAAAGACATATAGATCATTGGAATAGAACAGAGAATCTAGAAATAGAACCACACATATATGGTCCACTGAGTTTTGAAAGATTATTTAACATTAACATTTTATAGAATGTAAACTCAATTCAAGAGTCAAGGAAGAGTTAGTGTTTTCAGCAAATGGCACTAGAACACCTGGTATCCATATATAAAAAATTAACCTCAACCCTTTATTTCCATACATAAAAATAACTTGAAGGGATCTATGAACCTAAATAAGAAAACCTAAAAGTATAAAACTTTAAGAAGAAATTATAAGGGAAAATATTTATGAATTCAGGGTAGGCAAGAACTACCTAGGATACAAAAAACATGATGTATAAAAGAAAAAAATTGATAAATGAAATTCCATCAAAATTTAGAACTTTAAATGACATCATTAAAATAAAAAGTAGCCTTTAAACAGACCATATTTACAATGCATATATCCTACGACCAGAATATATAAAGAACTCTTACAGCTCATTAATAGACAACCCAATTAAAAAGTAGACATAAGAAGATGATAAATAGCCAGTACAGCACAAGGAAAGGTGTGCAACTCTAGAATCAGAAAAATACTTATCAGTACAATAACAAGATTGAATTATACACTCATTGGGGAGATGAAGTTAAAAGTTTTAAAAGTCTTGTCATGACTTTTTCTTTTTGTTGGATTCTCCCCCTTTGCGTTTAATTTGTCATGCCCAATGGCTTCATTCTGCTGGGTTTCCTGGGGTTGTGATCCTCCTTGTCTTTTCCTAGGATATTGTCTAAAATTTTTTGGAAAGCTGGTTTGATATTCATGAAGTTCCTGAGGTGCTCTTTATCATGAAAGCATCTTACTTCTCCATCCATTTTGAAAGCTAGTTTTGCAGGGTACATCAATCTGGGTTGCTGGCTGTTTTTCTTTAGGGCTTGAAATACATCACTTCCAAGCTCTTCTTGCCTTGATGGTTTGCATTGAGAAGTCAGCTGTGATTCTGATGGGCTTTCCTTTGCATGTGATTTGTTTCTTTTCTCTAACTGCTTATAGAATTTTGTTCTTCTGTTGGATTTCTGGAATCCTAACTATTATATGCCTATGTGTAGATTTTTGTTGATCAAGGCTAGCTGGAGTCCTATATGCCTCACTTATCCGTATGTCAAGTTCTTTTTCCTGGCTTGGGAAATTTTCTGCCATCACTTCTATGAACAGTTTTTTTATGTCATATGCACTCTCACCTCTTTCTTCATTGACTCCAATCAGTCTTATGTTATTCCTCTTTGCATGGTCTAGCAGCTGCTAGATTGATTTGTCATGTTCCTTTGCAATTTTAAAGCAATTTTTCTTTTCCTGGACACTAATTGCAATCTTATCTTCTATATCTGAAATTCAATCCTCACATTGGTTCATTCTGCTGTGAAGACTTTTGATGGGAGTTTTTAATCTCTTGGAAATCTGTTTTTATCTGATTTATGGATTCCATTTGTCTCCTATGTTGGGATTCCATCATGTTCCTCAGATCCTCTATTTTTTATCTATGTCCTCTCTAGATTTATTAATCATGTCTTTCACTATGAGCACAATCTTTGCTGTTATCTGAGAAATTATTTCTGATTTCATTTTTCCCAGATCCTCTTTTGTTGCCAGTTCAGAGAGTCCAGGTGGTTGAGTATCAGATTGTTCTATCTCGTTTCCCTTTGGGGTTGCTGTAGGTGATCTGGAAGTCTGTTTTTGAGGCTTGTTTACGTGTCTTCTCATTTCCACAGGGTGGGGGGCTGCTTCTGGCACCCGAGTGGCTCACCTTCTCTTCCCTAGGAACGTGTGATGGCAGCAGGGGAGCTTCCTTCTGGGTACTGGGCCCGGCTCAGCTTCTCTCAACAGACCTCTTCTTGAATCCAGAGTTCCTTTAAAAAAGAGTGTGCATTCTCTCCTAACAGTAGTCCAACCCTGGAGTCTGTCATACTGGTAACAAAGCCACAGCATCCATTTCATGTTTGGGCCTGCCCTGTCTCTGACACGCAGTGTGTTCCTTCCTAACTGTGCATCACAGCAGGGGAATCTATTTGAACAAGTCCCAATACCATTTTATATGAGACAGTAGGGAAGCCTTCACAAAGAAGTGACAGAGCTAGGTCCTGAATATGCACTTGAATTTTGGGCTCTCTGGAGTCTGTACATTATTCAGAGGTGAGCATTAAGGATGAAAAGCATAGTCAGAATCAAACGGAGCCTTTCCAAAACTTTTTAAAGGGTTACATAAATGAAAAGTCTAGTGAATTCCTTCAGATAGTCCTGCCTTTCTATACTTTTCAGTAGTAATTTGGAAATGAACGCTAAATTTCAAGATAACGTTGGTTGCAGTTTCATTAGAATGTTTTAAACATCAAATATTTTGAAATTACCATATTTGAAAAGAATGTAACAATTCGTAGGTGTTCTATAACCAAACGCAAATCTAAAGAGTACTAAGAATCTCTCGTCTATTTCCAGACAACAGTTATCAATAAACAGGGTTGCATAATCCAAAAAAAGAGCTATAAACTGAGGTTTAATGATCTACATGTAATTATTATCATCATCAATAATTAGACACATAACTAATGAAACATGTCACAGCATTTACGCTTTCACTGTATTTTTTCCTATCCATGAAATGTGCATAAAGTACAACTATCTTATTTTGCTTATAGGAAAATTTAAAGATAATGTAAGCTCACCTAAAATAGTTTAAAGCACTTTAAATTAAAGGGATTGATTTCTAGATTTTCTTCTTCCATGGCCAAAACATAAGCAATTATACTAAAATTTATTAGTCATAAATATTTCCCTTAGAATATAGAATAAGCCAAAAAGTTCTACTGCATAAAATAAAATTATTCACTAGCAGCATTCCTACTAGATTGAACATTAAAGCTGCCGCAATTCATTTCTTAGGCTATGTATGAGTGCAGCTCGATTTACTATGAAATCACTCTATTTGGAAAGAGCCTAGAAAGTAGACTCAAACCCAAACTCTAGTGTGAGACAGTTGCAAGGAGAGAAGCCAGGAGTGGAGAAGATGAACATAACCCAGAAGTGGATGCTAAGAAGATGTGCAATCCACAAAACAGACATATTATCCTCAACTTTGGAAGATAGTAATAGGTGGTCTTCTGGACCAACAATCAAGGTAAAATGGACCTGGTGTTAAGTAACTCTTGAATCTTGCATATATTTCTAGATCATGGAATGCTGCATGAAAAGCAACAGGCCAATCATAGAAGCAGAGTCTGCTGGAAGTATCAGAGCTGGGTTTATTACACTGTGTGCAGTTCAGAAATAGGTGCCACTTTTCTTAGGCACTCATGTCTCAGAAACACAAAGGCAGTATCTCAGTGATTCCAAGACAGTGGATTAAAATGGAAGCATCTATAGTAAAAGCAGGGCATTAAGAGTCAAAATAGTAGTGATGATTTTATTTACTCATTTTTTCATTCAAAAAATATTTCCTGACTTCTTACTATGTGCACATGAACATAGAGTTTCAGGAATGAGGAAATAGCCATAATGTCCCTCATAGACTCATATTGTGGTGAGGAGGGAGATAGGCAAACAGGAAGCAAAGTTGCATGGTGTGGCAGGTGCTGTACATCAGTGGGACCAGGCAACAAGCTTCCAGAAAATCTCACACTTTGACCATATCTAAGGACAAATAGAAACTAGTAGTTCCACATTAAGAAGAATATTTAAGACAGAAGAAATTAAAAAAAACTTTTATTAGTACATGGTTGAAATACATATTGATAACAATCATTATGGCAAGTTGGTATATGTGTATAATGCATCTTAATTCTTTTTTTTCCTCTCACTTCCTCTCCACTCCTACCACCTCTCTTTCTATCTCTTGGTCCCCTTTCCTCTGGCAAAAGTTCTTGTCTTTTAAAGACATGTTTATTGAAAAACAGTAAATGGTTGAATCTTGTTAAAGACTAAGACTATATAGGAAACCGAGTTGGAGCTGAAGGCTAGGGAAATGAGAACACAAGATTTGACGCTGAAGAAATACGATGTTTTCAGTTAATGAAGGTTCATATAAGGAGCTCTAGCCTTAATCATGAAGAATTTGAGGATACATTTAAGGACTTCAAAACACAAGAATGACTTAGAACAGGTAGCACTGATTCAGTCTAAGCATTAATGGCAAGGCTGTAGAAAATCTTTTGGAAATTGTGTCATTAAGCTTGATTTTATTATTTTGAAAGATCTGAGATTCAATAAAGCTAAAAAGATTTCATTTGAAGACATGGGTTAATGTTATAATATTTTTTGAGCATCACGTTTAGAAGTTTGCAGTTCTGATTGGAAAAAAAAATTCAATAAAGGCCAGAACTGTATTTTATGAGATCTCTCAGTCACTTGTACACAAATAAATCTCTTATAAGAGTATATTGATCCATGTATCTCTATCATAAAATACAGGTTTTAAAAACTTCAATCAATAAAACAAGTAGTTTTATATAATCATATAAAATAAGAAGTAAAATACACATTATTAATCAACTATAGAAAATAAAACTTCACCACTGAGTTCATTTTTCTTTGAAACAGATAATTTACTAAATGGATCAAGTTTCAGGAACTGTAACTATTTCATAAGAAGTTTTTTCACAAGTCAGTTCCATAAAGAAAATTTTTTTAATACTGCTGATGTTGTTGGATAATAATAAAATCTAGTTTACATAGTGTTTACATTTAGAGTGCACTTACAGAATTTAATTTTGTTGCAGTCTTCACAATGTGCTATGAAAAATATCAGGATCCCTTTTAGTAAATGAATAAATGTGGGCTCCTCCTGATGCATAGAGTTGCCCAGTATCTCTGCACTGCCTCAGTCACATTATTCATGGCCTGCCTTGTCTGTGCCCTGATAAGCAGTAAAGTGAACTGTGGAGGAACCACTGCACCTCCCCTGAAGCTTTGCATGACTTGCTCTTGTTCTGCTACAGTTTCTCCCTGCATTTCTGCCAAAGTTGGTTTTCATAGCAATTGTCTTTGAGTTACAGGTAGATGAAACAGGCCCTCTCTTTTATACATCTCCAGAAAAGTGAAGTGCACGGGCTTCTAGTCAATAACATTATTCTTTATTGAGTGCTTGCTAATGTTGTTAAACACAGTTCTAAGTAGTGTTAGCTTCTCATTTCAGGCTCATATCCCATGAAGCAGATAATTTTATTACAAATAGATTACAAATGCGAAATTTGAGGCTCGGAGAGGTGAGAGGATTTGCAGACTCATCCACAGAGGAAGCAGTAGAGAAGCTTAAATTGAGCCCAAGTTAATCTAGCTCCATTGCTTCTAATATTATCAACACTGTATTCCCCCTCTTTCTTGACCCACATAATGAGAAATGATTCCCAACACTACTTAATTTCCTTCCTTGTCCCTACTAGAGCCAGTACATTTAGCACACCTCCTACTCGGCATTCCTTACCAGTATATTCACCTACTGTCCTCCAGCTCTGCTTACTCAGACCTATTTAGCTTCTCTCTGGTACGTCAAATATATGACAGACCAGTAGAGAGTCTGAGGGTAACCACTTTGGGAGGCATTAAGGTAATTTAATTGTTAACGTCCACCAATCTTGTTTCTCTGGTTCTCTGGGGTCCACATTTTTATGGCAGGTACTCAGGAATACATCACTGGCCTTTTTTCTTTGGTGACTTACAGAAAGCCATGGATACATCCTGATCTGTGCACTCCAGTGACCTCGATCTGAACATTAAATGAGCTATTTACTAGTTGTGCAGTTCTTATCAAGTGATCTAAACTCTGAGCCTCAGTTTACCATTTATATAATGGATATTATAATATGTAACTCATATGGTGTGTTATGGTGTGTTATTGATTCAAATTAAATAACAGATATAGAGCTCGTTAGTGTAGTGCCACTATACAATTAGCACTCAATGAACCTATCTAATAAGAATTCTTAACCTTAGTTCTCCATAAGTTGATATGCTGTACTGTATGTAGTTCCTTAATATTCAGATTCTCCAATTTGAGTGCTAGTGTTTCTGTATTGATGACCTCCCACTTGTTTGTTTGTCGCTAACTTTCTGTCTGACAGGATCTCGACCATTACATGCAATAAACTCCAACTGAAATTAGACTCAGCTGAAATTTATTCATAGTCCAAGTACATCCCAGCTTGCCTTTTGTTGACTGATTTTGATGTTACAAATGACTATAAGCTTTGTTCCCTATTTACTTTCCATTAGAATAATGCACCCAAGTTTTGCATCCACACACACCCCATATGTTGCTTTTCCCAAGTTCAGATAATATTATATATAGATATATTTATAACACTTTTAGATTTGACATCTCCTTTAACTCCTGGAAAAATTATAGCTCTGGAACTGTAATTGGTCCTATGCAGAAATGGAGATTTGTCTTTTTAAAACAGTATTTAATCAAACCACATGAATTTGCTGATAGTTGAAAATTTTTGGCCTACATCAACTATTCCTTGTGATTTAATCTAATACTTTCTCAAATATGCAGGACATGAGTTCTCTTGGTTCCTTTGGTACATCAGTATAGGTACATATAAATATCAAAAATAACTCTAATATTATGGTATCTGCAACACTGATCTAAGGGAAACCATCTTTAAACTTTTCTCTTTTGGCAAAAAGCAGAGAGCCATAGTTCATAATGACTAAGGCTTGGAAACAGCCCAAGTGCCCATCAACTGGAAACTAGATAAAGAAGATGTGGGGTTTTTTTATAAAATGGAGAACTACTCAGCCATAAAGAATGAGAAACTAGAGGCATTTATAGTTAAATGGATGCATACGGAAGGGCAAATTTCTTAATGTTGTCAATTGGCACAATATAAACCCAGCTTAGCTTGTTTCTCCTATTCTAAAACTCTAAAAAAGAAATTCTGGGTTATGCTTAAAAGGCTGCTTTGATGATTTTACATAGTCTTATTTTTTATTAATATTTCTTATATGTTTAAGATAAGAGAACTAGTACCATTTTCTGCAAACACATATCATAATACTATTAGTTAATCGATTCTCCTTAGCACAGAGCTTAACATGTAATAGATGATTAATATATCTTCATGATCTGAATTGATAAAGTAGCTAAAAATAACTAATTAATCAGGAACTAATTAATGGGTAGTACTATGTGTTGATCTTGTATTAGTAAGATAGCTTCCTACCTGTTCTATTGAGGATTTTTGTTTTTTTGTTTTTGGTACAAGGGATCTAACTTGGGTCCTTGCACTTGTGCAGCAGGCAGCGAAACCACTGAGCTAAATCCCCGGCCCGATGTTCTATTGTTAAATACAGGAATTTAAAAGTAAAGATTGATGAAATCTATTATGAGATAATATCTTGTATAAAATTAGCCAACTCATGTTACCTAGTTTTTTACATCTGTGAGGGATTGTGCATTGAGAACTTAAACATCTTTTAAGTATTTTTATTTATTTTATGAACACTTCTCACCACTACTCAAAATGTTTGTAAGGGTCTCAAAATATTTTCTCCCTAAATGCAAAAAACTATGATTATGTTTTAATTAAGTCCAAAGCTTAACATGAAATAAAAGGGTAGTTTTTGTATGGACACCTTGCTCACTGAAATTGTTATTCAAGGTGCATGGGTAACTACTCCAAAAAATGTCATGCTTTAGTTTGCAGAAATGAATGGTTGCCTTTAACTATCTTTTGAGAATATCATTATAAAATTTAGATTATTTCTAAAACTTAATTGGGAAGTGTGGTTTTTAATGAAGAAAATAGAAATTTGTAATCTGTGTAATTATCAAAGCAAATTTATTGACTAATGCAGTGTTGAGCATGTATTCTCAATATTGAGATAAAAGAGTCTACAAGTTTTTAATATTTGTGAGGATATGTTGTCATACATTTTTAAAATGTCCTAGAAATGATGTTAATGTTCCAGTGTCCTAGTGCATAAAATAATACATTTTCCTCAAAATTGTATTAGGAAAACATTCAGCAAATTTGACATTAAGTGACAATGAACAACTATATACTCAACTAATTGTAACTATTAATGTCATACTCTATACTTGTTTTATCACATAACTACCCATCTATCTAGGCTTTTACCCATCATTTATTCCATCTTATTTTAATGCATTTCAAAGCAAATTGGAGACATCATTGAATAGTAGCTTTCTTTGGAAAGATGGGACTGACAGTTAAAGGGCAGGAGGAATTACCTGGAGTGATGCTAATGTATTGCATTTTGAATAGTCTTGGTTTACAGTTATATATATTGCCAAAACTCAGCAAATATACACTTAAGATGTTTACATTTCTCAGTATGTAAATTTCACTTCAAGAAACTCTATCTACAAATATTGACACTGGTTGATGCAGTTGATGTTTAAGTATTTATGCAATGATGTCCACATTTGTTTTTCTTCTTCTCACTATGTGAATTCAGAGTTGGTTACATTTTTACTTTAGCTAATAAACTAGTAATATAACTTACTCCAAATGATAAAAAGGCTACAAAATACTGCAAAGGAAAACCATAGCTGATCTTGGTTTTGCTTTATTTGCATGACATATTTTTTAGATTTAAAAACAATCTTACAGTTTTTCAAAATGTATTCTTATTTGCTAATATTATTCACAAGTTTGCTTGATCTTTTAATGGGCGTGTGTCCATTTCCCTTGCATCATTACTGTTTTTGTACATCTAACTTTATAGCTTCAATGCATGCCAAGTTCAATCCCCAGCTTTTTTTGGTTTACAAGAAATATGATGAAAGAAATTTCTGGCTTGTATTCATGTTATTGTGTATTTGCTAACTCACTTAAATTCACCCAAAACAGACTCTGTTTTCAGCTTTTCCTTATTTCAATCTCCATTCCTTATCTGAATAACTATACTAAAATAGGACAAACAAATTTTGATGGGCAATTTCATCGGAGCCCATCTGTTCAGTTATGCTGGAAAGCAGGAATGTAGGTTTATTTGACCTGCTCCTTGTAGGGCTGGTTTAATACAAAGTGTGATGAATCAGAGCAACAAGATATTTCATTTAATTTTATTTCTATTGTCATTGTTTGACTCCCCTTTCTCCTTCCTTCACGATGAAGTGAGTGTTGCAAATGTACCAGAAACGGACATTCAGATGTGGTTAAAACTAGAACAGATGTCCTATTCAAGGTGATCTTGAGAATGCATTGCCAGTGGGACAAGTCCAAGACACAGTCCACTAGGGAGAACTGAGATTCAAATGCTCCACAACCAAGTATGCACTGCAAATTCAAATGACAAGAGAAAAAACAAAGTGAGAGTCAAAGCCAAGAATGAGCAGGTGGGCAGAGAGTAGATCAGCACCAGAGCTGGTCACAGTCTGGTGAATAACACTGCTGCCTGCAGCCAGGGTGGCTGGAACTACCCTTCATCCACTGGAAGCTTCCTAGAATTGAAAGATGATGAAAATGGTGACACCCACCTTAGGACTTGGAGGATAAAATGAGGCAAAAGTAAGATTTATGGCCATCTCCTTAACTTCCTGAGAAAATGCCTCTGATTTTGTTTTGGCTTCATTTGAAAAAAGTACAAGATAGTCTGCGAGTGCTCCATAGATCCCTTGTTCTTCCTCCAAAATGGCCTTGCACATTTTCTACATTTTATTTGAATATAAACACAATTACTGAACAGTAAATAATGGTTTTCCTTACCCATCGATTGCTTAGTGCATGTTGATGCTAGAGATGCATTGATTTGTACAAGTTCAGTTTAAAATGGAGCAGATGAGTATGTAAAGGTTTACTTAAAATCAATGTGAATTAGATTACTTCTTCCCAGTAAAATGAATTTAAGTTAGAATGGCTGTTTTCTTTAACCTGACATAATATAATGCTGTCTAAGGCAATCTGTTAAGATGGACTGACGGAAAATGTAGTCCTTCATGTCAGAAAAACAGAAACTATTGCAAAAGAACCATAATGTAATGATCATAGACATAAATATATGAAGGGACTATAGTGTGTCTCTGAAATTGTATTTAATACATTTTAATAAATCCCTGAAAAAATCTTGATAAATCTTGTGATAAGGAAAGGTGATTGTGTTCTTTTGAGTTATATATTATTGTATTGATCACTTCTCTTTCTTGATTGGATGTTTGGAAATATTCACATATAGGTTACATTAGTTGAATCATTGCACTGCTCTGAATTCAACAGTGCTAACTGGATAGCTTCAGTTAAGCAATGATCATTAACATTTGTGTCCTTGTTTACTGCTTCTGCTTACAATGTAAGGAAAATGATAATCTGATTACAGTTCACCAGCTCTATATTCAGTCTTCTTTCCTTTCACATAAAAATGGTCTGCCTATGTTCACCAGTATTAAAGAGAAAGACAATTCTCTGTCCAGCTTCCTTCCTAGCTAGGTATTAGTAGATTGGAAAGCCATAGCAGGAAAGGAAGGTGCCCAAGGAGGGATCATAGACTGTATTTTATGTCATAAAGAATGCTGTATTAGCAATAAAGCAAAGAACATTTTCAAAAAGAATGTGGAATTTTGATTTCCTACTGAAAATGTGTCTCAGATGGCTATCCTTATCATTCTATGTCCATTTTTAGGCTGATAGTAATGTCTAAAAAGGTATCTGTGTATGGATGGCTGGCCCTCAAAAGGTCTGTTGTCATAAACAAGACTATTTCATAAGCCTTCATAATATTTTTTATATTTTCATATATTTTGTACCAAATGGTATACTATGCACTAGATGTTTAAAGAGATGTAAAACAGAGGAAAGGCAAGATCAATCCACCCAAGGATGTTGTAGCATTTGAATTGGGCCTCATAACATTGAAAAGAGTGTGAAAATATTTTTAGATTAATTTTTGTAATAGTACATCTACATATAGTTTATATCACATAGACTATGAACATGTCCTTCAAGCTTTTATGTATATGTAATCTAAATTACAGTATATTTCAAATTTTGATGCTGGCTAAATATATGATTTTGGTTAAATCATTATCCTTTCTGAAGTGTAATTCTCTCCAGTATTTCTTTTTGCTAAAATACTTTTTTGAAGTGATTATTTTGATTTTGTGAAATATTTAGAATCAGATTTCTGGGATTCAGATAAAAGCTCTACTGCATAGCAGTTGGGTATAGTTTGTCATTTTATTGTAAAATAGGCTACTCTCTAATTCCAAAATTACTCTTAGATAAAATAGAATTGAAAATAGTGTCCATATGTCAGGTTGGTTTAAGACTAAATATGAAATTCTCTTTCTGTCAATGTAGTGAGTACTTAATAGAACTACTTGTTCCTATTAGATTATTTTATCTTGATTAGTAAACAAATAATAGCTACCCAATTTCTTAATGTTTGTAGAAAACATCATATGCTAACAAACATGACACCCTTCTTGACAGTGTTATTTACCTCAGCCTTGGGCAATGACTCCTCATGCTTGAATTTTAGATCTAGCTTTCCTCAACTTTGTACTTTATCTTCTAATCCTCTCTTCATCCCTTATTTGTATTTGAAAACTCATTAGATGTATTTCTCAAGGTAACTAACTCTGTTGGCTTCCATACTCACTCAATTCAGTGTGTGCATATTTTGGGGTAAGAGAGGACATTACTACCAAGTCCAGTAACATAGACTTGACAATGATTAAGCTAACATGTCAGAAATAGCAAACAAGGAATAAAGTAGGCAAAGAAGATTTAGCAACAATTGTGTAAAAATAGGAAATGATAGCACTCTACTACTTTTACAGAAGCATTGGCAGTGAGAATTGGAATGGTTATTAGAAGTTTCTTTTTCAACATTTATTATCAGAGTGTAACACACACACACACACACACACACACACACACCTTATTCTTATCCTCCCATCAAGAAATGTCTAATTTCCTACTTCTTAAATCCAGATTAATCTTATAACTTGCTTTTGTGACATAAGAGACATAAATCATGTTCTGATGCTCAGACTGAAGGGCTTTATATATTTTATCAATCTCTCCCTGAAAACAGAAAGGTTACTATGTGGGCAAACCAATTTAGCTTCTTAGAGAGTGAGAGACAATGCAGAGAGAGGTCTCATTTATGCCAGCCTATCCAGTCTAAATCATCATTAACTAGTCAACCTTGAAAAACTAAGAGATCTTCACAAATGCTAGGGAGAATTTGAGGCAGAAAAAAAAAAAAAATCACCAACAAGCTAAATCCATCCAAATTCCTGACCTACATAGTTTTGAGCTAAACATATAATGATCATTGCTTTAGGCACTGTTTGTTTTTCTTTTTTTGTAGTGAAAACTAACAGCTAGTTTTAGTAATGCATGTATCACTTCTAAAATATCATTCATAAGTGGCCAACTATTATGTGCATTAAAGAATAAATTTCATCCTTTTTCTTGACACATCCATTTTCATGAGTATGGATGCCATATGGTTTAATAATTCAGTTAAGGTCAAGATTTAAAGTCGTTTAAAATATACTAGATTCATTAGTTGAGTTTTCACTATCATAAACTTAAATCATAATCTATTTTTGAGGTACCCATTTTTCTTACCTAGCACTTAAAGGTTCATTGTTGTTTTTTTTTGTTTTTTGTACCGGGGATTGAACTTGGGTCCTTGTGCTTGCCAGGCAGGCAGCAGAATCACTGAGCTAAATCCTCAGCCCTAAAAGTTCATTGTTTATTAGTACTAATTGCTGATTTGTTTTGACTTAGTAATATTTTCTACACCTAAGTGCATTCAAAGCTTGTTTTTTTGTTTGTTTTTGTTTTGTGTTGTGGTTATTGTGGTTATTATGAATCTCTGGGATTTGCTAAAGTGTCCAGAATGTAGAGTTTATTTTTTGTCTCTAGTACTATATTACCTCAGTTCGATTAAATCAAAAAAGTTTGGTAGCCAGATGTGTTCTTGTCAAACAAGCTTGCCCTGATATAGGGGGATAAGATGTAACTCCCAAGCCTGCTAGATATCCAAAATGCAAGTTTGTGTTCTCTAAAATTGAAGAATAAATTCTAGGAACAATGGAGGTTAAGAGTAGGAAAAATTTATTGGGAGAAAGAAAGCTTCTGCCTAAGAGAGACAGAAGGGTGACCGGAATGTGGGTCACCTGCCCACCCCACTTTTTAAGGCTATTTTATACAGCAAACCCATGGTGAGGCAGGTACAAAGTGGGACAAAACTGTAAGACCCAATGGAAATTTACAAGGTGGGCATGAGATGGGACAAAACCATGACCAACCAATAAGATTACAAGTACAGTCATCCAGGTAATATTGATTAAATGGGGATCAAATGGGAAGACAAGTCACATACAAGGAATTTCCCATTTAGAATATCAATCACTGCTATCTGTCTCTAGGGGAAGTAGTACTTCTTTTCCTTTTTATAATGCTAATCAGTGAATGTGCCTCAGTTGTTCTCCAATGGTTCCTTGCTGTGTTGGCTCCTGGAGGGCAGGTACCTTAAGGAAGGCCCTGTCTACCTGACAACAAGATATATAAATAAATTACCTATCTATAATAACCCCAGTTTAAATCACTGTTCTTTTATCATCTGTCTTTCCATTATGGCTTCAATGTTCTTAAGTCTTGACTTGCCTTCAGCTTTTTAGCATGGATATCTGAATTATGTTTATAGCATTTGTTTTATCTTCTGACAAGAAAATGTCTTGTTCCTTTATTCTGTGGAATTCTGTGATAGAGCTGGTAAGGATACTGCCAACCATACTTCTCTCTCTCAACCCAACTAATTGTACAACCTTTTCTTTAAAAATTCAATTTTGTTGTAATCCCTGTTCTGCATACTCTGACCCATTATAGTAATGGAAGAAAATTAAACTACAGTTCAAAATATAAAAAAGCAAAGAGCACCATGATGAAATGAAATGGTTATGTCTGCCGTCTGAAATTTAAATGTAGGCAAATTCTTTGTCTGTAGGGAGTTTTTATGTGAAGCTCTTTTAGATAGATATAGAAGATAAAAACCAGAGTTAAATAGAAGTGTTAACTTGACTCCGCAGACCTGTGCTTTCCACATCATGTTTATGCAATTGTATTTTTAAGTAAATGTCTTTATTCATCTGAAAATAATACCCAAGTGGTTTATGCCATCTACAAAGGAACCAGAGCCCAGCACTGCTCAGTGGGTCGGCATAAATGTTTCAATCCCTGCATAGTCATTAGATGAAACTAGCGGGGTGAGGAGGGGTCTAAAAAGTGAAACAATCTCAGTCATTTACCTTTCAATCATTCCTTTTGATTAAGTAGCATTTGAAATCCAGCATCTCTGAGCCACAAATTGCATAAGCTGAAAATCACATAGGTTATGTATTGAAGGAAATATAGTGAAATGTACTGAGCAAACAGAAATTAGATGCTGTTGCAGTATCCTTATAGAATGCAAATTATACCGTAATACCAATTTGAAGGTGAGCAACATCTATTGACAGAGAAATAATTTATAACTCAGAATTATGGAGAGATATTTTCTAATTTTATCTTATACAGTTAAAATATACTTAATTTTCAATTAACTTTACTTTTGGGAGTGTAATAGTGCAAACTCTTGTTGGAAGGAAGGAATTTAACTTAATACAGTGTCAACACATTGTTCAATATTGCTTACCCTGTGGGAAATCAGCAAAATTTGATTATTAAAGAAAACTGGCCTTGAAAATTCAAGAGAGTACATCTTATTTCCAGGGAATTCCATCATGACTAAGAATAATGTGATGACAGTTAGAGAAAGTGCAGCAAATTAATATACTTCTAAAGATTACTTTGGGTCTAATAAAATGAGACCTTACTTAAAATGCTGTTTTCTCATGCTGTGTTTTAGAATCAGTTTTCTTCTCTACTGAGTCTTGTTATATCTATGTTTTATCCACCTTCATATTCTTATATTTTCTACAAAAATATTATATGCCAATTTAGCACTACTACATAATCTAGCTCAAAACTGCTTAGTTTACATATGAGACATAGAACCCCATTTAGTTGAGGCTATTTTCCCATTTTTCTCTGCTGCTTTCTTCTTTTCACATGAGTAAAATCATTCACTTCATAGAGGCTCTACTTACCTTTATTCTATTAACTAAACTCTCTTCCCAAGTTTGTTACTGCATTAAGCTCTTTGGATATAAGAATATACATGTTTTTCCTCTAAGTAGTTCACAATCAATCATTGAATATGAACAGTTTTTATATAAATCATTTTTAACCATAAACTTTAGTTTAAACACAAAAACCAGTTATAACCCCAACAAAGATTAAAAGGAAAATATACTTGTATTCTGCTTACAAATCATATATCTCAAAAAGAGAGAGAACGGAAAGCTTTGAACTTATGTCATAGTGTGCCATTTATGTTACAAAGTTTCTTATCATGCACTAGTCATTTGTATACTACTATAATGATGCATGCTTAAATTATTTTAAAGGATAAGTTTTCCCAATAAAATTATAGTTGAATTTGCCAAAAGCTTACCTATTTCATAAAGTAATATGGACTGCTGTGACATGATCATCCTACAGCTGAAATAAGGCTTATTTTGACTGAAGCAGGAAAATTTTTTTTTATAAGTTTTACTCAGAGTGGAAATAGCCATATGCTTAGAATTCTATTGTCTGCATTCTTTCCTGATAGATCTCCCATAAATGTAATTACTAAACAGTCTTACTTAATGTGTTGAATGAACTGTCTTTATAAAAGGAAATACCCTTTTCAGCCAAATCTGAAAAATGTCTTCAATGTGAAGAGTAATGAGCATTTTCCCCTCCGAGGAAACTGACCTCATATCAGCCTGATGAAGAGACCTAGACCTGCTTCTATTAGTGTGAAGTCAATGTTATTGACAATCCTTTCCACTAGAGCACTTACATAATAAACACCATTGAGGAGAATTAACGCCTGTTATTTGTTCCTGTAATTAATCTTAATTAAAAATATATTAAATATTTTCTGATTGTATGCACATACATCATTTACCACTGATTTATGCCGAAAGCATTAGGAAAGACTTATTGATATATCACAGCCAAGGTTATTCTTTATTTTTCTTCTACTTTTCATTCAAGAATGTCCCGGTTGCAGGGAATGAGTTAATTTGATATTGAGATTTGAAACTATAGTATGCTTTTTCCATTTTAAAAAGTTTTGAAATTTATATGTCTTTCTCTAAAATACATTGTTCAGGAAAAAACGCTAGTCATGTCAGGTTCATCTCCTAAAGAAATGTGGACAACACATCTGATCTTTCCTCTCTCTTAGAAATATGAGATATTGTTTGCAATAAGTTAAATTGTTAAACCAAACTCAATGCTTCAAGCTAGAGTGAATTTCCAAAATGTTTTATATATGTCAAGACTAAATAGTGATAAACAAGTGAGAATAACCAGATTAGAACCGAGGTGATTTGACACAGGACTTAATGGGAATTAGTATACAATGGGAAGAATCAACTCCATAAGATGGGTAGAGATTGGTGTAAAGTAACATGATAACTAAAATGTGAAGAGAGGGCACTGAGGAGGAGGGAAGAAGAAGAGGATAGTTATACATAACTGTTTAACTATGTCCCCAAATGGCAATCAGACAGTGTTCCTGAAAATCCCAGGTGCCATTACCAGCAAAATTTAGAAGATGATAAGATAATATACTTTCAAAATCCAAGGTTATAATTGTATCCTTAATATTATATACCATTTAATTATTGATTATTTAAGAGTTTAAAATGATGAAACTGCCTATACCCATTATTTGGAAAATTCCATATTTTCATGGTTTCTATTGCAAGCTTGAATAAAGAATCATTTGAAAGGCTTACTATAAAGCATACTAGAAGATATAATTCTATCATAATTTTATAAACAAGACATTTTGTGACCTTGAAAATTTATATATTCATGATACACAAGAGTAGGAAGGGAGACAATGATTTACAACCATATTTTAAAAATGGCAGGCATGGAAGAAGAATTGATTAAAAAAGAATAATTTATGGAACAAAAAGAGCTAAGGATGAAATCACTTGTCATAAATAATGGTAAAATTGTGGGGTAGAAATTTCAAGAGTTGAGGGGAAGAAAATTGAAAAGTAAAATATGATTTATGAAAATAGAAATTCTCACAATATTTTCAAAAATGAAATTGATTAAAAATGAGTAGTTGTTTGAAAAGAAAATGTCAATATGTCACTAAAGCAAATAAGACTGAGGTTTGACCAAGAATAATTTTTAGTACTAGGTATTGAGCCCAGAGTATTCAGAGTCCCCCTTCATTTATTTATTTTTTATTTTGAGGTAATATTTTGAGGTAATATCATTCTAAATTACCCAGACTATACTCAAACTTGAGATTCCCTGCTTCAGCCTCCAAAGTACCTGAAATTTATTTTTAAAATAAACATTTGCTTATGACTCCAATGAATTCATTTTACTTACAAGAAAATTCAATGCTAATAAATTGTACAAAATATTTGGAAAAATATCTCTGGCTCTGAACAAAAAGGCAATTTCAAAGATTTGCTATCTCAAATTATTGACACTTCTTCATAACAGGAAACCTACATATTCTTTTTTTCTTACATTCTAACTGTGAGTTTCACCTAGCAGAGATAAGATGCTATAGAGGCCATTTTTCTCAGACAAAGCTGGACACACAGAAACTGCTATATAATAGCAAACTGCTGGGAGAGAGGCTTACTGGATTCAAACCACTCTTTCTCTGGATCATCATGGGATGAAGGCAGTACTCCTGAGGAGGATACCAGTCAGATGCCTCCTAATACTAACTTTATTTGCATATTTTAAAATAAATAATTTTCACTTCAGAGAAATTACAATCAGGGGTGGAAATTGAGTGGATTTGGCCTAGTGTGAAGATTATTAGCCAACAGTTCTGGAACTGGATTTATCATCTTTGAATCCTGTTTCTCCCTTCACCTTGTTATTAGAAGATGCACAGTCAGTTACCTTCTCTGGACCTGAGTTTTCTAATTACTAAAATGGAGTTAACACTTATATCACATAGTTAAGGCAAAGGAACTTGAGATAAAGGAAACTCTCAAAAAATGTTCACTATTGTTATCATTACCTTAGTATAGCATTTCTAAAACTTCTGTATTACTGTCTGATATCAGTTTAGAGACATCAGGGAGAACTAAATTGCTGCTGAAATATCATTCTCTTTCCCTTCCTTCAAAGGTCAGATCTTTCTAGTTTATATCACAAATCCTCAGTGAATGGTCCCACGCATTCTAGAATTGTAGAGCATATGGCAGAGACTTTAAGGGGATACCAAATTTGTTTCTTGAAGATTTTATTTAATATATTCAAGACACAAGGTCTCCTTGGAGAGCCCTAAAAGCCCAAAACAGAATTTCTTTCAGATGATAATAGGTATGTAATTGTATCTCAAGGGACTTTGAGAGAGGCATCAGGACACTGTAGAAGGCACAAACTTTATGAACAGACTGGGCAAAATTTGCTCACTTCGATGTAAGCTTGGATCTGGTCATTTATAGATGTTGAAGTCTCTCAAATAAAATGAAATCATAATACATATGTTCCTGAGATTTGTGCAAGTTAAAAATGTACAATATCTGTGTCGTATTTCTATTCAATCAGTGCCAGTTTTTGGAAAACTACTTAGAAGAGTACTTAAGAGCCAAAAGGAGAAGTTTGATGATGACAATAAAAAGAGAGATGGCATAAATGAACAGGACTAAGTTGTATTATAAAGTAGACTCAACAGTGTGTCCTAATAACAGTCAGTGAAAAACAATGGAAAGATAAATGGAAATATAAAACCTTCCAAATTTTAATTAAGAGCTACTGGTTGATAGAGCCATTTGCTAAAAGGAAAGCATCTGGGAGTTGAATGGAGCTAAATCCAGAGATTTGTTGTGAAATTTTGGAGGTGTCTTTCTAGACCCTCTAGTGCAAGTATCAAATAGGCAATTGGGTTTATAATTCTTGAATTAAGTCAGGATTAGTGTTAATAATGAGTATTATTTACATATAGAGAGTTTTACTTCATTAGACTGAATGAGATTACCTAGGGAAAGACTACAGTGAAAATAAGAGTCTCAGAGTTGAGACTTGGGCATAACAACATTTAGAAGTCCAGCCATAAGATGAGGCACTGGCAAAGTGAATCAACAGTAGCTGTAGGACTATAAGATCAGTAGAATGTAGTCTCATAGAAGCTAAGGAAATCTAAACTGTCCAGAAACAGTCAGGTAGATGAAATGTTGCTGAGAAGGTGAGATGAACCCCAAGAGGTAACTATTTGATTTGGATAAATTGAAATGATTGGGAACTGCTTAGTGAAATTTGAGTAGCATAGCACTGATAGAATCCACCTCAGAATAGGATGAAGACAACACTGGAAGTGTGGAAGTACAAATAGAATACAGGTCAATATTCCTCAGAGTAGACTCATCTTTGAATCAACTGTGAAATTTTGCAAGGGTCCCAGTTCCTGTAGCAGTCTAATGTAAAATCAAATTATAAAACTGTGCAGAATGAGGAGGAGGAGTTTGTATATATTTTTGAAGTTTTTAATATTTTTAAATATTTCCCCAGTGCTTTCTAAAATCCTGCCAACATGGAGAATCACTATTACAAACAAATGTTTCCACAAGGTATTTCATGTATACGAAGGAAACAAAATAATGATCATGTGGCAAGAAAACTATTTTTTATTTTTATTGGTGTAGTTTTAAAAATAGGAAATAATAGAAAATATTTATGAACTCCTGAAACAGATCCAGTGTAGAGGAAACGAACTTGAAGATTAAGACGAGGAAACAGTAGTGAGAAGAAAGTCTTTGAGAAGGGCAAGTACATTAGTTAAGATTCCTTAGAGAACCAGAATCAATAGAAAATATGCCTATAATTATGCAAGGAGAACTATTAGGTAGGTTTATAGGATCAGGGGTGAAAAAGGCCACAATGGCTGTCTGCAGGACCAGATGCGGGAAGGTCCACAATGGCATTCTGAATGCTGAAGAGCCAAAGAATATAGTAGCTGCTCAGCCTAAGAAAATGGAAGCCATGGAACCAGAGGGACCCAAAGATGCAGCACCAGTCCAAGATCAAAGTCCTGAAACTGTCACTGTAGAGTCAATGGTGCAAATTTGCCCTGAAGGCTGAAAACCTTGCAGACCTGGAGAATGATGTCCAAAGGCAACAGCAGCAAAGGACACAGCAGCTCCAGAAGCCTGGAACTCTTGAAAATGGACACACTTTCTTCTTCTTTCACTTTTTCTTCCATCCAGGCTACACACCTATTCATTGGTGCCGCCTACAACCCTGTCCCTTCATTTTTCATGCCATCTGTGCATGTCTCTACCATTAAAAGCTTTGAAGATTATTTCAAATTCAAACCCAAAGCTTTGAACACTAATTATCTAGGAACAGAACCCCTGGGAGACAAGAGAATCTATGTCCAAAAGAAATAGGTATTCTTTGTTGATAATGACATAGATAGTAATCACATAGGTGAGGAATAGAACCTCATCACTGGATTTTTTATTTTTCAAAAAATCCAGTATAAAAATCATACTCTGCTTTAAATAAAAATGAACATCTCAAATTTTCACTCGGTTTTTTCACTTGCTTTCAAATTGCTTTAGCTTACAAAATAGCTAAGTCAAAGATACAAAACATATTTTGGTCACAGAACAGTAATGAACACTTTTCCAACTTGGCCACAAGTTTTGCTTTGGCCTTATAATGATGGGAGCTTACAAGCATGGCAAGAGTGCATTTTTAATTAAATACTATGAAGAATAACAAAGATTCTGAGATGTTTTTGGATTTGGCACTTTGGTTTGTTTTATTTAAAGCCGCTTTCATATATCTGGGGACCATTTTTGGTCTCTCAAGTTGTGAAGCTATAATTGTGTTAAAAATGCTCTACAACTCCTGAAAGCCTTTTGTGAGTCTCTCCTTCAGACTTGTCCACTGGGATGACTCACCAGTTATAAAAGAGTAACATCTATTTTCTCCTCCCTTTCCCTGGCTCCTTTTCTTGATACTTATTATGCAGTGCATAAATTAAGCCTATTACAAGGACACTAACAGCTTATTTTGCAAATTTATAATGGAATTTAGTTGTATCACTGAAAACTATTCAGATTTGTGGTGAATTCCAGCTATTCAATAAGCATACAAATATTTTACATAGATCTCTTTTGAAATTGGAATACTTATATACTATTAACCTGGAGAAATTGTAATTGCTGTTGTTTATCAAATCTTATTTAAGTAAAATTGCCCTTTTGTCTTTAAAACCATATGGGAAGATGGCTAAATGAGTTTTCAAAGAAACATGAGTTAATGCCTCTTGCTTGGTACAAGGAAAACTGATGTGCAGATAGAGTAGTCTGGAGTTATTATCAGAGATAAAGCTTTAAATTAAAGCTTAACTATAGACTTAAGAACTAAGTAAGAAAAAGAGGGCAAGGACCCCATTACACAATTATGATTCAATTCAATGGAAAATCTGTAATGTTAATTTCAAGTACCCTAATTACACTAGAAGAGGGTGCCACTGTATATAATTGTTTCATTAGTTCAACTTGTAAATACATAGAAACGCCATTCAACAATGCAGTTTAGAGTTAAGGAGAAATGTAGAATCCCTGACAACATGTTGATTCCATATTGAGGTTTGAACTGACAGAAATACCCAGCTTACACTTGTACACAGAAATGCTACAAGCCCAGACTTTTCACTACTCTTGTTTTAAATATTTCTCAGAGAAAAAGAACTAAGTAAACAATCCAATGGAAAAATAGTGATGTAATTCATTTTAATGATTAAATCTGGTCAGTTATATAGAGCACACCTCTTTATTTCCTGGATAGTCAAGTCTAAGGATAATCTATTAGTGTCCTGAGAAATAATATGCAAGACTATGGTAAGAAGGCAGAGATGGCCAGGCAAAGAGGAAGGTGAAACTGTACACTGGGTCCAAGAGGGAACAGTGAAAACGTGAACTTGAGTCTCACCTCTCACAAACAATCCTGGGCTATATTTCTTTGTTCATCCTAGGAGGGGCTAATTTAGAATGTCCTTCTCTGCTCATCTGGAGCTTACTTCCAAAGAATTATCATGGACCGAAACAGATGAAACCACGGGCCTAGAGAATTTATCATTGAAAACGGGCAATAAGAACATGGACACTAATGCAGGAAGATAAACAAAACTGTGCAACCATCAAGAGCCAGGCTTCAGGAATCAATCGATTCTCTCCATTCTCATTCACCTCATGGAGGTCAAAACAACTTGATTTTGATAATGCAATTTTCAAACCTCTTACAAACAGGTAAATTGTGGTCTTTTTGATAGGCTCTTAGAAAAACAAGTGGTGTTTTTCCTCCCAGCTATTTCTAGCTACTTTTTCTTCACGATTAGCAAATCCAACCACATGCTTTTCAAGCAGATTGAATTTTAAAAGGGAAAGGTTTCCATCTACTGGATTCTTTGTGTAATAAGAGGATGGGAGTCCACATTTGATTTTCTTTTTGTGCTGGCACTGCATAATCTGGCAAGTTCACTTAGACATTTCATAATTTTTTTAATTACATTTTATTGAAAGAATCTAGCCATTACTACATACCTTCTAATTTTTCATTATACAGTAGAAACCTTACATTATGTCATTATATCCCTCAAAAGGAAATCAAAAGGAATATGTAATTTGCCTTCTTCCGTCATAAAACAAATGATATAGAGCAGTCAAATACTTGGAGAAGTTCCATTTTTTAAGAAAATAAATAGTAAAAATCATTTTACCTGTAATACTGTAATACCCAAGTAATTGAAATAGAATGGGGCACACACACAGACACACACACACACATATATTTATATATGAAAATCATTTTTTTCCTACAAAAAAATACGTTCTTTCCTGAGTAAATCCTGTCTTCATTACAGATCACAATGAGTTCACTTAATGCTATTTAATGACACATCCCTGGCTTATGTGGTACATTATGTAATTAGATAAGCCTGAGGTATTTGGAGAGAATTTAAAATTCAATAAAAAGTATTATACAACATGAGATAAATCTTACATTTCTTTCCTATAATATTTCTCTGAGCACAAATATCCAGTTTTTATCAGATTTGATTTTTTCAAAAAATGTTAGAATTTAAGGACTTTACTTAAATTCAGTTAAGAGTGACAGTTGTATGTGTGTGTAACATCTTAGTATCTGTGTCTTACTGAACTATCTTAAATTTGTAGTCTCGATCAATACCAAAATCCGAACATCTTTTACACTAAATAAAAACATAGAAAAAATTACAAGTTGATGTTGTCCCGGGACAGTATTATCTGTGGATTTTCTTTGCAAGATTATGTCAAAGAAACAAAGAAGAAAGATTGTAGGACTTGTACCCTAAACAACAGCAAATGTCAGGATCCCAAAATGAGTCCTCTATGGATTTAATCACATTTTTTATAAGTTAGTGAATATATGATTCTACATCTAGAATAAAGTAAATTTTCCTAAAGTGTGATTCTTTTAGGACTGCTGTTGACCTTGTACTGAAAGTTCTTAATAGCAAACATTGGAGTAAAATAGAAGGTTCAGATCTTACCACAGCTATTATATTTTTACAATTGTACCTAAAAGATTTCTTAAAATAGAACTTCATGAAAGGAGGAAAATGGCTTGTTGAGAACAATAAGTAATGTAAATAGTTTATATTTAAATATATATATATTTGTTTGATAAGTATATGTAACAAATACCAAATTATAAGAAGATATCATAGCAATTCTTCTACTTTATTCCATTGGTGACTTCTTTTTGAATTGTCTGGGTTCTTTTAATTGTCTTTTGTAATTTATATATTTCATATATATAATATATATATATATATATATATATATATATACACACACACACACACACATATGACCCATGCTGATGATAATTGTAAGATGTTGTTTTATTTTTCAAGATAATATTTGGATAATTAAGTGGAAAGAGGGAAGAAAAGAAGAAGACAGGGAGGGAGTAACAGAGAAAGGAGAAAGAAGGAAGTACTGGAGGAAAGAAAGAAAGATAAAGAGAGTAGTAAGGAAAGCCTCACAGAAAGACTGGTGTTTTGACCATAGCAGCACAGTGGTTTAGTGTTGGAACAAAGCTCCAGAATGCATTATGCTCTTTTGGAACATTCTTTTTGGGCTGGATTATCCTGGTGTTCCATTTTAGGTCTGCATTCACATGATATCTACAATTTAGGAACACCCTCAACCCAAACTAGAGCACTAAAATTTAAAAACTATTAAGCATTTAATCTTCAGTATTTTGTACTAGAGAACTGAAACAAGGAAGGTCAATTCTTTGTAAGAAAAATCCATCATATACTTCTTATGTTCAAACTCTACTCACCAGATTCACTGAGACTGGTTATTGTTACACTTGCTCTAGTTCAGATAAAAAACAATTTTTAATTAGACTAAAAATAATTTTTCCCTGATTTTTTGATGCCCCTTTGTTGACTCTTAGAAATGATTTTAGGGGGCTGGGGATTTAGCTCAGTGGTTTCACCGCCTGCTGTGCAACCGCAAGGATCTGAGTTCCATCCCCAGTACCCAAAAAAAAAAAGGGAGGCTGGGGATTTAGCTCAGTGGTTCTGGTGCCAGCCTCCCAAGTGCAAGGTCCTGAGTTTGATCCCCAGTCCCCCCCCCAAAAAAAAGAAATGATCTTAGAGGGGCTTCCGGGCCACTGTCCCTCCCACTGCTCCTGGCCCAGAGTAAGGGGCTTCTGAGCCGCTGTCCCACTGCTCCTAGCTCAGAGGAGGTGAGCCGCATGGGCACCAACAGCACCCCTCCCCCGGGTTGAAATGAGAAGTCACATAAACAAATCTCAAAACCAGACTTTCAGATGGCCTACAGCAACCCCAAAGGGAAACAGATGGAACACACTGATACTCAACCACCTGGACTCCATGAACTGGCAACAAAAGAGGATCTGGAAAAAATGAAATCAGAAATAATTTCTCAGATAGCAGCAGAGATTGTGCTCATAGTGCAAGACATGATTAATAAATCTAGAGAGGAGCT
>NW_004624732.1:11555242-11646595 GCF_000247695.1 Heterocephalus glaber | reverse complement strand
ACTGCCATCTTCCTTTATTTTTATTTATTTATTTAAAATTTCTTATATAGAAAAAATCATGCAATATTTAACTTTTTTGTATTTGATTTATTTTTCTTAGCATTATGGTCTCAAGTTCTATCTGTTTTCCTGGAAATAACACGATTTCATTCTTCTTTATGGCTGAATGGTTTTCCAATGGGTATATACACCACAGTTTCTTTCCCCATGGTGTTAGTTACTTCTCTCGTAGGGGAAGGGGTTTATTTGGCTTACAGTTTGTAGAGGTTTCGGTCCATAATCAGCTGACTCTAAGGCAGGGATGACAAACAGGCATTGCAGAGGAGAAACAACAAGGTGTCCACACAGTAGCAAAGGCAACAAGATAGAATTTAATGCATCTTTCTGCTTCTTTTATCTGATTTAGACTACCAGGATTAGGGCGGTGCCAAACTAATCACTCATGTGTAGTGGTTTAGTTATCATACAACCTTGACCCCAGCATCACATTCTAGATTCAACTTCCTCTTGAATAGAAAGTCCCACCTCATCTGCAGAAGGCTTTGGGGGGACATCTAGATACAAACCATAACACCCATTTAACTGTTGACAGGCATCTGGGCTTTCTCCTGAGCTTAGCTATTATGAATTGTGTTGCTCTAAAGATGAGTATGCATGTATTGCTATAGTATGATATCAGTAATTCTTTCAGGAATGACCCAGGAGAGGTGTAGCTGCATCAAATGCCATTTCTAGCTTTAGTTTTCTAAGGTTTCTCCATATTGATTGCTGACAGTTGTACTAGTTCACAGTCCTTCTAATATGTAGAGGGATTCCTTTTTTCCCATGTCCTTGACTCCATTTGCTGTTTTTTGTGTTTTTGATGATAGTCATTCTGAGATATTATGGAATTTCAGTACTGCTTTGATTTGCATTCCCCTACTAGCTAAAAATGTTCAATATTTTGGGGGTACTATTGGCCATTTGCACTTCTTTTTAGAAGTGTCTATTCACTTCATTAGATCATTTTTAATTGAGTTGTTTTAAGTGGGTGAAGTTTGAAGTTTATATATATACATATATATATGCATATATATATGTGAGTAACTGGCAAGAATTGCTTTTGAATCTGTGGATTGTCTTTTCCTCTGACAGTTGCTTTCTTTGCTATGCAGAAGCTTTTGCATTTGATATAGTCCCATTTGTTGATTCTTGATATTATTTCATATACTAATAAAGCTTGGTTTAGCAAGTCTTTGCTTGTGCCTATGGCTTTGTCTTCCAGCAAAATCAGTTTCTATTTTTATATGTAGGTCTTAGATCTATTTTTAAAAAATATTACAGTATAACTTTAATTTTAGTATCATTAGCAGATTAGATGATAAAGATTCTCCCATGAGGTACAGACAATAACTATTCATTTCTTTTAAAAATTACTTTCTGGGCCGGGGATTTAGCTCAGTGGTGCCTCTCCTGCCTTGCAACCGCAAGGTCCTAAATTCGATTTCCAATACTGAAAAAAAATTACTTTCTGTAATATTTTTAAGATTTAGTTTTGATATTAATTATAGAAAAATTTAAAAGAGAATTCAGTAATGTAGAAAGGGAAAGATTAAAATCACTGACAACTCAATGCTGTGTGTCTGTGTATGAACACACAATTTAATTTGTATTGATGCTAAATAGGGTCAGTTACTATGTTATGTCTAATTTTTGTTTACTTATTTTTCTTTTCCAACTTTATGAAAAAATTAAACAAAATTTAAAACAAAATAATAAAGAATAATAATCTTTAATACATTGTATATTGTTATCTTCAAAGTAGAGTACAAGACCGACAAAAATCCTCACTCTTACAAAGAAGAAATAAAAAGATATTAGTTCAACACTTTATTTTCAATGAACTTGGAGAAACTAGTATAAATGAAACAAATTAACATATATTAAAATATTTTTGAAACAACAGAATAGGAAATTTATGTAATCACCTGAAACTCTCCCCCTTCCTATTTGTCTTCCATTTTGCTCCACATTTGCATTTATATACCTTGATTTTCTCTTATAAGAGAAACCAAGTGATATTTAATCTTGTGTGTCTCATTTATTTCACTTAACATTATGTTCTCAAGTCACATTAATTTACCTACAAGTTCCTCAAGTTTACCTCTCTTTATGGTAGAGTTTATCTTTCTATTGTGTATAAGTATGATTTTTTTAATCTATTCATCTGTTGATGGACATATATGCTGCTTCCAAGATCTTGCAAATTATAAATTGTGCTGCTAAAAACACGGGTATACACTTATCATAATAATAGGATAATTTTAATCTCCTGGGGAAGATGTTTAGAAGGGGGAGAGCTAGGTCAAATGGAATTTCTATTTTTAGTTTTTTTAGGAAGCTCTACATTGATTTACATAGTGATTATACTAATTTTCCTTCTCTCCACTGGAGAAGAGTTTCTTTTCTCCCACATCCCCACCAGTATTTGTAATTACTAGACTTTGTCTATGACAGTCATTCTTTCTGGGGTAAGATGTGATTGCAAAGTTGTTTTAATTTGCATTCCTCTAATAGCTAGCAATGTTGAACATTTTTTCATGTACTGTATTTATTGACCATTTGTACTTCTTCTGAAAAATATCTATTCATTTTTGTTGCCCAGTATTTTCATTGGATCTTTTATTTTGAGGAATCTATTTTTTTCGAGTTCTTTATACATTCTAGATGTTAGTCTTCTGAATAATTGCTGGCAAAACTTTTTCTCATTCTGTAGGTTGTCTCTTCCCTTTGTTTGTTGTTTTCTTTGCTGTCCAGAAGCTTTTTAATTTGATATGAACCCATTTTGATTTGCAGCAATATTTCTTGTACCATTGGGTTTCTGTTCAAAAATTCCTTGCCTATGCCTGTGTCTTCAAAATTAGTATCTATTTTATCTTCCAGCAGATCATATGTTTCTGTTTTAACATTTAGATCTTTGATCCATTATGATTATATTTTAGTACAGAATGAGAAATAGGGATCTAGTTTCCATCGTCTGCATATGAATAACAGTTTTCCTGAGCATCATTTGTTGAAGAGGCTGTCTACTCTCCAAAGTATACTTTTGGTCCCTGTGTCAAAAATCAGATGACTATATATGCCTGGGGTTGTTTCTGTTCCAGTCCATTGGTCTATGTGTCCACTTTTTTTGTGCCAGTACCATTTTTTTTCCTTCTAACTTTGTAGTATAACTTAAAATCTGCTATGCTTCCTGCTTTGTCTTTTTTGCTCAGAATTGTTTTGATTATAGTTCCCTGTTCCATATGAATTTTAGGGGTTTTTTTCTAGTTTTGTGAAGAATATTGTTGGTGTTTAAGTAGAAATTGCATGAATCTATTGATTGTTTTTGGTAATATGGTCATATAAACAATATTAATTTTCTCAGTCCAACAATCGTTGACTTGCCAATTTCTAATGCCCTCTTTAATTTCTTTGTTCAGAATTCTATAATTTTTATGTTCAGGTTGATTCCTAGGTCTTTATTTTTTTGAAGCTATCAAGAGTGGAATTGTTTTCCTGATTTTTCTTTTTGGTGGGATCATTACTAGTGTACAAAAACACTATTAATTTTTGTGTGTTTATTTTCTATCCCGTGACTACTAAATTTTTCAGATCTGGAAGTCTTCTGCTAGAGTTTTTTTGAGCTATTTTTTTGTAAAGAATCTGTCATCTCCAAATAGGAATAATTTAACTTCTTCCTTTCCTATTTTTGTTCCTTTTACTTCTTTCTCTGGCCCGATTGAAAGTTTCAAGTACTGTATTGAACAACAGTAGTGAGAATAGACATTCTTGTTTCATTGCTGATTTCAGAAACAATGCTTTTGTTTTCCCCATTCAGAATGATGTTGGTTGGTGATGACTTTTATCATTTTAAGATAAGGTCCTTCTGTGCTTATTTTTGATAGGGTTTTCATCATGATGGGATACTGAATTTTGTTGAAGCTTTTTCTGCATCTATTGAGATGGTCGTGTGATATAACTATCCTTCATTTATATTGTGTATTACAATTATTGACATATATATTGAACTATCCTTATATCCCTGGGATGAAGCCCATTTGGTCATGCATGGTGAATGATCATTTTAATGTACTGTTGAATTCTGTTTGCAAGTATCTTATTGAGGCCTTTTTCATTGAAGTTCTTCAACAATATGGGCCATTAGTTTACTTTTTGTTGGATTCTTATCAGTTTTGATATCAGGATAATGCTACTTTCATGGAATGAGTTTGAAAGCATTCTTTCACTTTCAATTATATGCAAAAGTTTGAGAAGTATTGGCAATGGTCCTTCTCTTAAGTTTACCAGAACTTGTGTGCCTTTCATTGTTGGTAGAGTTTTTATTATTGCATCAATGTTATTGATTGTTCAGGATTTTTATATCTTCTTCATTCACATTTGGTAAGTCATATATGTCTAGAAATGTATCCATTTCTTCTAGATTCTTCAATTTGTTGGTTAGAACTTTTTTAAATTGTTTCAAATAATCCTCAGGATTTCAGTGATACCTGCTGTAATTTTATTCTTTTTTCCAGTTCTAATTTGTTTGACTTAGGTCCTCTCTTTTGGTAAGATTGGATAAGGGTTTATCAATCTTGCTTCTCTTTTCAAAGAAGCATTTTTTTAGTGAATTAGCCTTTACATTATGTTATTTTTTGTATCAATTTCAGCTCTAATCTTGATAATTTCTTCTTTTTTTTACTCTTCTGGGTTTTGGGTTGTGTTTTTCTAGGATCTAGAGATGCATCATTAGATTATGTATTTGGTACTGCTATTTTTCCATTGTAGGCATTTGTAGCAGTCAACTCCATTTTTAGAACTTCATTATGTCTCATGGGTTCTGATATATTGTGTTTCAATTGTCATTTGATTGTATGAAATTTAAAATTTCTTCTCTGGTTTCTTCCATGACCCATTGATTCTCCAAGAGTGTATTATTTAATATGAATGTGTTTGTGTCTCTTCTTTGGTTAGCTTTTGCTGATTACTGGTTTCATCCAATTCTGATCAAATATGATGTATGCATTTATTTCAGTTCTTTTGTATTTATTAAGACAAGCTTTATGACCTAAAATATGTTCTGTTATTGAGAAAGCTTTTTCGGCTGCTGAAAAGAATTTATGTTGCTATTATTTGATGAAGCAGTCTATAGATGTCTACTAAATATACTGTTCTATGTAATGGTTCAACGATTTGTTGATTTTTTGACTGGCTGACCCATTTGTGAGAGTGGGATATTGAAGTGCCCTTCTGTAATTGTATTGGATCTATCTATATTTTTATGTGAAGAAGTTTTTGTTTTGTGAAACTAGTATGCTTATATTTATTGCATATATATTTATAATTGTTATATCTCTTAGTGAATCATTCCTTTTACCAATACGCATTGACCTTCTTTATCTATTCTTTATCTATTCAAAATAGATATATCTATCTATTTTGAAGACAACTTCATCAGAAAATAGAATAGCTCCTCCTGCTTGCCTTCAGGTTCCTACTTCTTGGACTCTCTCATTTTCCATCCTTTTGTTTTTATTCTTTGTGTGGCTTTGGGGATAAGGTATGTGTCTTGTAGTCAATATATAGTTGGATCTTTTTTTAATCCAATGTGCCAGGGTGTGTCTTTAATTGGAGAGTTAAGATTATTTACATTGACTGTTATTATTCAAACATATGTACTGAGTCTTGTCATTTTATTGTTTTTCCAGTACTTGATTTCTTTGTATTTTCCATGCATTTGGCTACTATCACAGTGATATTTGCTCTTTTCCTTGGATTTTTGGATGTTCTTGTCCTTTTTGTCTCTGTTTAGGATTTCTATAAATATTTTCTAAAGTACTGACTTGGTAGTCATTGTTTTCTATAGTCTATTGCTATCACAGAAAGTCTTTATTTCTCCTTCAATTTTGAAGGACAGACATAGGGTATAGTAATCTGGGTTAGCATCAATTTCTTTAAGGTTTGCAAAACTTCATTCCATTCTCTCCTGATATTTAAGGATTGTGTTGATAAATCTGTTACTATTCTTATGGGTTTGATCTTATAGGTAATTTAGCACTTCTAACAACTTTTAGTATTTTCTTTTTGTTCTGGCATCTTCAGTATGATATATCATGGAGAGGTTCTTTTTTGGTTATGTCTATGGTGGGTTCTAAATAATTCCAGTACCAGAGTATCCCTCTTATTTTCTATATTTGGTAAATATTCTGCAATAATTTCAGTGAATAAAGTTTTATGCTAGTTGCTTTTTATTTTCATCCCTTTCTGAAGATCAATGATAACCTGTATGTACTTTTGAAGACATCTAGGTGATACCTATTTGAGATCCCAGTAAAGTTGCTGGAACTACATACTAGAGATCTGGTTTGCAGATAAGAATTTGGGAAACAAATGAAATGCTATTTCCAGCCACAGATCTAAATAGACTGATTCGGGCTCTACTTCACAGTCACTAAATCATAAAAGCACAAGAAAGGTCCTGCAATCTTGTAGTTGTATCCACTGAGTTCCAAGGGTTCCTTGGTCCTGGTCCCTGTAGTAGAAGTAAAGAAGGCTTCAGAGTGTCTTCTAGTGTTGAGAATGCTTCTTTCCCTAAAATACTTGGCCAGGGCAAGTAAGATGCCCTATACCTTTAAAAAAAGTTTTGGTTTCCTTAGTAAGTTCTATTATCCTCCACCAATCACCCTTTGCCAAATCCTGTCTCCACAACTAATGTTTTCTCTGAGATGTTATAAAATGATATATAAATGAATCTTCAAACATGCCTTCCAGTCAGAAAACCACTCATAAAACACCTATAGGAAAATATTCTGAGGCCAGGACAATTAAATTTTAGCTTGAGGGAAAAGGAAGAATTCTGATATTAAATATTTCATCTCAATTAAATTCATGTACCTCAAAAATGAAACCAGAGCAGTAAAACTAACTTTAGAAGTAAGCTTTCTTAGGGTACAGTGTTTTTTGTCTATACCTGATATATATATATACATATATATGTATATGTAAATTTTGAGGATAATGTATTCTGATCATTTCAACTGTAGATACAACATATTATGATATTATTTTAGCAATTATGTAAATACAAAATTATTTTCCAGCCTCTTCATTTGTAGATTGCACTTCACATAGGAAATTCTGGATGGAGAAATTTTAAAAGCAAATACTCATCTGTTTAAACACCTCAAAGATGTTGTTGTTTTCTGTCCAAATACCAGCTAGGAAAATCAATATTTTCTTCTGGACAGAAATGATTTTGCTGCTTAAGTATCACCAAAATGCTTTCTAACAAAACTATGGCATTCAATCTTAAAAAAAAAAACAACAAAAAACTGTGAAGATGAAAAGGAGTTGGAGCTGTTAAGTAAAAAAGTTTTGAAAATAATGACATAATAATGAGATTAACTACAGATATTTAGCTTTCTTAAATAATTGCTCCTTATTTTATGTAATGATTAATTAGCTTTGCTGCTTGTATGTAACAGAATTTTCCAAATACTAAGTCATTGCTCCTAGGCTTGCCCCCACCAGCATGTGGCTACTTATTGGCCTTAAAAAATTGTGTTAAACATTGAAGTCTTTTCAAAATAATCTAAGAAATAATTACTAACTTGTAATAGTTATTTAATCATTTGAGTCAAATGTCATTTTTAGAATTGATAAAAATGAATCATGTTACCATAGCCTTTACATAAAAATTAGACAAATTATTTTAATTTCTTAAAAACACCACTTATGATCTTCAATGCAAATATTTATTTTGATTTCAAATATTTTGCTATTATATGAAATAAAATTAAACAATTTAGTATACATATATGAATTTTTTCTTGTTCACTTACCAACTTTTCCAAGGATTTGACATGGTATTTAGTAATCCATAATATAAAATCAAACAAAAATCAATGAAGAAAAAATCAAGTAGGTATCATAGATGGGAAAGAAATTCAAGAAGAAAGGAAAGTTAAAATACATCTGCCATCATTGTGAGGATTATATTTATATAAATTTCTCATAAAATATACACATGGTGAATAAATAAGCATTAACAAAAATCTTGAAAATTTTATTAAAGAAAAACAGACACATAATTCAGTTAAGCTTTGATTATGAGACACTAAATTGATAACAATTTATATTTAGCTGATAATTATTGAATCCATGAATTATAAATACTTTGTGATAAATATTTGCATTTCAAAAGTCATAACCAATGGAAGAACTGTTTTTTAATGTCTATTTAATGTACTAATTGGATGGTACTAAGAAAATCAGTGTAGTAACAGCTGCACATGCAATTGAATTTGATGGGATTATAATTATAGAGACAAAAATTGCTAGCAAAGTAAACAGAGTGAAACTGCTGAAATGAAAATAGCACAAACTGATTTGTGTTTCTCTGAAAAATTCCAGGTGTTGTCAAAGTGGATTATGGAGATGTGTCAGTCAGAAAAACACTAAGAGAAAATCTGAAGTGTAAGCCCTTTTCTTGGTACCTAGAAAACATCTATCCTGACTCCCAGATCCCGAGACGTTATTACTCACTTGGTGAGGTATGAATTATTTATTTTGGTTGTTATAAATGTATTTTGCAAATGGAGCAATTTCTAAAGAGCTTACTATTTTTTCATGTACTGAATAAAATGCTGTAAGGCTTTTTAAATAGATCTATTTAGATGACTTTATTTTTCAAGGACAAAAAGGATCCTAATTGTAGGGAACTGTAAAAGTAAGGGGAAATTTTTAAACTGAAGAAATAATGTTTTCTTGTTCCTCTACATACATTTCTAAAACTTTTGGTCTTACAAATATTAACTCTTAAAATATTTCGTGAACTCCAAAGAGCTTTTTGTTTACGTGAGTTAGAAATATTAATATTTGAAACTAAAACTGAGTTAAAAATTTTATAATTCATTAAAACAATGTAATAATCAATTGCATCATAATATAAATAACACTTTTTAAAAAATAAATATGTTTTTAAATCAAAATCAAATAGTGAAAATACTCAGACCAAAATCTTTTATATTTTTGTAAACTGTGCTAAAGTCTGCTTAATAGGAGACAGTTGTATTTTCATATGTGCTTTGATATTTAGCCTATTAAAATATGATGCAATCAGTTGAAATACTCTGGAAAACTTCATACACACATGAGAAAGTATGAATACTGAAAGTCGTGTGTTGGTATTTTATAAAAATGATAAGACTTTCATTTATCTATATCATTTTTCCAAAATATTTTATTTAGTAGTATACAAATGGCTTCCTCATAGCTCTATAACACATATTAATATGTATTTAGAGGCTCAAAATAAGAATGATTTATCCTTTTAATTATATGCTCCATACTAATAATTTCTCAAGAGATTAGCTTTCTGAGTCAAAGTTAATTTAATATTAGTGCTGATAAAAGCATTTCACCAGCAATAATACAATGCATATGGCAAATAATTTATTAATTATGCATGACGTTTGTTTTAAGTTGCCACATTTGTAGGCCAAGATGGTAGACTATCTAGCAATTTATATGGCTCCATATATTACTTTTTTGATCACACTGTTTACTGCTCTGAGACATTATAAACACATTTATGTGTAATAAAGTAGAAAACAATGAAAGAAAAAATGCTTGACCTAGATGGAACCCTCACTGAATTGTTTTTAATGACTACTTTGTATGCTTTATCCACCCTTACAGAAAAATCTCTAGTTCCTCCTTAACTGTGTCAATATTTATTTATAGAAATTTCAGTTCACATGTGTAATCTGAACAGTAGTGAAAAGTTCTGTGTGTAATAACACTGACTTATACTTTCTATGTATGTGACTATAGACAGTCCTGCCTCATATTATTTTTTATATGTACCTTGTGTTTTCTAGTTCTGCTAAATTCAAATACAAGTTCTAGGAGCTCCTAGAAATTTCTTAGTATTTTCTCTGTAGATGATCATTTCATCTACATATAAAGATTTTGCTTCTGCCATGCCAATCCTATCCTAGTTGTGTCATTTTATTGCCAGACTATTTTGGTGGGGACTAGGTTTCAAAGTTTAATGGACAGATAAAGAGTAAGCATATCTGCCCTTGTTCCCCACCTTAGGGAGAAAGCATTGTATCTTCTCCATTTATATAAGGCGTTCTCGCTGGAAGTATGGAGTACATGTCTTTAATCTGTTGAGAAAGTTCTGTTCTACTTCTAGTCTCCTGATAGCTTTTACCATGAACAGGTATAGAATTTAGTCCAGTACTCTTTCTCCAACTAGTGACAAGATCATATGGCTTTTTCCTTTCCTCTGTTAAAATGATGACTTTTGGGGGTGGATCTTCCAATGCTGAACCAACACTGCCATCCCTATAATAAAACAACGTTCTACATACTGCCAGATCTGACTTGTAAGAGTTTGTTTTGTTAAATAAATTTCTATCTATGTTCATACTTTTTTCTTCTATTATCTTTATCCAGTTTTAGGATTAGCACAATGTTGATTTCCTAGAATGAGGGGAGAAGTGTTCCTTCTTTTTTCTGCTTTAATTGTTTGATATAATTTATCAGTTAAAATGTTTATAAGCCTGCTGTTGTCATATAGGTAGGTTTTCAGAATATTATTTTGTTACTGCTATTTGTTTACCTCTACTAAGGAGTATTTTTGCTGTTTTTTCTAAAATATGATATACCCATGTGAGTGCTGATATCACAAGGATTTATATTCAACACACAGCTTTTATGAGAGTGATTTTAAAATAAAATAACCTTTGCATTGCAATCCACTGAAGATCTGTGATAAAATACCTAACACTCTGTTTTGTGGAGTGTGTTTAACCACACACCTCACAAAACCCTTAGAAGAAAGATGTGTTTCTCTTCTTGTAATAAAGTATTTCTCTCATTGTTGACAATGAACACAAATGACTAAATGATAATTTCTTTTTTTCCAAAAAGTTTGTGTGGCCAGGGGCTAAACAAAGACCAGAAACCATCAAAAAGGACTTTTTGCAAATTCCCTTGGACCACTAGGTGAATCCTGAGACTCAGGGCTTTGAACCAGAATGAGATATTTATTTCCAAATTAAACAACAAATTTTATGCTTTCCCACACTACACTAAGGAAACCTAATTGACTTCCTTAAAAAGTAAAAATAAAATGTGGTGTGGAAAAATTCCTTTCTACAACCTATTGATACTGAATTAGCTATCTTCTGTAGTGGATCAAGTTGCTATACTTTAATTTCTAGAAATACTTTGTGAAAAACTTTTAAAGAGAGACTTTAAACTTTTCAAGATATTTGAAACATATCCACATGAGGTAGCATGATATACTGGAAAAATCTCATGGTCTAGAGTTAGGCAGAGGAAGGTTCAAATTCTGGGCTCACAATTTCCTACTTCAGCAGTGCCCAGTATCCTCTCTGTACCTCTATCAGCAGAATGGATATTCTCATACGGGGTTTTATTGATGATTGGGGACAGAGCATGTAGCACAATGCCTGGCACAAAGTAGTAGCCCAGTAGTTATGCTTATTATAACTGTTATAGCCATTTACTGATTTCTTGCTCTCTTAAAAATTGCTCTGGGTGACGTATATGTATAACACTATGTAACAATGACTCCTTGACTTGAGTTTTGTTATTCCCTGATAAGGAAACTGATCTGTATGTGCTCCTCTATGTGATTGGCCTATGAATCACATAACTAGTTAATTATTGAAGTCAGGTTTCAAATACCTCCAAATCTAACACTAATTTTTGATATTTTATTTGACTGGGAGAAAATAGCTGATTTTATTTTATATATATATATATATATATATTTATTTATTTATTTAAAATGCTTTTATTAAATAAAAGCTTGAGCTAAATCCTGTGTTATATTCTCTGGGTGCAAGACTAAATGAAGAAAGATGTTTGCTATTAAGCCATTCTACTCAAATGGGCAGAGGATGACAAGAGATGATCAAACAATCAGTAGAAATAAAAGGTGTCATACATGAGCTGTATGGCATGCCATCAGCCATTGTTTCACAAAGCCAATAAATTTTTTAATTCTATGAAATATATTAAGTTTTGAGATTTCTGAGTATTAATATGCTGTGTTTTTCCACCTTAAAACCAGCTTTAAAGAAATACAATCCAGCATCAGTTTCCATGGAAACTGAAGGGCAAATTCACCAAACACTGCTTCTCAATTCAATTTTGTGCAGGCATGTATAAATAATTTAAGATGGACATCTTTCTTGATAATGAGTTTGTGTTGAACTGTTAATGGACAACAGTCATTTATTCAAAGCTTTTTCTTCCTTATTGCCTGTCATTAACTACATTAACTATTATTGGAAGAATGCAAAAAGCTATCTTCTTTATTTAAGAAAGCATTTTCTCTCTAATAATTAGATTCTCAATGTTGTATCAGATGCACAAGCTACTTGTCATTAAACAAAATTATTTTTGAGGTATATTCATACTACTGTACTTCCTTATTAATTTTCAATAAGGGTTTTAGCATTTAGCAATGTATATATTCCTAAAACTTCACTGTTTTTAAACCTCTCTCTATTTAATATTGTCATATGATGGCTATTATAACATTTGTATTTATAAATTTCCTTGCTTCATTGGAATATGTAGAAGCCAATATGGTATTCAGTTTTCTCTCTCTTACATGTTTACATTTTACTTAAATAATTGAATTAATACTCTACCCAGCCCATAAATTACATGCAATTTCCAATGAGAAGTTAAAAGCTATGTGATTGCTTTGCACTAATACCTTTAAGTAACTTAATGAAGTATGTGCCTTCTAAACTCAGTAAGCAGCTCAAAATGGATTAAGGAAGTTGAGCTCTGTGCAGACCAAAATTTTTTAACTACCCCTTAAGCTTATGTCGATTTAACACAACCCTTCAGCTTATGTAGATTTAACATGGGAGGTTCTGATATTGTTCATATAAAGACTAATTCAAGTACAAGATTGAAAAGTGGCTTAGAATATCCTGGCCCAAACTTGGGGCTATGACAGGGTAGCAGTCTCAAAAAAGTAAAAAATCCGTAGTGTGAGATATTTGGAACACAGACCTATCAGAAAGCAAAAGGAAGGAGAAAAGGTTGTCTGGAGCCAAGTGACTTAAGTCTTGGTGTTTATAATTTTCATTTGCATGTTGGCGAAGATATTTTGATACCAGACTATGAATTTTGCATCTTATACTAGCCCTCAGCACTTTCTTTTCTTCTAATATCCTTTAACTATAGCAACCTGTTAATGACCTTGCATATATAGCATTGTATTTCTAAAATATTTTAAAACCAAATTGTAATAACTAAAAATAGACATCATTGAAGCTGCTTGAAAGATTTAAGGGTAAAATCAGGCACTGAAAAATGCAGAAGCTAAAGTCTTTAAAGGTTTACCCTCCTTGTTGATAGTCTGGAGATTTATTTATAGATTCACACTGTGCTTGACCCTTTAATAGGATAAGCAGTAAGAAAGCCTTCTTTTGGCTGATTTACACACATGTGGATGGTATAGTCATGATTATTTTTCCAAAAGTCTTGGGGATGTAATTGTTAATTTTCCTACCAGGATAACAGAGTATGTCTATTTATAGGCAAAATATGTTAGTCTTCATCAGAGTTAACCTTAAAGAATGCTGGTCTGAAGGAAGTAAAAGCAGCAAACAAATATATGAAAAAATGTTCAACATCACTTGTCATTCAAGAGATGCAGATGAAAACAGCACTGAGATTCCACCTCACACTAGAAAGAATGGCTGCTATCAAGAAATCAACAAATAACAAATGCTGCTGGGGTTGTGAGGAGAAAGGAACCTTTCTCCATTGCTGGTGGGAGTGGAGGCTGGTGCAACCACTGTGGAAATCAGTATGGAGTAACTCAAAGAACTAGGACTAGAGGTCCCATTTGACCCAGCTATTCCCCTGCTGGGTATCTTCCCAAAAGAATTAAAAGAATCATACCACAGTGATATATGTGCACCCATGTTTAAAGCAGCACAGTGAATAATAGCTAAAGCTTGGAAGCAGCCCAAGTGCCCATCAACTGGAAACTGGATAAAGAAAATGTGGTTTTTTTATATATAAAATGAAGTACTACTCAGCCATAAAGAACAAAAAACTAGAGTCATTTATAGCTAAATGGATGCATATCAAGGCCATACTCTTAAGTGAAATAAATAGGATACACATGTGTAAATACCAAATAGTTTCACTAGTGTGAGAAACTGATAGAGTAAACAAGGGTTAAAATGATTTAAATGAATAATTGATAATTAAAAAAAATTTTTTTTTTTTTGGTACCAGGGATCAAACTTGGGACCTTGCGCTTTGTCTGCAAGGCAGGCGCCAGAACCACTGAGCTAAATCCCCAGCCCAATAATTGATAATTTGAAATAGGAAAAAAGGTCCAAAGATGAAGGAGTGAAGGGAAGGGAAGGGGAAAGGAAAAGAGGGAAAAGAAAAACTATGAAAAAAGAAAAAAAAAAGGAAATTAAATCTATGTAAATAGGGAAGGGCAGAGTGGGTGAAGGGTGAACAGGTAATGCAGAAAAGAAAATAAGAACCAAGATATATCATGTACAGGTACAAACACTCAATGATAAGCGTAAATGAATTATATACCTAAAATGTACCAGTAAAAGAACTAAAAAAAAAAAAGAATATCGGTCTGGGTAACTAACCAGTGAACAAAATAAGCTACTTTATCTCCTGAATTTTTTTTTTTTGCTTCACATTTCTATTATTTTAACTGGAATTCATTCTAATATTATTATTTAATATGTATTATCATAGAGAACTGCAACATTTACTGATTTGCAAGAATTCATGTGCTGTAGAGTTTTTAGAACTTTCAGATGTTAGAAGGGTTTGATCTCATTGTGATGGGTTTTCTAAACCACAGACCCCTGCCTCTAGTTATTCTCCCAGCTTTGATGTCCAGCCAGCCTGACCATACTTAAGCTCCTGTATTACATTCTCTTAGTATCTGGACACTGTAAAGGACAAAAAAACATTACATGGCAGAAACTACCAAACCATATTGAACGTGGAATAATTAGAACACATCGAATATAGGACATTTTTGTTTGTTTTTCAAGTAATCCTGAAAATAAATCTACTTCAGAATTCTTGAAAAAATCAGCAGTTGTGAATGTTTTTTAATTCCCCCATTAAAACAAAAAGAATGCTAGGCAAACTGAGAGGTTAGGGACAATAGGGGCAAAGGAAATGAAAAGTTCACATAACAAGAGAAGAGGTGAACAGATGCAGGGAATCTGAAAAAGTAGAAGGGCTTTTTTTTACACTTCAAAAAAGTACAGTAGAGGCAATTCTAGATTTGTTAAATTAGAAAGGGCCCTGTCATCAATTCCTCTTGCTTAAAATATCGAGGAAAATTGGTTTTATGCAAACGGAAAAAATAATACAAAATGAATGAATACCCTAAGACTAAATAATAAGAATAAAGTATCATTGAAAATAATACAAACACACCAAAACTCTATGCTCCTAAGACAAAGGGAAAGTGTAAACTAATTATTAAAAAGAAGCAAAAATAAATATTGAAATTGTTAAAGTATAGAGAATAACGCTATAAATCAAAGTTAGGAATTCTCTGATATGAGCTTCAAGAATACAAGAAAAATTAGAAAATATAGGAAAAAATAATTTCAGCAATGAACACTAAACATTTGAGAAGGCATGATCAATAATTCAAAAAGAGCCAGGGATTTAGCTCATTGGTTCCGCTGCCTGCCTCATAAGCGCAAGATCCTGAGTTCAATCTTGGTACAAGAAAATAATAATAATAATAATAATAATAATTCAAAAAGAAAATGCCATTGGGATTTCAGAAAAGAGAGGAATGTTTAAATAAAGAAGAGACTTTAAAATTATTTGATCAAGAGTAATATACATAGAAGAGGAGCAACAAAATCCAAAATAATATTTCCTAAATGGAAAATCAGTGCAATGAAACAAAATGAGTATTAATAACTATAAATCAAGAAAACTTCCCTAAAAATAAAATTGAACCTAAGTGATGAAAATGCACACTACATACCTGGAGTATCCATAATAGACAATACCAATATCTATTGTAATAAATCTATTATATTTTAAAGAAAAAAGTCAGTTTAGCATCTAAGTAAATATAATAAAGGTGGAAAATACAGTAAGTTAAGTATAATAAGGAGGAAAAGCCAGATTGCCATGAGACTTTTCAGAAACAACTTTTTATGCTGGAAGTAAATGCAGGAACATTTTAAAGATACTCCAGACAATACATTATCAGCCAAAGACTTCAGATCTACCAAACTGATTTTCAGGTATAAAAGACAGTGTTAGCTATCAACATACAAGAACTCGGAGTATTGTTCCCAGTAAAGAAAACATCACTTGCCCATTTTCTCAGACCTAAACTTTGTATATTTCTTGAGGTCTTTTTTCCTCTCACAGCTCATATCCAATTTAATTGGAAGTCTTGCTGCTTTGCCTTAAAAAAAATCTCAAATCTGAACTCTCCACCCCCATTATTATCCTTCCGTTCCGAGTACCTTTTTCTTTCTTGCTAGTCTGACTTAGTATGCTGCCTACTTGTTTCGCTGCTTCCAGTCCCCGCCTCTACTCTGTTCTCCTGACAAAAGCCAGAATAGTTATTACTATTCTGTACTCACATTCAAAGAGCTATGGTTCTTTACATTATTTAACCTTGGAAAATTCTCTAGCCTGCCCTTTGCTCGCTGTTTCACACGTGGCCCCATTGCTAACCTGCTATTTCAGTATTCTCAACTAGGTATAGGGAGCATATATTAGTTGTTGTCCTGAAATGCTCTTCTTTAGATGGAAATATCACTTTCTGACTTCTTTAAATTGTCTCTTCAAGTATCTTCTCCTCAGAGTGAACTTTTCTGGTCTTCTTTCCAAAATAGCACCCCTTCATCAACTTCTCTACCCTTACTCTCCTTTATATTTTTTGTAAGGTTTCTTGATATTCTGATGGTATAAATCTGTCTATTGCACTCTTTCCTTCTAAAATGTGAGCTCCACAATGGAAGAGAGTATGTATATTTTATTCATTCCTATATCTTCCAACCTCAAATAGTGTTAGGCGTGATGTATGTATTGTCTCAATAGTATTTCTTGGTTGAATTAATACATTGGAAGTACTACAAACAAAAAAGAAACTGTTATAAAAAGGAGATTGATAATGAGTTGTTACTGAGGGAAAATATTTGGGAGATATTCTTCAATTCTGTATTTAATTTTCAACATTTAATGTGTCATGCTATCAGATGCATATTAGATTATGTAGTGGGATATACTTTAAATTTTCTGTTGTCTGTTAAAGGGGCAATAACTTAAAAAACCTCATTCGGTAAAGGCTTGTGATTGTTAACTAGTATCTATTCAAGTACTGTACCAAGCTCCTAGCAGAGTCCATTAAATCAGATAGAACAGCTTACATTTAAAAAATGAATTATTTTGTGATATTACTATTAAGTATTATGGCAAAATATTATTCTATACTTTTATGACACTAAATTGCAGTAATAAAAAATAATTTTATTGCTTCTCAAAAAATTTATCTTTTATGAAAAGTTATAAAGAGACCAATGTTAAGTATTTGAAAACAATTCTACTTACATGTATATAATTTGATCAGACTGTTACTTTTCTGATATTCTACTATGTATAGTATATATGGGTATATTTACTATATCATCTATCAATTATTACCTCCTTCAATATTGTCTATCTACAGATCCTGAGAAATCATTGGCCTGTACACTCAGTTCCCTCTAATTCCTGAACCAACCAAAATCAGATTCAGGACATATTTCAAACCTATATTGCCCATATGTGTTTTGCTTCTGGAAACCTAAATCCTTTTCTTGAAATATTTATTGTGTTTTCTATACTTTCTAAACAGATTTATTGATAAAATCATTCATGACTGCTCTCTAGTTCAGCGCATTGGAACAGGGCTTGACCTGCTCTTTCCAATCCATACCAAGTGTGAACTCTGATCTCCACTATTCTCATCTTCTGACTGGGGTATTAATGCAAATGATAACACTGTTCCCAACTCCATGAGCCAGTACTTGACCATGAGGTTATTCACCACACACAAAGTTAATCATATAAATTTAATCCATCTTCTCTGTAAGTTTATATATAAATATCTGATCTTACTAGTTTGCCAAAGTGGAAAACTAAGATGTCAAATCAATATATAGCTTGTATATAAAAATATACAAGTAATTTTATTGAAGGAACACTAAAACATGCATGTCCTAATATGGGTTAGAGATATAAAATTCTCACACACAGGTTGCATAATTACAAATATATATTTAGAGTCAAAAATAAGGAAAAGCCATCCAAAACAAATCATTCAATAGAAGGATCCTTCTTCCTCTTCCTCCTCCTTCTCTATATTAATTTGTGCTTGATTTAGTAATTTTAGCATCTTGAAAATAAAAGACATTTGTAATTATATTTCTCTCAAATATTCATTAATTTATGTTAATTAGGGGATGAATACAGTGTTTGAGTGTAAATCAAGAATCTTATGTCTGCAGTTGGCAATTTAATCTTGGTTCTCAATAATCTGCAATGTGAAATTCCAGTTAACTTTGTAACAGTTTCTCTTAGGGTCAAGCATTTTCATTAAGTTTGGCAATATGAATGAAAGAAGATACATGTTTTAGTCACAGAAATAAACAACATAATTAATATTTATTAATGCACAGGATAAACCATACCAGGTGAGACTGAAAAATATAATGTATTTAAAATTTTTAAGTCTATTAGAGTAAAGGGTACATGGCCATTAATCCCCCTCAAAATATTCCCCCTGAGATCAAGCACATCAGTTCTTGTTCTTGGCACTTTCTGAAGCAGTTCTGTAAATGCTCTTTTGTAAGTACTTTTAGTTATTCTATTGTGGCTGCCTTGATGTCCTGAATGGATTCCCTGGATGGAAGATCAAGAATGGAGTGTGGTTATTTGGGTACAATTTGCCTTAATATTTACATTTCATGGTCATTTTGACTTTGGAGAAGAGCCAGAATTTGCGTGGTGCCAGATCTGGTGAATATGGCAGAAGGACACACCATAATGTTTTTATGAGCCTGCCTTTTTTACTGAATAGCATGCAGCAATGGCATTCACCATGTTTTTGATCAACCTCATAAAGACACTCAGCAAAGAGCCACTTTAGAAAGCAGCAAGAACAGTGGTCTAAGTGTGTTCAAAGTAGGGGGAATATTTGGAGGGAGGTTAATAGCAGGGTGCCTTTTACTATTATTTTTAAAAATTTAAACATTCACCATATATGATGATCACTCTTTTTAAACTTGAATATTTAAACACTGTTTTTACTTTTTTGGATGTGGTAGGTAGTCTGGGATTTCAAAAATGAACTGAGGCTATTTGGGAAATTATTTGTCTTAATCTTTAGAGGATTTGAGAAGAATTCCTAATTCATGCAGATGTTTCTTCTTCTCTGATACTACAACTTGATTAGGTGTTAATGCCAAAGGCAGTGCTGTTCAAATTTACTTCAGCAGGAGTTTACAAACTGAGAATAAGTATAGACAATCAAAAAAGAAAAATAAATATTTAGAGTAAAATATTTTTGGGGAATTTCCTTACAAACTTGCATCATTTAGTGAACAATGTACTTTAATAATATCACAAAGATTTTCTGACTTACCTTCTCTTTTTGTGTGTCTCCCCTTTAGATAAGAAATGTTGAAACCAATCAATGTTTAGACAACATGGGCCGCAAGGAAAATGAAAAAGTGGGTATATTCAATTGTCATGGCATGGGAGGAAACCAGGTAAACTCTTTTTTATCAGCTTACAAATTCAGGGGGAAAATATTGTTAAAACTGTTAGTGTAGGTCATGGCTCATGTGCTAATAACAATAAGTTTTTAGCTTAGTAAAAAAAAATGAGCCTTCAAACCAAGAACTGTTTTGGCTATTTTATCGTTCCAAGTATGTTAAAAGAGTGTTGCAAAAGTAAATCAAAGGGTAATACTTTCAATGAACATACATTTTAAGAAGATAGCTAAATATTTTAGACCCATTTCACTTTATCATGATGAACAAATTAGGGTTATACTTTATTCTACGGTTACTCTGTTTCTTCTGTTACTTTTTATGTGTATCAGGATTTCTACAAGTTTTGAATTTCAATAAAAATTTTAAGTACATGAGTTAGCACTGAAGGCTGACTAAAACCCTAGAAAAATTTTTGGTTTCATCAGTTCAATTAATTCTCAGAAAATTATCAGAGCATAAGAAAGAATTTCATATCCGCTTAAGTCTTGGAATGTGTCTCTACAACAAGGTTGCTCGGTTGTGAGTCTTCTGTTTTAAGAAGCCTTGCTCCTTTGAAAGAAAGAATTCGGAATTCCTGGAAAATGTTCAAAACAAGACAGAGCTTGAGACAGCTGCTGGCAAGTTGGTGCCGAAGTTATGAGTTCTTTCTAAGGGGTGTAAGTTCTAAGTTAGAGTGAACTAAGGTTGCAAAAGGTAGTCTATCCAGCACATGTGGATTCAGGACTACATGGTAACTCTGTACTGTAAAACAAGAACATAACGGGCCCTGTGATGTTTTGATACCATATTTTGCACAGATCCTATATGATTCAATGCTTTCCTTAGAGATGAAACAATTAATAATTAAAAGCCAAGTAGGGTTCCAAAGTTTTACTTCATACAAGAAAATATTTAAAAGCAAATCTCTAAATTATAGTGTTTGTGAAAATAAGTTTATGATGAAAGATCATAGAAAAAACAATATAGGCAGATGGAGGAAAAAAGATTTTAAATGATCCAGCTTATTGTTTTGATTCACAATAAATGAAAGGCCTCTACTGTCACAAACCAAAGGAATTCTGACAAATTTATCTATAAATTGCAAAAGCTTGGGGGAGGGCAGCGAGGGGGAGAAGGGGAAGAGGACATACAAAGAATTAAGATGTTATGATTTTAATCTTATGTATTGCAAACAGGTACAAATAAGAATGAAAATTAAGAAAAACCAGAAGAGTAAAGGTGTGGGGTTTAATTTTTTCACATAAGTATGAATGTAGTCAAGTGTGGACATTTGTTTAAGTCATAAATAATTTCATGAGGAATCCTTGTAGTTAACTTTCACAGTCATCAGCTGGTCAGAAGAGTTTAATGAATCTTCTCCACACAGTGTGCCCACATTCAGGATAAGAAAAAGTGTAGTGAGGAAGAGTTCTAAGGGTCATGTCTACTTTTTTTTTTTTGGAAAAAGTAAAATTCAACATTCTTCTATGTATTGTATGTCTCTTTGGCCAAAATATGTTACTTGAATACACCTAAGTACAAAATCACTGAATTTTTGGCCTCAGAGACACACATGGCTGCTTCTCACAAGTCATTTATCACAGACATTGGATGGGCATTCAGAATTGACTGCTATAATCCATTTCAACAGGTTATGGGGAAAAATCAACTAATCATTTGTACCATAATGATGTACAGAAACCAAAAAACATTCCTTATGATCTCACTCTAATTCTAATGCATACTAAAATGAAAGAGAAAAAGTACTTGACATAAATTACCTTTAAAAATTCAATAAGGTGGCAAGGATAGTGTTAAAAAGGATTCTCATATATTCATATTTGTGTGAATTACACCATTTACCCAGATCATAAGTATTAAAAACTACATTATTTATTTACAAAATTGCAAATACCCCAAATAAGCTTTCCCAATCCCCTGTAACCCTAACTTCATTCCCAGCATGTGGCACAGTGATTGTGATTTGAGAGGCACATAATAAACGAGTCAAACAAAGACATCAGGGTCTTCATGGTCAGAACAATGGGTTTTTACATTTATCACCTCGTAGAGATTGTGAAGGAATAATTTTACCTATTGTCATTGTAACCAAAGGAAAACAAAAACACCAATCTTAGGGGTTCATAAAGTAAGTGAAAAAATAAGCAATAAACAAAAAAAATTCCTGAATACATTCTAATACCTTTACATTGTCAATTTAATGACAAGTGAGAAACTGAAATCATATTTATTTTTCAACCTATGTACTTATTAATAGTGTACACATATATATATATATACAACTAAATATCTATTAAAAGATGAATAGTTAAATAAATATTAATGTATACATAGTAAGGAATATTGTGTAGTCACATAAGTAGCAAAGGAAGGCATATAAGTACTGTCATTGAAAATACAAAATGGGAAAAATCTAGAGTGCCTCTTTCAATGATCCTATTTATGAAAAACATATATGAGTATTTTTCTGTAAATTTATAATATATATATTATATAAGTGTAGTAACCTACTAGGATTGTAATCTGTCTGGAATATAGATTGTTAAGGAGAATAAATCTAAAAGGAAGTTAGGGGGCCAGGGATTTAGCTGGGACCAGGGATTTACCTCAGTGGTTTCACCGCCTGCCTCACAAGCACAAGGTTCCGAGTTCAATCCCTGATACCAAAAACCAAAAAAACAAAGCAACAACAACAACAAAAAATAAAAAATAAAAGGAAGTTAGAATTAGAATAGAGATTTTCACTTTTACCTCACATTTTTGCATATGTTACCTTCATAATAAAAATGGAGACTGTTGAGAATAGAAGGACATCATTTTGTAATATCATCAACTTGACTGAGTAATTTATGAGTAAGCTACTTAATATTTTAGCTTTAATATTTGTCCATAAAATTTATACATCCTGCTGAAGTGAGCACAATATTTGTCCATAAAATGCATAAAAGATTTCTCTGAAATCTTGTTACTTGTCACTAGTCTCTTGTTTCTTATATTTGTCCATTGGCATCAGTTATTCCCTTTATGTTATTTTCACTTATGTTCTCAATTATTTTTTATTTTATTTCAAAAAGTAAAAGCTAAAGTATTCATTCAGTGGCTAATTTCAAAGGCAAAATAAAAATGTAACTTCCTTTAGTATTGTTCAGCTACAAACAGTGACTTGCTTCTAGCTCTATTCTAACAAATACATACTATGAAAAAGTTAAATCATCACATAAAACTCAATTATTATGACTTCTGCTTTGATTGAATTCAGTATTTTCAGGATAATACTTAATAGCAATTTTAGATTTTTCTCTTGCTTATTTTGTAAAAGAACAGATTTTAGGATTTTATTTTCAACATCCCTTTCCTGTTTTATTGCTATTCTTTTATGTTCCCATGGAAGCAATATCTATTTTTGTGGCTTAGCTTTGAATTTTTACAAGTACATTAGCCCCCCAGCCCAAAATACTCTTCATATACTTTCCTTAGCCTTTACACAAAAGCCGTAACAAACATTAAAATGATTGTTAACTCAGTTATATTTCTAAGTTAAAATATTTTATGTTTATTGACAATTACTCTTTAACCATTTCTCTTTGTACAGGAGTTTTGGTAGATTTATTTGTTCTTAAGTCATGGAGATATGAGGAAGAAACTTACTTTTTTGTAGTTGTCTGAAATATTTTCCTTAAATGCTGAAATATTTGAATCAGTGAAAGCTTTTGTAGCTAGAATACTATTTTTTAAAAAGCTATAAAGTGGAAAAATGTTACTAAATTTGAAATAATCATTTTGAGGTACGCTTTTAACTATTATGAATAAAGTTACCTACTATCAGGAATAATTGCAAAATTAGACACTCTATTCCTATTTTTCTTGAAATGTTTTCATTAGCAAGTAGCATCATGTTGATTGTTAAACACTTTAAAAAGAATTAAAGAGGAATTTCATTAATTCGATATAATTTTTACAAGTGAAGGAAAAACCTTACAATTTAGTGATGTAAAATATGGTTCTAGAAGTTATGGGATTATCATCTATATTTCTGAAAAGATGACATGGGCTCTCAAATAATTAATTATTATGAATTTCTACAAGCATCTCAAACTCATCTGTTTCCAAACTGGAACTCATTTTCTTCCCTTTCACACAGATATCCAAAATTTAAACCTAATAGAGAAACTTTATATTTGAAGTCTGATTGGTCAAAAAATCCTGACATGTATATCTAAAAGTGTCTCTTGTCTCCTACTTCACAATCCCTTCATATCCAGCATCTCTGTCATCTTTGCCTATGTCTTCTTTCAACTTTATGACTTAAATACCTCCTTATGTCTGTAACTACATCACTTATATTATACTGGATTTAAATTTTCATCAAAATCTTTAGGAGATGTCCACTGCTCAAAAAATAAAATCCATATTACTTAGTATGGTATACAATGCTCCTCATACAGTGGACCCTTCACTTACGAATGGCCTGACATACGAACAACTTGGGTTATGATAGGAATTTTAGTTTTACCTTACAACCAAAGTCTGGTAGAATGCCGGATTTAACTCAAAGAATTCTGGAAGGAACATTACAACATCCTTGCCTGTGTGGGATTAATTGAGAAATCCTGGGCCAATGTCTCTCTAAGGACAATGAGATCTGCCTGGAAGAAATTCTGTCCTAAAATTATGCATGAAAGAGACTTTGAAGACAATTGACCAACTTGAGTTGCAACCAGCCCTCAAGAACAAATTGAGTTTGTAAATCAAGGGTCCGTGGTAGTTTCTTTCTGATCTGGACTTGCAGTTTGGTCTACCTTGATGTTTTGATAGTCTCTTGTGCTTAAAATATGTGTTGATAATTTCCCACTCTCTTCATGGTGCAAGTATTTTCAAATCTCTACAATTCACTGATACTGTTCCCCAATTTCACTACTGGATCTATCCTGTTTATTCACAAACTTAAAAATTATTTAGTTTCTCTTCTACTAGCTGTTGGGTACAATTTTTCAATCTGCCCAAGACATATTTTTCAGTGGACGAACTATAGTTTTTTTAGATAGATTCTCCTCTTGTCTAGCACACAGCATTACTTGTAAATTTTCATTGTTATAAACCATATTCAATATCCTTGTAGCTGAAGCCTGCTAAGGATCCATACTTACTTCTTTAGAAATGTGTCTAGAAATGAATTTGTAAAATCAAAGTTATACAACATTACAAGGCTTTTAATGTACAGTGACAGATGGTCCTCTTTTTACATTTTCACCAATTTAAAAGGACTAATTACTGAAATAGAAATGACACTCAGGCACTAAATCTGTACTATCTTTTTTGATTCTCACAACCATCTTTGAAGTACATTGTGTTATTGTAATGGTTTTACTCAGGATGGATTTAATGGAAAGTTTGAGAAATTAGTAGCATGATTAAGTCAGAAAGCCAGTTTGAACCTAACTCTGTCTGATTCCAAATCACTTTCATAACCACTATATTTGTACTCATACCCAATCACATTCCCCCAGGACTTTTCATAGTGGCCAATGCTGATGGTGCATTATATATTTTTTTGTATTTCCTCTTTGCAACTTTAGTTTGGGAGAAGCATTTAACATTTTTAAACCATATTCCTACTGTTATCAATGCATCTGAGGACTTAAAAACTAGCATTTAAGCATTTAAAATGATATTACATATTTTTAATAGATATAGTTTTGTTTAAATCTCCATTGTGAGGGTTTTTTCTTGTCATCTTTAACAATATTTCATTAAACGTGTCATGCACGTTGCAAATATTTTTTGACTGACATTTTGTCTGTAGTGTTTCCATATACATACTTTAAAACGCTTTTTGTATACCAAGGGTTTGTCTCTCTCTTTTTGGTACAGAAATACCATTCTTTTATAATGAGTTGTATTTAAATGATGTTCACACCATCTTAAAAGAATTAGTACCAAAAATGATCATTGGTTATCAGTCTTATTGGTATATATTATACCTACCCATATATTGATAGTACTTTTTAAATTTTTGTATTAAAATATGTTTATGATTTGGTAAAAGTCATATTAATATAATATTTATAAAATAATCATTTTACTTTGAAATCAATAATCAATATAAAGATTTTTTAATTTTCTTGGTGAACATTTCCCTGTGAATTGCCCTCACCAATCAAGAAAAAAAAGCAGACCCCATACACATTATACTTCTGCATTTTAAAGACTTAAAGTGATAGAAAAATACTCACATCCCTTACATATTATACTTCTTTGTTTTAAAGACAAAAGTTTAAAGTGGTAGAAAAATAACTTTTTTAAAAGCATTTATAATGTTTTTCTTTCTCCCTGGAACAACTCATTTGGAAAGAGCACATCGAAAACATTCCATATAATTTATTCCAGTAAATGATTCAGAGCTATTTTTCAAGATAGCAAGCCTTTTAGGGAAGCTTATGCTAGGCATTTATCAAAATCATGTTTTCTGCCCAGATAAAGGTATCATTAGGTATTATCTAACTTTCATAGAAGTGCCTCCTCCTCCTCTAAAATGTAATTATATATACTTAAGAATAATCTAATCTGATGGAAGCTACATTAAAATTTTTGAAAATAAACCCTGACTTTTGATTACAGACCCTCTCCCAGAAGAAGCTGAATTATTTTAGTAATGCCTTCTACTTTACTCACAGACTACAATGAATCTGTTCACTCAATAGATATGTATTTATATTAAAGTTTGCATTTTTATAAGTGTTATAATTATTTAGAAGCCATTTTAACAGTGATTGGATCCCCTTTTAGAGTTTTCACAGTGGAATTAAAACTTGTAAAAGATTTCATGAAGTAAATTTGCAAGGGAAATGAAATGGCCTGTGAGGAAAGAAGGCACACCATCCAGTCATTAAATGTTTAAATGAGTTGGATATATCCAAGCTAGAAGAAAGCAAAGTTATCACAATTTCAAAAGGAACAGAAACTATTCCAAGAGCATTTCAATTTCATCAATGCTTTTTGGAGAGAATTTCTCTGTTTTTTGTTGGCTTTATGATCCTACTCAGAGGCTAAAATATACTGAAGGTGGAATGGTTACTTGGCCTGTTTGAGCTACTTTGACAAAAATTTAAACTGGGTGGCTTATAAATGACAGAGATCTATTGTTCTGGAAGCTGGGAAGTCCAAGATCAAGATGTCAGGCGATTCACTGTCAGGTGTAGACTGTTCTCTGGTTCATAAATTATACCTTTTTTCGGCTGTATGCTCACATAGAAGGGACTAGCTAGTTCTCTATGGTTTCTTTTATAAGGATCCTTAGCCCACTCATGACTAAACAGATCTTCTAATATTATACATCTTCTGATACTAAAATACTGGGCATACGTTTCAACAGATGAATTGAGGGATTTGAGGGCACAAATATTTAGACTGTAGAAAATGGTAATTTGGCTGAATCATTCATCCAAGATAAACCTGTCTATCATAATTCACAATCTAGATTGTATATATAATAGTAGTAAAGAAAAATGTCCAAAAAAGACAAACTTTTCACACTGACCCACTTGTTCATGGGTTATGAGCTATCATTTAAGTCCCTCAAACCAAAAATTAGTGTTTTTCCACATAAATCCAGGGGGACCTGCCATCATGAGATTGGTGTGGCATCAAGTTTCTAGATATGTGTGTGTTTGTGTAGTGAGTCTGTTATCACCATACTGTTGTATTTATTATTAGTTCATAATACTTTATTTTCCTAGGAAATCAATCCTCTCAAATTTATATACAGGCAGCTCTAAAGGATTATCAGTTGTTTTAACCTATTATTTCAGAATGACTAATGCACATTTCTAACTCTAGGGCCAAACATAGTCTCAAATTCAGTGTACCTATGTATGTCATCCTTCATCCAAAGCCTTTTTATCCCATAATCTATTAACTCTTCTTCATGTTTTGCTCCTTTGTTTTTCACTGTGCCTTGCCCTCTCTAATCTAGACAGTAAGCCCTGTGAATTCTTCCTACTAATCCTTTCTATTTTTTTTTCTTCCATTAAAATTCTGCTTGCTAAATCTGGGCCTTGATCACCTCTCACTTGAGATCTATAATAGTTTTCAATATACTTTCTGACTAGTTCCAAGTCTTCTTTGTGTCATCCTCCCTAGACAAGGAAGAAATGACTTTTTGCCAAAAATCACTTTTAATTGGAAAAGTATACAAAACAGCACAAAAATTTGAAAGGGTTCCTGTTATTACAGGATAAGGCTAATATTATTTACTAGTCAAAGTACTATAAAGTATGACACCTTTCTGTTTTATAACTGCATCTCCTATTGTACACACCTAAAAACTTGACTCCATCAACTCTGTTGCCCTGACCAGACTTTTAAAATTTTGTTAATATTTGTTATTTTATCACAACTGTGTCTTTTCACAGAAACATTTTTTTTTAACTTTTCCCCACTTTTCTGATATGTGAACACTATCCTTCTAGTCATATTTCAAAACCCACCCTCCTTATATACTGTTATGTTTCTTCCTTTCTTCAATATATATATATATTCCCTTATTTCCAACTGAATGTTTTTCTCATAAATTTTTGCTTACTCATATTCTATCTCTCAACATTGCTTTCTCTTTAACCCTTAGGTTGTCATTCAATTATGTGTGTCTATTCATCTTATCTCAAGTAAATTATAACTTCTTGAAAGCAACAATTAGTTCATTCCTTTAAAAAATGCCTATAGTAGTAAAGCTCATTAAAGAATGAACAAATAGACAAATTTATATAAAAGTTGCCCAAGGACCTTTCATGGCATAAAGTTTCAATATTTTAGAGAAGCCACATAAGGGAAAAATCATTTTCGTGGTGGATGAAACTGTTCCTATAGAAATGTGTGAGGCTCTGGTCACTGAAAAATGACCCAAAAAGTATCTTCATACTAATTCCTAGACTTTATCCATTACCTTATATGACCAAAAAGACTGTGGATCTGTTACACATGTTAAGATGTGGAGTTGCCACAGATTATCTTGTTGGCCCTAAAGTGCAACTGCACTGCACGTGACTTTCTAAGAGTGAAGCAGGGAAGAGGGAGATTTGGAGCACACACAGAAGAGGAGTGGGTAATGTGCCCACAGAGGCAGGTCTTGGAGAGCTATGGCTCAGACTGGGCTTGGCAGTATTTGCAAAAAGCCAGAAGCAAGGCCTTTCCCACAGAGCTTTGGGAGAGACAGTGTGCCTACTGCTGCCTGACCTCCACACAAACTGATTTTGAATTTCTGGCCTCTTGAAATGTGATGGAATATATTTATGTTGTTTTAAGCTGCCAAGTTTATCATAATTTATTTAAGCAGCCACGCCAAAATAAATGTAGGGGCTTAAAACAAACAACATTCAGAGATAGTCCAGCTCAGCGTTCATAAACAATTCACTCCTTTGGAAAAGAGATCTATGACATTGAGCCTTCCTGAAAGTTGGAAACATATTATGTCATCTTATCACTTTAAGAAATTAAATGAACAGCTACAAGGAATGGCTCAAAACCCTACTGGTTTTTCAAAATCTTCAAATCTTAGAAAGTTTGTCTCTGGGGATTCCATTTTTATGTGAAACTCTTTGCTTACAGATTAGCAGTATGAGTTGCTTTAAGCACTAATACATTGGAAGTATAAAAGACAGATAATGAATTCTTTATTCTGATAGTTTATAACATGGTTGGGGAGTATACAAATAAGTGTTGAACATTCCCTTTGCCATAGAAATTTTATTAGGTTTCTTTAAATATATAGTATAAATATAAATATATATTTAGAATACATATATATTTCCATCTTTCGTTATTCATATTATAAATATTTTATTAAGTTTTTAAATATAGAAATCAATATCTATTATATCTATAATTATATCAAAAGCAATAAAAATTATATCTATAATTATATACATATATTACTTTTATAATTTTTTCCTTACAATAAATATAGAAAATTAATAAAATTTTTATTAGTGGGTAGACTGAGGTTGGATAATATGCATAATTTTTTCCATGTTTACTAGAGATCAAAATTAGAGCAAGAACCAGGCCCAGATTTGTCTAACTTCAAATGTCTGATTTTTTCCACAAAGCATACTCCCACAGCAGAGGCTTATTGAAAGAATTAGTAAAATATATATTGTTTGAACATAAATACTATCTTATCTAAAATGCATAATTTTAGTAACAATATTTTGACCATATTTTATCTGGATAGGGCACAGAAAGAACTGGATGTTAAAATTTATCTTGCATTTTGCAAACGATATTGGAAACTCAGGAAATTTAGTGAGCAGATAGTCTCCTTTCTTATGAGTAGTGTGTGGCTAAGCGCATTGCTCAAAGGAAACATTTTCTGTTTTTTTTTTTGCATATATCTTTCCAACCTTGCTAATTAGACATCTTGTATTTTCTAATATACATAAAATAGGACAAGGCAAGACTGTCATCTCTGTTTTTCAGTTGAAATCCATATGAATAGGAGCGTGATACTTTTGTCTGAATGTATTTGTTCCTTCTTGGTATGTATGTAAAGATACTACTAGATGTGCATTCATTGAAAGACACTGATATACCCCAAAGACAACCTCCTATACCTCCCTCTCCTTCCATCAGCACACACATTATTAGGAGAGAGACTCCTGAGCTTCTACCTATTAATTAATGATTGCAACTATATGTAGAATTAGAAAGAATGTCATCTACATATGGAGACTAATTGTCATCTACTGAGGAAGGCCAGGAGTGTGTGTGTGTGTGTGCGCGCACGTGCAGTGCCTACATGTGTGAAGGAGATAGAAGCCAGCTGACTCCCTTCTAATAGTAAAAAGGGTAGATGATCAGTTAGGATATTTGAAAAAATGATTTCTTCTGAAACTTGACTTAGGTTTAACCTCCTATCATTAAACCTACATGTTATTTCAAGTAGAAACATTCTTTCCCATATACATTATACTCTGTCTTAATTGAGCCCTGCATTTCAATTGTATACTACTCTGTTACACTTTACTTAAAATGAGTCAGCATTGGTGAAAAGTCTAGATATGAGAATTCTTGGGTTTCAAAATTGCAACGTGATTTCAAGAAGTCCCTTGTCCTTTCTGGCCCTCAATTTATAAATCTGCAAAATTTTATAATTGACATAGATGTCCACCTTTCTAATATTCTCTGTCTCCATTGTTGAATAAGCAAAATCTGCAAGGTCAGACGATTTGTGAAATCTTTAGTCCAATGTCAGGATGCACAAATTTAGGAAGACTGGTTAACAAACAAATGTTTTTGGAAAATTTCTCAAAGCAATGTGAAAATTTTAACTAAGCTTCTAATCATAAAATGCTAATAATTTAAAGGAAAAAATAAAAAATACATAAAACACGTGACATGTACCCTATAATATATGAATATCAAGAAGAACACTAAAATATGGTTAAAACTAAGGTTTTTTGTGTTTTATGAGAAATCTAGTAAAGATGATATATAGTGCACAACAGAGTCCTTAATATGATTATCCTTTAACAAATCATGTACAAGACTAAGTATTATGAAAAGATATTTGTTTCCTTAGAATTTCTTGGCTTTTACTTATGGACTCTATGAATTGTGTAATTTTTCAACATTTTCTTGTACAAAATACATAATCCTTTCAGAGAACAGTAAGAATCTTCTATGGGCTAACATTTTTATTTGTCCCATACTTTTTTATTAATTACCATTGTTCATACAAGATCTTTTTCTTTTATTTCTTCCTATTAAATACACAAACAGGAAAACAGACTGGTATATGTATATAATCTTCTTTAAATCCACTTTGTAACAGTGAATTAAAAATAAGTAAATAGGCACATAATCCTTCTACCCAATCTCGTTGAAAATATGAAGAGATGTTTTACAAAGCAAGTATTCAGTTGGATCTACAGGAGGTTTTCAGAACAAGGTCTGATAAGGTCAGAAGTAGGTCTAACAGGCTTCACAAAGCAGTCAGTGATCACAGAGAATGGTGTGTGAAAACACAGCCAGAATGCTGCCGTAAATTGAATTGAAGGCCTTGACTGGGACAGTGGAAAATTAAGTTTTATAGGTAGAGAAGCTAATATTATAATGGAATGTAAATGTCAGGAAGGGAATTTTGATTTGAGGTAATAAAAGGAGCAAAGGGATTTCAGAATAGAAAGGTTGACAGAGGATAACTTGTAACCTATTTGTAATAAAGGTCATGGAAATATGTGGACACGCACTTTAGTTATTAGAAATGACAGAGTGAAAACAGCCAAAATGAAAAGGGCCTCTTATTCTTACTATTTAGTGCCAAAGCATAATTTTCCAGCAAGAAGTAACAGTATGTAGAACTATTTTTTCAATTCTTTTATCATGTTATCAAAGGGTTTGATTCCTACAAAGCAAAAAGCTACATGTGGTATGTACAGAAATGATATCTGTCCTTTCTCCGGGAAAAAGGCTTCAGTGGGTTACCATAGAAACAGCCTAGTGTCCATTCCAATTTACTATAGAAATTCTTAGTCTTCTAATGAAACCCAACCACATAGATGTATTTCTTTTCTTGCCAACTCTTTTGTTCTAATCCTCTAAAAAGATTTGAAGTGTTTTTTAAAAGATGTAAAATAAATGTGTACTCTGTAATACACAAAAGTTTTTGTTTTAACCAAAATATTTCAGAGATGTATTTTAAGGTCATGAAATAATTGAAGTGGTTGTGATAGGCTGTTGCATGGTTGGTGTTTTCCATCCATGGCTTACAAACTACTGAGAACCAGTCCCACTTTGGGGTGGAAAACTTGGCATGTTTAATTCACCTACCAAGACGTTTTTTCATTCATTCAGTTAGTTAATGAAATGACCCATAATCTACTTTTGATTTTTAAATGTAGGAGACTTAATGTAGTATTGTATGTAAGTCTAAAACAAAGACATGGTCTCAATGTTTGAAGTTTTTAGAAACAGGTTAAAAGTGATTTCTGGGATCTTCTGTACAGAAGAATTTAAATAATGTATCTGGTGACCCTACCACTAGTAGAACTTAACTTCTTTCCTGTCTTTGTATGTGAGCTGTGCTTATTAGCTCTTCCAAAGCATAATACATGAAAGAAAGTGATGATGACTACACAGTAGAAGAACACTGTGAACTACTTTAAGTTTCTACACTGTGAGTCATGTTTATACCACTTGTGATATAATGTGATAAAACTGGTATTACACCTTGTGGCTTTCCTCCTAAAAACCTACAACCCCAATCTAACATTGCTGGAAATATTAGGCAGATCTAAAATGAGCAACCTTCTGTAAGTACTTAAAAAGTACTCCTCAATTATGTCAAGGTCATGAGAAAGAAAGAAGTCTGATTCTTTGAGTAGACTAAAGAGATAGAATGCAGTTAATATCCTGGATGTGATCCTAGAAAAAATGAACAAAATTTCTTCATGTAGGAAAACTAGGAAAAACTAATAAAATCTGGAAATTAACTGAAAAACAAATTTTATCAACAAGAAACAAAATGCCTAGTATATGGAAAGAACATGGGTTTTGGGACATGACACACAAGTTCAAGGACTAATTCTTCCATTTGGAAACTGAATGACTTCGTGGAATTTATTTAACCTTCACAAGCATCTTGTTTCTTATTTACAAAATAAGAATAGTAATGCTTTAATGTTTACTAAAGAAATGTATATGATATATGCTCTATATTATTAATATACAATACATTTTAAATAAAAGCCATCTTGCCTAACACACAGGAAGTGCTTCCTAAATATTGTTTACTATCTTTTTACCTTCCACTTGGTTCTAGCAAGCGTGAACCTACCTAAAACATTTAGAATTAATTGCACTCCAGGCAAATGCTTTGATAATAATGGGGAAGTTATTTTTTAAAATAATGTCTAATTTAAACTAAAGGATATTTTACCTTTACAGGTAACAGCTAGTTATAACTGTTGCACAATAAGTATATTTTTGTGTCATCTAGAATGTTATAATTTGCCTTTTGAGGATTTCTTTATAGTTGCTAATTTTATCTAATTATAACACTATATACCAAAGTGTTAGGAAGTGTCTCATGATGATCAATGAAAATCCTTGAAAACATATAAAATTTTACAAAATTGCCAGTAAAAATATATAGATACAGATAGAACACACAAAAATCAATAGTGCTCTTGCACCCCAAAATGGACCCCACCAGTCAAGAAAACAATTCCATTCATAGCACCTTCAAAGAGTTAAATAGAAAAGGAATTAACTGACCCAAGAAGTGAAATAACTATATAAAAAACTAAAGTACTCTGTGGAAAAAAAGAAGATTGAAGAGAGCATTAGAAAATGGAAAAATGTCTTTCTTTTGGATAAGCAGAACCAACATTGTCAAAATGGCCATATTACCAAACTGATATGTAGATTGAATGCAGTTCTGATCAAAATACCAACAGCATTTTTTACAGAACTACAAAACTCAATTCTAAAATTTATATACAACCAGAAGAAACCCAAAATAGCCAAAGCATCTTGAGCAACAAGAACAAAGCAAGAGATATTACAATCCTGGGCTTCAAGTTATAATACAAAGTTACACTAATAAAATAGCATAGTACTCTCACACACTCACACACAAACACATGCACACACACGCAAAGATGTGTTGACTAATGGAATAGAATTGAGGATGTAGAAGCAACCACAAGCACCTCCAATCATCTGATTTTTAACAAAGGGAACAGCAACTTAAGGTGGAGGAAAGGTAGCCTTTTTAAAAAACTGTACTGGGGAAACCGGTTTTGCTCGTGCAGAAGAATCCATCCTGATCCACAAGTCTCACCATGCAGCAAAATCAGATTCAAATGGGTATGAAAGGAGTAAAAGTGAATCTGCTTAAAGAAAATATTGGCAAAACACTGGAAGACATAAGAATAAGCATGGACTTCCTGAACAGAACCCTAATTGCACAAGATATAATACCAAGAATCAACAGATGAGATTTATCAAATTCAAAAGCTTCTGCACAGCAAAGCAAACAACCAAAACAATGAAGAGGCAATATAACCAAATGGGAACAGATCTTTACCAGCTACTCTTCAGATAGAAAACTAAATTCTAAAACATATGAAGAACTCAAAAATGAAGACCCTAAAAAATAAAAGACCCAATAAAAATGAAATGAATAGACAGTTCTCAAAATAAATTTAAAACACCAATAACTACATGAAAAAATATTCATCATCTTTGGCCATTAAAACAATACTATTATTCTGTCTTGCTCCTGTAAGAATGGCTATGTATCAAGGATTCAGAAAACAAGAACTAGAACAAAAACTAGGTTGTGGGGAAAAAGAAAGTCCATGTGGGGAAAGAGGAACCCTACTTCATTGCTGGTGGGAGTGTCGACTGGTTCAACCACTGTGGAAATCAGTATGGAGACACCTCAAAGAACTAGTACTGGAAGTCCCATTTGACTCAGCTATCCCCTTGCTGGGGATCTTCCCCAAGGAATTAAAAGAATCATACCACAGTGATATATGTGCACCCATGTTCATAGCAGCACAATTTGTAATAGCTAAAACTTGGAAGTAGCCCACATGCTCATCAACTGGAAACTGGATAAAGAAAATGTGGTTTTTAAAAAATAAAATGGAGTACCACTCAGTCATAAAAAATGAGAAATTAGAGACATTTGTAGCTAAATGGATGCACATTGAGGTGATACTCTTAAGTGAAATAAATAGGACACACATGTGTAAATAGCAAATAGTTTCTCCAGTGTGAGAAACTGAAAGTGTAAATAAGGACTAAAAGGTATAATAGATAACGTGAAGTAGGAAGAAAAGGGGCAAAGGGCAAGGGGAAGTGGGAGGGGTTGAGGAAAGGAAAGAAGGGAATGGAATTAATATGAGAAAATGAAAAAATGAAAACAAAGTCTTTGTAAATAGGGAGGATGGAGAGGTTGAAGGGAGGGCAGGGGAAGGGGGAAGAAATAAGAATCAAGAGAGATTACGTAAAGGTGTAAATTTCCAATGATGAATGCCATTCTATTGTATACCTAAAATGTACCAATAAAATAAAATTTAAAAAAGAAAAAATAAACAAATACATAATCTAAAGAGCAAAATGAAAGAGATATTAGAAAACATGAAGGTAGGTTCCAGAGATAGTGATGGGAATAAGATCTGTGAAATGAGAAGGGCAAGGGGAAGGGGTGTAAAAGTGATCAAGATGCAATATGTATGTTTACCACTTCCCTAAGGTAAATATAATTAGTATGTATGGCAAACATGTATTATATACTTAAATACGATGGCATGCAGTCTTTTATCATTGATTTGCAATTATTAAACTCTAAAAAATAGTTTATATAATGTCATGTGAACTACATGCATTATTGCTTCTATGTCTACTTTACATTTGCAGGCAAAGATGAGTAAGAATTTCAAAGACCAGATACCTTATACAGGACAGCAACCAAAGACACAGGCACATGAGAAAAATTATGCTTATATTGCCCCTGACTAAAAAATATTATCCCATTCAAGAGTTCAATTTTTTTCCTTTAAAATTTGTTTTTGATGGCCAGTCCCTCAAAGAATAAACATTTAACGAATAATACAACGAAGAAACATACAGAAAATCATTATAGTGAGAAAAAAAAGAACAGAGTTTAAGGCAGATTGAAAGCAGAGGAAATTCTTATACTCAAATAATGTCTGTATGTTGAATTAACATTACATGAATGGCACATAGATAACAGGCAAACCCTGACACACTTCACAAATTATGTACAAAAAAAGTAATGTCTCAAAGTTCTGTAGTTCAGAAATACAGACACAGTATGGCTGAGTTTTCTTGTCAGGGTCTCCAACTACTAAAATCAGGGTGTTGACCAGAGCGTTGGCTTCACCTGAGGCTCAAAACCCTTTCTAAATTTCTTGGTTGTTGGCAAAATTCAGTTTCTTGCACCTATAGAACTGACTCCATCTTTGCCTGTGTGTTTTTTGGATCTCTACCTCCCTTCCCTGCTGCTCTGCCTTCTCCAAAACATGACATTTTCATCCTAAAGCCAACAGAAGTTCTTTCTTCTGGTTGTTAATCTGAGGTTTTACATAACATTTTACAGCATAATGTAATCATGGAGTGACTCTTCTACCATAGTTGCAGTTTCTCTCACACTCAAGGGAAGGAGGTTATTCAGGGCAGGTACAGCAAGGGACAGGAACCTTGGGCCATCTGCACATTGTACCACAGTCACAGTAAAACATCATCTGCTCATCCAAGGCTATGCAGGGGTATATAGTCTGGGAGGGATTCCCAAATGGACTTAAATGCACAATTTATATTCTTCAATATTGCAATAGTAAAATACAAGTATTTGGAGCATAATGCTTAAATATTTGTTTTCACAGACTAGAGACTTCCTTAAAGGCAGAGTAAATCTTTAAAAGTCCATATTATTTAATATCAGTAATGTTTAAAATGGAAGGATTTATCAATGAAGTAGAAAATAGAAATGTTAGTCACATTTTGTAATTGTATTGGTGTGTGCTACTTATTGTCTTATTTTATATTCTTGCTTCATTTTCTACAAAGTGAACAAGAGAATTTCAAGATAAAATGATTCCATTTCCATTTCAGTAATTAATTATTTGACACTGTTGGACACATCTCCCAAGAATAATTTGCAAATACCTTCAAAGTATACCCTTGGCATAGTGATTGGTTTAGCAAGGTTTTTTTGAAAAACATATATTGGCAGTGGGAAAAGATGAGAAAGAATGCAATTAAGTATAGATTTTATGCATGAATATTGCATACATAATCATTAATATTCTAATGTTACTTTAGGCAAGTACTGTGTTTGGAGATTATATAAATTGCCTTGTTTGACTTTCAAAATGGCACATGAAACAGAAAGAATCCTTCATCCCTTGTCCAACATGAGGAAACCAAGAATTTGTCAAACCCCACAGTAACTCTGCTTCTGATGAGTAGTGGATTTCAAACATCAGTCTGTGTAATTTTCCAAAGCTCACTATTTTAATGTTATCCTACCCCAAAGATACACAGAGTTGATACATCCTGCAGTAAAATGCAGATAAATTATCTGTGGAAAAGTAGTTACAAAATATTAAGTGAAAAAAGTAAAGAATGTATTAAGGCTTTTTGGAAGACAACCTTTTCCTTGGCAACTTGGAGTGGGAAGATAATCATAGTAATATAACTAGTACACACCACATCAGGAATAGAAAAGTGAGATGATGTGTTGAGCACAAATAAGAAACATCACTTAGTTACATTAAGATGAAAGGAGAAAGAATTAAGGCTTCACAGATAATGGTGAAGGTGGGATGAGAATATTGAAGATGACATACTGACCAACGTCCTGTTTTTAATGAGAATTTTAGAACATAAAAGTGGTAAAAGAGCATAGATACCAACTAGAAGTGTAAGTATAGTAAAGGTCAAGCTATTTCTTACTCTTATCGACACATACCACAAAGCGACCGTGCTCTAAACAAAGCCTGAAATCATTTAGGGCATAAAAAAGTATTTTCTGGAAGCAAAGTCTGCTAAATGGCAACAGTGATGAACTCAATTGTATTTCTATACTCTCCATACTGACTTCGGGAGAGTGTGTTTTTAAACAAACTTTTTCACTGTAAGTCTCATTCTTCTATTAAACAGCTTTTCCTTTTACTTCAATACAGTTTTTCCTGAGACATTTTACAGAATGAGAAGGAAAACTATTATGAGTTCTATTCTTATACTTTTTCCTTCTTAATGGTTGCTGACAGATTTCCCAAATTAACCGTATTCAGAATACTTAACAAAATCGGCCAGAGTCAAAAGCTGTAAAATAACTCCGCTATAGGTGAGTGCAGAACAGTACAGGAACACAGAAGAATGGCAGCAAAGATGTGAATGAGAGGTGCAGAGAGATCTGCCACTAAACATCCTAGACTGTGGGGTGAATCCTGTAATTATCACAACTCAACTTTTTCATGTAGAAAGTGAAGCAGTTGGCATAAAATGATACCTACACACCCTTCAAACTGCGAACCTTAATAGTAAATATTGCCCTGAGGAACTTGCAGGCAAAAATGTTTGTAAATTAAAAACTAAACAAAAGATAGGGAAACTATATCCTATATAATAATGCTGAATCAAATAAACAGGGGCAATTTACATGCACACTGAATATTTTGTGTGCATTCAAAGTATTCATTTATTTATAGAGTCTATATTAATAACAAACAATTAACAAAACAAAATCTGTCTATGTGTATCATCCTATTCATCTATCTGTTTATCTTCTATCCTCTATCCACCCGTATCTTCATGAGGATGAGAAAAGCGAGTGTATGGTAAGAAAATGCCAGCAGAGGGCGCTGAGCTCCTGACCCCTTTGCTGAGGCAGGCAAGATCCAGGTACCACAGAGCATCTTGTCATTTTGAAATTGCACTGCTGCAATTAGGCTGCGTTCCCAGCTGTTTATGTTACCCAGCTGAGCAAAAAATTGAAATTTTCAAAGGGGCGAAGGAGAAACTATTTCTAAAAAGATAACTATGCATACATCAGGATTATTTCACATAATGTAATTTTAAAAAGTGTATAGACACTTTTATTGTGTGAAATAAAGCATTGATTTAATGAAGAATATTTTAGATCATTCTCAAAACAGTCTGAAAATTGTTTAAATGTTTTTAAATTTTTATATATTGGAAAAATTATAAGATGTTTTGGACATGATTCCCCCAAAGAAAAATCTAGAACAAACTATATGCATATATGAAATAATAAAAATTGCTGACATTATGGGAAATAAAAATAACAAGATTTAAAGAAATTGAGCCAGGGATTTAGCTCAGTGGTGCCGCTGCCTGCCTTGCAAGTGCAAGGTCCCAAACTTGATGCCCGGTATCCGCCCCCCCACCCCCAAAAAAAGAAAGAAAAGAAAAGAAATTGAGATTGCACTTAGCTATCATCTCATATATAGCATACTCATTTGAACACAGCATCAATTTAGAGACAGAAATCAATCTGACAATAAAGTGTACATAAAATTAGGCTAGTCACAGTAAAAAAGCTATTTTTGAACACAAATCTAAATCAAAGAATGGTTGTGAAATGATTGATTTGAAACTTTTAGACAACTAGATGTTATTATTTTCATCACAGACACTAAGATTCAACTTTTGTGAAATTTGAAAACAGATTACCTGAGCAAACTTTGGATCATAATTTGAAAAAGGAATTAATGACTTTTAGATCTTTTGACCAATCATGAGAATAATCAATGATGAATTAGTTTTCTGGGGGTGCTGTAACAAACTACCACAAACTGAATGTCTTAAAACAACAAAGAACTTATTGCCTTATAATTCTGGAGGCCAGAAGAGTCTGATATAGGTGTCAGAAATGTCCCACTCTAAAACCTAGGGAAGAGTCATTCTTTGTCTCATCTACTTTCTGCTGTTTGCCAGCAATCCTTGCTGTCTCTCTGCCTGCCTCTGCCATCACATGGCTGACTTTCTCTAGCTCTGTCTTTTCATATAGATGCACATACCAGTCACCTTGGATTAATGGCGTGCCTGAATGCAGTGTGACCGTATCATAACAATTAATTACAAATAATTCTGTGATGAGCCTATTTCCCAAAAAGCCCACATTCTGAGTGAATGGGTCATAGACCCGATATCACTTTGGGGGACACAATTCAACCCACAGCAGGAGATTTCAGAATATGGAAAAGATTGCAAGATTTTCTGTAGAGAGAGTTGTTGCCTACCCTTTAGAGGTGAGCTTTTGGCTTCTAGTGAGGGAACTGAAGGCAGGAGCAGCTCTGTGGGTGTGTGGCCCATGCAATCACATATTCTTCCACTCTTGAAATTCTTTATAACTTTTAGTTGTGGGTGCTTTGGTTAAATTTTGCACCAGGTGCTATAAATTATGTAGGATACTACTTGGAGAACTTGCTGTGTGCTTCTTGCATATGCAGAGGGTGGCAGGCTATGACTTGACTAATACCTTATAGACAAAGCTGTCTTGTGAAAACTAAATTGAGGGGACTAAACAGCCCTATCTGCCATCAGCATGCCTCCCAGAGTTTGTCAACTCATAAAACGTGCATGCTTATAAAATATGCATTGCCCTCATCAGTTGCACTGTGGGGAGAGATGCTAAAGGATGGGAATCTCTAAAAGGCCGTAGATGCTCTCAGGGTAGGAAATTTAAACTCATTTAAACCAGAGAACAGGAAGGAGTTATTAGGAAATGCTTTGGGTAAGCCTTCCCCTACAGCTTTACTGCCCTGAAAAATAAAATCTTACCAGCAGCCTAGGAGAATTTGAGAGGAATAGAAGAAAAAGAAGCTTTAGACAGTGAAATACAGAAGCAAGGATATCCTTGACACCCCAGGCTGCCAACCTAAAGCATGTCCAACATAGCTAAACAAGAGAAAATTTGATATTACATAAAATTTTGAGTTTTGATTAATAATACTAAACAGCATTCTCATTACTGAATTGGATTCTAAAATGATGTAAACAAAAAGCAAAAAAAAAGCCTGACATAGTTTTCATTTATGGGAAAGACATATAGTCTCTTTCAGTAATTTTTATATGGTCAAGAGATATTATAGGCTGAATTTTGCTCCTAACCTCAAATTTGTATGCTGAATTCTTAACCCCCAGAGTATCAGCGTGTGACTAAATTTGTAGATATGGTCTTTTAAAAGATAATTTAGGAAAAGTGAGGGATCTAACCTAATATAACTTGTACCTTTTTAGACAAAATTAGGATATAGGAAAGAGGAAAAATCACATGAAGACAGAGATAAAATGCCCATGTGTAAGACAAAAGAGGCCTTTGAAAGAACCAACCCTATCAAAGAATTGTCAGGAAATGCATTTCTACTGTGAAAGCCACCTAGTCTATGATATTTTCTTTTGGTAACACTAGCAAAATAACCCAATATGAGATACTAGAAACTGCGGTTATGGTGATCAAAGCAATTTTTAAAAGCATACTAATCAACAAGTTCCTCAAAATCAACCATAGGATTCATCTTTTCTTATAAAATGGCTCAAATTAAAAGAACTGAATTAAAAATGGGCTTTTTAGGGATTATAGATCTAGATTGACCAAGAGACTGCATAGGGACATATGTGTAATTAAATAGTTCATATTTTATATATTTAGACAATATGGACATTAAATATAAAATAGAATTTTCAAAGCAATATCAACCATTTCCTCTCTATATTTTATATAAAGAATTTGACCTATATTTTTCAATACTGTAACATTCATAAATACATAAATGTAACTGTACAATGAAACAAAAAGACAAATTTATTTAATGTAATGTGTATGAAGAACATTACATATGGTTTCTTCCCTAGGTAAGTACTCCATAAATGTTAACATCCTCTCAATTTCCTCTTGTATAATGGAAGGAAGGTCATGGAGACTGATTGTTGTACAGTGCCACTAGTCCCCTAGCATAATTAAACTGATTGGACTTTGAAACAATCAACTGTCATTAAAGTCAATCAGTGAAGCAACTGAAATCACAGGTTAAACCTATGGTTTTTTTATAACACTTCTGGTTTTAGTAAAGATAAGTTCTGGTTATCATTGATAAAACAACTTGGATGGTAACACAGAAAGGAGGATAGAGTCCTTTTTTTGGTAAGAATATACTTCACTAATGAAAGAAATCAATCTCACATACATGTGACAGTTTAAATTAAAGTGTTTCAGAGTTGTACAGGTTCAAATATTTTATCTTACGTTATGGTCAGAAATAAGGTTTCACCCACAGAAAGAGCAGAACAAACAGGGCAGGCTCAGTACTGAGGATTGCACGTACCACCTGAGAGAATTAATCTGTTTAAAGTTGTGAGATGGGCAATAGGCAACAGCCATGGGGAAAAGCGGCTTAGTAGGAAATCTAGCAAGCATCTCAAAGTCATAGGAACTCAAAAGTGGTGAATCTAGAGGTCCAGGTTCTGTGCAGATAAACTAACTGAAGGTGTCAGGAAAGCCTTCCATCAGGTAACACAATGTGTCTTCAGATCTGTGGACAGAGACCAAGGTATTAATTAACGCAGACAAGCAAGAACAAATCCTGCTGGCTTCTGTCCTACAATTGAGAAACTGAGTATATTATGAAAGCGAGAATCCACACACAAGTCCACAATGGGGTAATAATTCCAAGATTTGGATAATACTAAATATCAATCACTGAATACTCTTGCAAGTATTTGTGCATGGTGTTTCAGTATACTTAAACCGGGTTTCATGTACCTTCAACAGCAGGGTGTATATATATATATATATATATTTTTTTTTTAAGGCACAAATGACAATTATAAGTATGAAGGATAAATGTGATCAAATCTAATAATTTCTAGATCAAATCAAAAAGGCATCTATGTACTAACTCACTGCCTTATTATTACTATAAAGAGGAAAAAATCTTAGAAACAATCCAGCATGAGAATAAAATTCTCAGATATGGAATAAATTAATCCTGATTTTATATTGATACCAGAAAATAATGAAACATCACCTGCAGATTTCTTTTTTGAAGAAAAACTACTTGTGGGCCAAGCATTTCCATAAGAGATTTTTTTTTCCAGTGCAAAGGCCAAAGAAAAATTATATATATATACACACACATATATGTGTATGTATATAGGCTCAAATTTTTTTTCAAATATATGTATTTTGAATGTCAATTACTTGTGGTATCTAACTATTCACTAAAAAATCAAAATGATAATTTGAATAGCAAAGAATATGCTACACTCTTTACTAGGACTTTCAAAAAGTACAGTTTCCAAATTGTTATATGAAACCTGAGGAAAAGCATTTCTTGGTGCATTAGTATAACTGAAGCTGAACGAGGATGCTCTGGTTCCCTTTTAATATCAGCACCTCTATACAATCAAAGAAAACAATTTCTATATGGAAGAGTCAGTATTAAAATAATGCTATGATGGGCAAAATACATTTCTTTAGGACTTTCTTTTCCTCAGTTTAAGATTCACTACTATATTCAGTTATTTGATTTAAATGGATTAGAATTGTGCTTTTAAAAATGAAAGTGTTTGGGAAGGATACACTTACCATTAATTTTGTTCTTTCATTACTTGTTTTTTCTTAACATTATAAACATGAAAATGTACTAAAGATAAATTTTTTACATTACATTCATTAGATCTATATTTTACATAATTCAATTAAATAAATATTGCACATTTCCCAAAAGTCTAAATTATTGAGTTGAATGTATAGCTATTATAAATAATTTTTTCCAGAGGTGAACTTAAGAGAGTTCTTGGTTGCAAAATTGACTTTGTAATATTCTGTAGCCTCTTAAGATTTTAAGAGAAACCCTGACTAGCAGTTTGTAGAAGCAGAGCTTTCAAGATCCACTTGTTCAACTTCCAGATTAGAGTTCTAGAGTTTTAAAATTACTTGTAGAGCTCATTTACTAGATTTCTTCAGACTGCTTTGGGAAACAAACAAAATCCTGAAATGATCTTTCTCATTATATGCACTCTGACATTGCAAGGAAGAAAACATGAAAAAATTCACCAAATGAAGAACCACACTTGTCATAGCTATGAGAAAAATATTTATAATTATGTTGGTAATAACACTCAAGGAACTTCAACAGTCAATGTTATAAGTAAGTTATTCACCTTAAGAAAAAAATAAAATAATTATACTTTCAATTTGAGTTCTCTAACAATGAGTTCATAATCCATCTTGACATTTCCTGGATATTTTGAAAATTGTTGTAGTCAAGCTTAGCCAGAACCATTTAAGAAAGATAAGTGCATGAGCCTACCATTAATGAGCTCTCTGGAGAATATAATTCTACAACCTTCAAAACTCACTGAAAACATTGAATAAACATTACACGGTATACTTATGTCACTGAAAGAAAGATTTAAATTTCTAGGTAAAATCATTATCCTCACATGAGGTGGGGACTTGGTCATGAGGTTGTGGGAACAAGCACTTCCAATTATTGAGCACCATCCAATTAACAAATGTCATTTTACTTAACCTGTTTTTAGTTTTATAAGGCAAGTGTCATGCATGAAATATAGCATCAGCAGATAATAAGCATTTAGTAATTTAGTTGTTAAATGGAGGCTTCACCAAAACTCTGTACAATAGATGACATTGTCCCTTTTTTACAGTTCAGGAAAAAGACACAGAGAGATGAACCAGCTTTTTCCAGATCACACAGCAGAATCATCTGAAATCACATGTTTATCTGGTACAAAACCTTTCACAGATAGATCTCCTGCACTGTGACTTTTGTTGTAAAGTAGATACTATTTTATTAGCTGAGTGTTATATTTTCAGGTGTTTTCTTATACGGCTGACAAAGAAATCAGAACTGATGACTTGTGCTTGGATGTATCCAGACTCAATGGACCTGTAATTATGTTAAAATGCCACCACATGAGAGGAAACCAGCTATGGGAATATGATGCTGAGGTATAGTATTTCCTGAACTTTCTTATTATTTAATTATTAGGCTTATTTATATATTTCAAAACTAAATCCAAAACTATTTTTTTCTGCAATGACAAAATTGTATTTTAAGCATGTATGTTCATATCTAATAATATTAGGATGTCAAATTAAATAAGTAGGGATTTTTTTAATGAAACTAGTTCATTAGTACAAAATAGGAATAATCACAGTTATGTTTGTGATCTCCAGGAACATGTCAACATGAATTAGACAACGGAATACTATGATTATCTGAGTGAAATGCATGAGGATGTACACTATAGGATGTACATATTGACAATGTACTCATATTTTCAGATTTTAAATTTCATACCATTGTAAACTAATATTTATAGTTCTCAACCTAAAGTTAAAATCTAACAAGATTTAATTACTATTATGAAAAAAATATTGCAAAGAATTTTTTACTATTTATCATAATAAATGCTTTACTGAATTTTTTTTTTTTGGTTCCGGTGATCAAACTCGGGACCTTGCGCTTGCGAGGCAGGCGGCGGAACCACTGAGCTAAATCCCTGACCCACTTTACAGAATTTAATTAACTAGACATATAATTAGCTAAAAACATCTTACCAACATAGCGTCCCTTTCAGACAGAGATGAGCGTAGAGAAAACAACAAAATTATTGGTGGGAATTTATACCCAGGAAGTGTGTAAAAACCATTTCAGCCATCAGATGGAGCTAATAAAAAAGAAATGTTTTTCTCTACATTTACAAACAACCTCAGCGATAGCGTCATATCTTTTAGTTCTCTTTGCTTAGCAAAAGTATTAAAGAGAAGAACTCTACTTTTACAAGATAAATAATACAATAAACAGGCTTCACAAATGCAGTGTTTCATGAAATCCTGAAATATGCTCCAAGGAAAACATTTCAAAAGCCAACTGCAAAGTTTTGGATATTGCTGATATTTTAACAAGGTCTTCTTTTATAAAAGCTTTCTAAATGCCATTTAATTTGCATGGCGTTGTATTTTCTTAAATTAAGTATCAGAAAAATTTATTGAATTCTTACAGAATTTGAAACTGATTGTGTAGGGCTAATTCAGAGCCTAAAATTTATACGATGTTACCAGGCTCGTCAGAAGCAAAATCTTCTGGAACATAATTAAGGAAAAACACTAAGAATCCATCCTATGCTGCACCAATGTGGTCTATCATATGACTTCACAATATCTTACTAACCCTTTTAGACCACCATTTATTTCTTGATATGTTATTACCATCCTTTCTAATCCTCCAGAAGACTTCTCTGCTACTAAATACAAGTAGGTAAATCCGGATTCTTAATCAGTGCTCTACCTGTTCTGTGAGGAAAAGCACAGAGACAGTAGAAATCCTGCAAGTAGTATTTACTTTTTAAATAAAGCTTTTTGATTTTACTGTTGCGTTTCTTCCAGGAAGCCAAGACTATTGAGTTTATGCTAAAAAATAAGTAAATCTAGCCTACATATATTCAGAAAGGAAAGCAATTATATATTTTTGTAAGATAAGGCTGTGTTGAATTTCAGTGTACTGTTCTTAAACTTTAAACTTTTAAACTTTAAACTTCCATAGTCTTGACTCAAATTCTTTCATTTATAAAATAATTTCTGTACATAAGTGTAGATTTTTGTTTATGTTTTCTGTAAGTCAGTATCAAGGTTAATGAATACTAAGAAATTTCAAAAGAAAAGTGAAAAAAATGTAGCTTACCCTATGATAATGAAATAAGTTTTATAAATTCACTTTTTTGGAGAATAAATAGTTATCTGTTGTAATATTTCAAAGTAGTATAATTTTGTTAATTTTGCTTTTGGATTATACAAAATGCTTAATATTGAGAAATGTTATTTTAAATAATTAATCTGATCATCTTAGTAATTATGTGCCATAATTTAACTTACTCTCCTATATATTTATTTTCAAAAATAAATTATGATGTCCATCTAGTCTAATGACATCAATTTGCCAAATTTAAAAATGTATAGATAATGATGTAGAGAAATCATACAAGAATGGAACAAATATTGGAATAATATATCCCTTTATGGAAATTTCACCTAGAAATTTGATTATTTGTGAGGTCCCTAAAAAGAAGATAAATTTGTAACTAAATTGAAATATAATAACTACTTTTTATGATTTCTTTTATGTGTAAGTTTTTTTACTTAGAGTTTCTTTAGTCCATAGGATAGTTTAAATACCTGCTACCAAAGAGTTGATACTAGGACTCCTAGAAACTTGCTAGAAAAATACAATTTAAAACACTATGCTGGATACAGTAAATCCAAGGCTCTATTTTAACAAAATCCCTAGGTCATTTAGTATATGTACATTGTAATTTGGTGTATGTAGTAGACAGGTATAGTGGTGCATGCCTGTGATCCTAGCACTCACTGGGCAGGGGGGTGGAGGGGTCGTGGAGGGGGCACTGAGGCTGGAGGATCACCTCAAATTCGAGGCCAGCCTAGGCTGCATAGTGAGTTCAAGGACAGCCTGAATTATATAGCAAGACCCTGTCTCAAAAAACCAAAACAAAGCAAAACACAAAACAATTGGTGCATACAGTGAGCAAGTATTGATATATCTTTCATGGGTTTTATGCACTGTTGGAAAACATTGCAAACTTAGGAAAAGCCATGAATACACTTTGAAAGATGAGCAGAAAATGGAGCAAAAGCCTGAGAGTCGCTGATGTTGAGATGTGAGAACCATGCTCAGTAACCAACAGCTGAAAGTGGATGAGTACTACTCACTACTGCTATTACTTCGTTCTTTACCATTTGATAGCAAGGGCAAAATTATTCTTTGAGAAACATCAGCAGTAGTGCAGAATAAAAATGCATGGAGTTCACAGAATTACAGAGTAAAAATGTACCTTAAAGTTCCTTTCTCTAGCCTTTATGAGGAAAAAGCCAATGCTCAAAGATTACCATTCTAGCATTAAAGCTAGGATTTAGGTCCTAATAAAGTTTTCAAAGAAAGCTAGTTATCAGTACAATTGGGAATCTCACAGTGTGAGCAGCTGAAGTATCCCATTGCCTTATCTCCCATAGTTCTTTCAATCTTAAAAAAGAAAATCATAAGTAGGAGCTGAATTGTTGGAATGTCCAGAGAAAAATGGAAACAGTGCCATGAAGCTTCAAAAAATAAAGTCATCCAGCTGCTTTGGTTCCATTTATTTCTTAGCTAAGAGGGAAAAGAAAGAGAAAACAGTTGAGTGCTATAATTTTATCTGTTTTCTTCTGCAACTCTGAAAAGAGTCTTATAAGATAGATATTATTATTTACTTATTTTTCATATTGGTAAACTGGAACATAGAGTAAAGGCTTTGTCTAAGTTTCCACAGCCAGGTTTCTGGTTTTCCTACTAGACTACATTGCCTTTTAAGGTAATTCAAAAACTACAAAAAGTTAGATGCTTTCAATAGAGAAGTTCTAATAAGCTAAATGGAAAATAGTGTAATGAACTAATTAATGGCTAACAGTTATTCCCTGTACCAACTTTTATTCACATAAAATTTCTCTTTCTTAATAACAGGAAATATATTATATGATAAATTTGTCCCATTTAGATAGTCATAAAAGCACTGTGTGACTACGATTAATTGTTTACAAACTTCATCTACACATATTCATAGTATAATTAATATCTAGTTGCTTTTTATTTTAGTTGAGTGGAACTAAAGACAGGTAGGTAATGAATGCATAACTCTGATTAACTTTGATTTGAAAGATAGTTTCTCATGTTCCTGACTATATATTGCTTTAATAACATAACTATGAATTTAATTTGCTGTTACATTTTTTTTTGGTACTGGGGATTAAATCTAGCACTGAGCCACATCTCCAGTACATTTTTTATTTTTCATGTTTGAGACAGGGTCCCACAAGTCACTAAGTTGTCCAGGCTGGGCTAGAACTTGTGATCCTCCTGACTCAGCCTCTCAGAGTGCTGGTATGACAGTTGTATGCCACCATACCCAGCTTTGCTGCTGCTTTATAACTGACCTAGTCTGTTTCATTTGCAGATTAACAAAATTTATCTGTCTTGTCTCCAATCTCTTGAATAAATTACCCAATCAGTTCAGTATCATGAAATAGCTATTCCCACAGTGGTAAAAGCAAAAGAGAAAAATAGTAGATTTCATTTCACTAAGCAACTTTAAATTGTTTTTATGAAAGTCTGTCATTTATTCATTTTATTTTATTCAGGTTTTCATATATGCTGTTTGAGCATCGCAATTGTGTTCCATTATTTCTGAAATTTACATTTTTTCTACAATATGTGCACTTAATCACATTTCTTTTTAAACATCTAGGCAACTACACACAGGGTGAGAATCTAATTATAGATCCGAAAACTTATGTTCAGCAAACACTGTGCAACAAAGAAAAAAGGGAGCAAAATATGATGCTAAAATTAAGTCTTGTTTTTCATGTGACTGAGCAAGTTGACTGAAAAAATACTTGCTATGAATTTTATATCCATCTGCATAAAATGTTCCCCAGGGGTACAATATAAGGAATTTTTTTAGCAGGTGAAATATGTTGAATTGATGTTTACTGAAATCACAGAAACTTATAGATTTTACTTACTCCCCACTCTTTTGTTTACTTTTATCAGAAGTCAGGTAAATGGGAATATAATTTCAAGGTAAGTGATCTATAAATACAATCCATGTGTAGAGATCCTAATAAATGCAATGACTCAATTTACCTTCTGAAAGTGGAGTACATTAGACAGGTATTACCTTTTACGTCCCCCTTGACCCATACCTGTCATTTCCCATTAGAATCAATTAGTGAATAGAGATTTCAGTACATTAGTGTTGTATTTTTAGTTCTAGTTTTTAAAATATTTTAGTTGATTTTTAGAATACTCCTACTGACTGCACAGATTACATTGTCAAGTGAACATAGTTAATATTTTGAATAAAAATGTTACATTAATTTTTAAACAATTGATATTCTGTACTTGGTCAGGATGTGAAATTTATTATCTATGTGATTAAATATCTACAATAATGTGACCTGATTCTTATTCTATACTTATGTATAATAAAATAATTATTTGTCTTTATTTTAAACTATTATAATACAGATAGAGAGGTATAACTGATTCTTAAATAAACTATGCAGTCAGTTGTGTTTGTTCATTAAAATCATCAAATTTTTGTATTTTGTGTCTTTTAATGCAAAGATATGACCAATTTTATGATGTTACAGTTCTTATTTTGTCACCAGAATTGTTTCCATAATTTGATGGGAGTTGGCTTTAGTGGGAATTGTATCTTTGGAAATGTAGATTTAGAGATATTTCGTAAAACATCTTGTCTTAGACAAGAAATCACACAAATATGTGTAAAGATAGGAATCATTATTTTTTTCTTGTCCATCTTAAAATGTGTTTAAAATTATATAATATATATATATATCCCCAGAAATGATATTTTACACATCAAAGAACAATTAAGTGATTCTATTTATAAACAAAAAGTAATACTAAGTTAAGGTTCATATTACTCTATTTTCTAGTCAACATTTTAAATAAAGGAGTAGGAAAAATAGACAATAAGCTGCATGTCACCCTCTATGTTAACTGACTTCAAAATTGAGTTGACATGACAGCCTCTTAATGAGGCATTTTCAAAAAATTTGAAAAAGAACTGATGGCCAGGTGTGGCAGTGTATGCCTGTAATACCAGCACTTTGAAGGATCGCTGCAAGTTTGAGGCCAGCCTGGACTACACAGCAAGATAGCAAGACCCTGTCTAAGAAAAGAAAGAAGAAAGAGAAAGAGAGAAAGAAAGAAAGAAAGAAAGAAAGAAAGAAAGAAAGAGAGAGAGAGAGAAAAGGAAGGAAGGAAGGAAGAAGGAAGAAAGAGAGAAGAGAGAGAGAAAGAAAGAAAAGGAAGGAAGGAAGGAGAAAGAATGAAAGAAAGAAAAGAAGGAAGGAAAGAACTGATGTTTAACAACAAAAAAGAAATTGTACTCCCAATATAAAAACATGCAAGTTGTTAAATAAGCAGCATAGGATAAATATAGACAGCCTATGAAAATGAAAAGTAATTTGAAATATCCATTAAAAAGCATATATAAATATATATACATATATGATATATAATATTTTTTGTGGTACTGGGGATTGAACCCAGGGTTTTCACACTGAGCTACATCCCCAGACTCTTTTTTTTGAGACAGAGTCTCTCTAAGTTGCTCAGTCTGGGCTGGAACTTGCAGTCCTCCTACTTGAGCCTCCCAGTGTTGGGATTATAGGCATGTGCCACAATGCCCAGTTTCGCATATGTTATTTTATTTCTTTTTTATTCTGTCACTATGGCAGGAAATGGTTAACATATAGTGCTATATGACATATAATAATATAACCATAGTTACTGTTGCTGATTACTATTATTGCCATGTATATTTCTAAACAGAACTTTGTTAATTTTTGTTAAACTAGTCATACCTTTGACTTTATGGTTTTACCTCCCAGAGTCATTATCCTCAAATATAAAAGTTAAATGAATTTTGGCAGATCTATCTCATAGAAATCTTTTATTTCTTAATAGTACTTGAAGACTACTTTAATGATAGGAAAGAAAACCATAATAAGAATAGAAGATATTTAATTTTGTGGCATTGACTATATAACTATACATAAATTATAAAGTTTTGGGGAAACATAAAATATTAATAATTTTTATCTGTTCTACACAAAATACTGAAAATAAATAATATTTTGATTTTAAGCAAAGGAGACGATAATTATGTGGATTTTATTAAGTCAAAAATAAATTTAAAAATCTCAATAACATTGAGATTTCTAATTTTTCTACAGACTTTTTGCTTTTTCAAAGTATATGGAATGAAAACTATGATTTTTTTCGTGTTTATTCATTTGAGAAGCATTACTGGGGAAAATATTATGATTATATTTCCTATGAAATATTTATATTTTACTCATGCCCTAAAGTCACTTTTGCTGACCCTGACTCCCTAAGCTAAATCATTTTGTTTTTTATTTATTTCATAAAAACACTTTGTGATTCATTTTTCTTTTTAATGAAACATGGAATTCACCATTCCTAACACTAAGGTCTTTGATGCTAACTTGACATTTACCAAGAAAAGTTCATTGCAAAAAGAAAATTCACTGAAGGCAGAGAATAAACTAGCCTAGAAATTTCTAAGAGTATGGATAGAAAATTTAGATTTGCTTTAAAATAAAGTCTTCTTAACCAATCATTGTTTACTGTTATATCACCAACAGAATCATTTTATAAATCACATATAAAATATTACTGTCTTTCCTATCTTTATAAATCATTCCTATACCATTTTACTGTAGAAGATAGAAATCCTTTAAAAGGTAAACCCAATGATTGTGTCCATTCATAAGAGATAAACCTTATTTTTACAGTGTTTATTTTCTGCACTGTGCTTCACTGTTTTAAATTAACAAACATATTTAGCATCTCCCACAGCAGGCCCAGGGCTTGGTGATGTTGGCAGCTGTGATTTCTGGCCTCTCTGGAGCTTCTGCTCCTTAATGAAAAAAAAAACAAAAAACAAATAGAAAGCAAGAAACAAAAAATAAATAAAATGCTTAATTATATTTGGAAAAAAAATTTCAAGTTAGGAGCCCCAGTCAAGTCGATGTTTCTTTTTCCACCTTCGTTAACTTTTCAACTGATATCTAATGAATGTCAGTGTGTATGTGGAACCATTAGAATTCACCAGGTTAGCTCTGTGCGAACTTAAGCAGGAGCAATTTGAACACCACACTGGGCAAACGAAAGCAAAGCTTTTCAGCTCAATTGTCAGCCAGATTCTTCCCCGATGCCCACTCAAGATGAAGGTAAAGCCATGAGGAGGCCAAGGACTGTAACTGAAAATTCTCTGGTCTGATCATTTACTTGAATATCCACTCACAAAATAACCCATTTGGTACTAAAAGAACCTTTTATTTATAGATTATGAAAATAATCTCTTCTATTAAAAATAATTTCTTGCCCAAAATGTCTCATCATTTGATTTCAAACCCCTCTTCATAGTCTCAGTCTCATCTCCATTTACCTCTACTGAGTATAGGTGGCTTGACAGACATTGAAGAATGCGGGCCAGAGCTCCATGGATGCAATTATTGTCACATGCTTCTCCTCTCCTATCCAGTACAAATTGTATGTTGTCATGAATGATTGATTTATTACTGCCTTTGTACTTCATTTCGTCATTATTCTTTTTTTGTTTTGTCAAACAGACCTATACTATTCTTCATGTAATCACCCAGTCCTGTCTTTCTGTAAACAAAGTAGCTGATGGCCACCATCATCCCACTGTGAAACATGCAATGATAGTGCTTTGCAAAAATGGCTACTAAGAAACTATATAAGAATAGAAGTTTTTAAAAATATTTTTGGGAATACTATTGATTACTTTCTCTAATAATTTTAGAAATTTATGTTATAGGATTTATTAAATTTATTTTAGTGCTTTGATTATGTTTGATTATGGAAATCTCAAAGCTTAAGGAAAAATTACATGTGTTATTTTTCCCTGGAGTTCCTTTTCTGTCTTTTACTTCTCAGCTGCTGATTAATTTGGAGACTGCATGTGTTAAGTAATGTTTAGTCTATCTTTAGTTAATACGTATTTTTCTGGTTTTTATTTCAAGTATATCTATACAGAAACATAACTGATAGAATATATCATGAAATATTTTCTCTCTTAGTATAGGGATTCTGAATTAAAGCTGGGAAAAAGAATAAGTGGACAATAAGATATTTCAGAAACACACATTAACTTTATAATTTTTATTCAGATTCTTTGACTGTATGCAGGTATATCATAACCTTCATAAATCTTGAAATTATTTTAATCTGAAACACTAAGCAAACACATTATTGAAGGCTAAGTAAGATGTAATTTTTCAATACTTCTATGAAGAAAACTATTTCTGAGCATTTCTTTGTGGTTGGTGAAGTGATACAGCATAAACAGTTTTTCAGAATGGTACCTTTTATTTCTCACTTGTGTGATTTGTGAGTACTTTCTCAGCAAGCAATGAAATGAATCTTTATTCAGTTCAGATCAATAAACTGGTGTGGAATTCTTGCAAAGAAGCCCATGTTTTTGATCGAGGCTATAAAGGATTTACTGTCCAGTAAATAAGATTATACATTGTCTAGTATCTTATTACCATAGGAGAAAACATGAGAAGTTACAGGGCGGTTTCTGGTTTACATGAATGAGCTAAGGATTGTTGGGAGGACACAGCTGAGTTTGGAATTTTGTGACAAAACTGGGAATCGAAGTATGGAGAGCAGAGGGCAGTAGGGGAATTGTTTAGATTAGAGCTACCTTTGAGATAAGGACATTCTGAAAGTTGGAGTAGTCCACAGCTTGTACATGAAAAAGACTTGCGTACAAGGCAATTTCTATATATTATTTTAGTGTTTAAAGCTATACACCCTAGTATGTGCAATGTCCCAAAAGGGAATTTAAGCTTCACTAATCATTTAATTTCACGAATCTACGTACAGAGTTCTAGGGCAGAGACCATGGTTCCTTCTCTTAGCAGGACAACTTGCAGCATTTCCCACAGCGGTCCTTACCACCTTCTGGAAGTTGGCCTCCTCACAGATGGCAGCCTGGTGTAAAGTTATGACATCCACATCAGGCAGATGCAGAAGCCATACCGGCTTAATAGCCTCCTCCTCACCGGAGATGACACTGTTGGTAACAACTTAGTAGGCGTAACTCCTGGGAGCCTAATGGGATGTTCAAAATTGTTTTTGCACTGAGAGAAGTGCCCGAAATTTGGCTTCGTATCAGATATTCAGATGTGGTTTTTCAGACTTGATGCAGTTCACCAATCAGAGGTCATTTTTACCATAAACCATATTGCCTAGCAACAAAGTTAACAATTTTATCTTTATTTGGATGCCCAGAGGTCATGGTTAATTATCTCACAGTCAGTTTTTAAGCAGAAGGAGAAAAAATATGTATAAGCAATTTTAATGTAAAACTCAGGATTTTCTGATGAAGAATCTGATGCCTCAGAATGATTTGGTGGCGTGCCGAAGTGTTCACAACTAGTAATTTGGGGAGTAGAATTCACACTTAGATCTATCTAACCTTAACATGTCTGGTTTTCCACTGCATTACATCAAGAAGGAGAGTTTTTTATTGTTTTAGTATTCCCTACAGTGGAAATACTTGTGCATTTTAAGGAAAAATGATACAAATATTTTTGAATTATTTGGATTGTTATATGTTCTCAGGGCATAATGATTATATTCTTGGTGGGGAGTTGGTATATTCACATAACACTTTAATTCTTTTTTCATCCCCTTCCTCACCCTCCTTACTCCTTTTGTCTCCGTTCTCCTTCACTTCTGCAAAATCTCCATATTTCCTACTATCTAATTTTATTTTGCTATTTTTTATATTTTGAGTTTCTCATATAGAAACTATGTGATATATAATCTTGTGTGTCTGATTTATTTCACTTAACATTATGGCCTAAAGGTGCATCCAATTTTCTACAAATGACTCAAGTTTATCCTTCTTTAGAGCAGAGTAGTGCTCTGTTGTGTATAAATAACCCATTTTCTTTATCCATTCATCTATTGATGGGCATATAGATCATTTCCAAAATTTCACTATTATGAGTTGTGCTACTATAAACACAGGGCACGTTTCCCTGTTATATGGTATTTTTAACTCTTTTCGAAAGATACCTAGAAGGAGAATGGCTGGGTTAAATGGAATTTCTATTAGTTTTTTGAGGGACCATACTGATTTCCATGGTGGTTGTAATAGTTTACATTGCCACCAGCAATGTAGAAGGGTTATTTTTCCCGCACAGCCTCAGATTGTCATTTTCTGTATCATTAGCAACACTTATTCAATATGATCCTTAAAGAAAAATAATTTCACCAGTCCTTATGGTGCGTGCCTGTAATCCCAGCACTCCAGAAGCTGAGGCAGGAGGATTGCCTAGAGGTTGAACCCAGCCTGGGCTACATAGTGAGTTCTCCACCATCCTGAACTACATAGTGAGATCCTGTGTCAAATAAGCAAAAAAACAGAAAAAGAAAAACAATCTTAAGGTACTTTTTAAAATTACAACATGTAGTAACAGAAAATCAGTCAAAGCATTCAATAACTCTGACTTGTGAGCAGATTCAGATAAAGCACTGGCAGTTTAATAGCACACTGGATATATGTAAAGATCACACATTTTTTAAAGGCTCTAATAAATGCATGTAATGGTAAGTGACTTTTTAAAATGTATATGTATGTATGTATGTATGTATATGTATATGTATATGTATGTGTGACCTTAGGTAGGTAACAGAAATGAAGGATTTTTTAGTTGACTTTAACTAAAATGTCTTAGAAAAAATATTTATTTTAATATCTTTTTTGTTTGTCCAAACTGGTTGGTTATTGAATTTCAGGTGTCATAAGAATAGATCAAACATGTTCTTTATCTTTTGCAATTTCTAAAAAAAGAAATTCATTTTTTAGTATAAATGGCTTGATTCCATGATTGAAAAGCAACAACAAAGGCCTCAAACTGGAAATATCCTTTACTTCTAAGCTTTGCTTTTTTAATTTCCTGTTTGTTGTTTATTAGGCATCCTCAACCACCACCTACTCTCCAGTCTTTCATGTCTCACAACAGTGTAATCCAAGGTGTTTTCAGTCTTCATCTATACAAATTACAATTGTCCAAGTAGTGCTTCTCTGTCATTTTTATCAAGCCCCCCATGCATTTGTTTTTTAGCAGTTTTCAATGTAGTATTAAGAATGAACACAAAAAATAAGATGAAAAGATTTTTGTCTACCCTTAAATTTGGTAATTTGCAACAAAAATTATCTGGGGTTCTATTTTCAAGATATAACAGCAAATCATCTCATGTATGTTAAGAAACTTGTCTTCATCTTAGGGAATTTTTTCTATTGTGTGGATGTAGGCATTGCCCAGGAAACTGAACAAAATGATATGTAATCACTACATAGAAAACATAGATTTCAAATGTGGATCTGGGAAGTCCAAATTGTGACTCCCAATGTAAATCATACTTGTATTTTACTTATATATTTTAAGATGTTTAAATGTAGATCAAAATATGGTAAGGATATTATAAAGTCAGAGAAATTATTTGTTACTATAATAATCATTCTTCTACAATGAATGTCTGAGATACTATGGTTTGTTTAGTATTTGAAATGGGAACATTTCTAGCAGTTTTGTTCATTTGGGTCACAGCTGTGACATCTATTTGTATGTTTACCAAATGGTTACTGAACTACACATGGCTAAGAAAACTAAGCTTTTGCAAAAGCTTATGAATATTTGTAGCCCCGAACTGAACTCAAAGCTACAAATGGGCTTTTGTAAAGGAGCCTGAGTTCTTGGGAACTCATGATAAAGGTTGGCCAATTTCTTTAGCCATCTGCAAATAAATGTGTATTAGACAATGATGACTCCATGACAGTTGATGTTAATCCAGACACCTGTGTATAGTTTTTTATAAATGTAACACAGTGTAATATACTAAAATATCATAAAGGATTTTCTTTAAAAGCAGGTTTATTCCTAATTGCTAGTAAAGTTGAAAATGAAATAGGCTGTACTGATTATTGGCTATCTCTTACAGAGACTCACCTTGAGACATGTTAACAGTAACCAGTGTCTCGATGAACCCTCTGAAGAAGATAAAATGGTGCCCACCATGCAAGACTGTAGTGGAAGTAGATCTCAACAATGGCTGCTGAGGAACATGACCTTAGGGGCTTAAAGACCATTTGCCCCAAGCCATGAAAGTGTCTACACTTTTATTTTTCCATTCTTTCCATTAGAAGAAAATATTAACTTTGCTGAATTGAAAGTTTTAAAATTCTTTTTAGTATCCTAAAACACAGTTTATAATTCATTTTTAGAAATGTTTGATTATTTCCCTACTAAAATTTGTATCTGATTGAAGAAGCACATTAATAAAACATGAATAATAGCAAACTGTTACTAAACATTGGAACAATTTGAGAAACAAATTGTTTGTTTTACAAAACAGTCTTTATTGTCCTATGTCATAGGGTTATTTGTGGAGGAGGCATTTTATTTTTTGTTGCCACAGTGATTGAAAAAAATAATGTAAATGCCTTATAAAATATCTTCATTTTGAAATATTAACTGCTTTATAAACTTACTCTACTGGAACTTCATGGAAACATATTGAATTCCTATATCAACAACAGGACTACATATAGGATTATGAGCACTAAACTCATTATACAAAATGTTACATTCCAAATTTTGTATTTGGAAAATATTAAATAGGATAATGAGTTCATAGATTCCTTACAAAGCATCATGTTTAAACAAAGAAAGAAAAGAATTCAAAAATTCCATTTAAGTAAGCAAGTTAAATTCCAACGAAATAGGAAGAAATTATACAGATATTGAGGGTAACAGGATGAAGCTAAACTGAAACAAGTGTCATTAAGAGATATTGTAGCTGGGTCATGGTAATTCCTGAGACAAGGTGAGAACAACCTGCTCCCAGAGTTGATGTCACAGACTCCGGACTCAGCATCATCTTGTTTCCATAAACTATGCCCTCCCTTGTCTCTCTAAATGCTCTGGTTTGTTACCAACGCTGTAATAGAACATTAGTGAAGGGTAGAGTTTTAGCAAAATTTCCAATTCTTTCACATTTAGATATTGTAGTTAGTTCATTTTTGTCATTTTTGTTTTGTATGAAAAAATATATTGCAATCAGATTTTCATTGCTGCAATATAACATCATTCTATAATTTTATCCCTAAGAGAGTAAACTCAATACACCTTCATTAAACATTTATTCTAATTAGACTGCCAAATATCATTTGCCATAAATTATGGCTCAAATAATACATTCATAATTAGGCTAGTTTTACAAGTTCTTTCCATTTAAAAACCCTTTTGTTCAAAATACTTAAGTAGTTCTTATGAAAATGAAGAAAATTCTATAAATGAGATATTTACTAATAAGCTTTTTATTTGCCACCATATTAAATACTCATAAAATTGGTCTATATATGAGTTTTATGCATTATAAGTATATGCAAAAGCCAGAGAAATTGAGAATGTGGGGAGGAAGATGGAAAATGTGTCTTCTAGAGCAAAAGATTCCACTTTTATTGTCCTCATTTTTTACTTATAAAGCTCTTATATATAGAACATATTAATAAATTTGGCTACACCTCTGTCTCTCTCTCTCTCTCTCACACACACACACACACACACACAACTTTATAGTAAAAAAGACACTTTCCATTTTCCTAGCTGGCATTCCATTCTCTTTGTTGCTAGAAAACTCCAGAAAAGAATTCTACAACCTGGAACATCTCAGGTTTACTCCTAAAAATGTAGACATCCCCCACTCCAAGGTCTCTGGGAATTCTTAAATTTACTAAATTTTTTAATAAAACTTTAAATGTCAGAGCTTTTATTTTTCAAAATATAGACTCAAGTTTATAGCAAACTTAGAATGGAACCTGAAATTCCTAAGAGGTAGTGACCCACAACTTTTAATTAATCGTGTCCTATCCAGTCAGCTGAGACTCTCTAACAATTCCATTTTCTATTTTTCCTCTTTTTCTCCTCCATTTTCTTCTCATCTTGACTAAAACAAGGTAAAATATTCATGTGCAACATAAAAAGCTTAAACTTTGAGGAATTCCTTTATTTAATAGACAGACCCTACTTTTTTATCAATCAAAATGCATATGTTACCTAGAAAATGGTGAATGATAAATACTCTAAAATATAGCTACTTCATGGAAACTGAATTGGATGCATTTCAGCTGTATTTTAAATAACTGAGAGTGTGTTTGTGGTCACTGTGAAAATATGGGATTTTCATGGTCGAGTTTCATTTAGGAAGAATCTTCAGAGACTCTTCAGCTCTTTGGATACATGCCATGATAGGTCTAACAACTTTAAAAAATGATATAAAATATAAATCACTCAAAACCCTGGAAACAATGATTAACATTGTATTTTTTTTCAAAAATGCTTGCAGTACTGAGAATTAAAAGCATGGTGAAATTCGTAGTGCATTCATCTTGCATATCACTTATCTATGGAGCTAGACTAAGAAATATTTCAAATTGTTTCAAACCATCCTCTTCTGTGGTCTTTCTCATCTCAGCTAATGCAACTTCACCCTTCCAGATATCCAAGTGAAAAATCTTTTGCTCTCTCTCCCCCCGGCCCGTCTCTCTCTCTCTCAGTGTTTCTCTCTCTCTCTGTCTCTCTCTCCATTATAAAGTTCTCTTGATGCTTTCTTTCAAATGTAACCACAAGCTAATGGTTTGCCACCATATCCACAATGTGATTTACTTCTTACCTTTTTATTTGCAAAATGTTTGTGATTTGGTGAGCAACTTTTGCTAATCCTCATCTCCTTTTCTCAATGTAATAGTCAGAGTGATTCTGTTTAATATGAATTTCATTATGACATTTCACATACACAATCTTCCAATGGATTTTCATCTGTCTTCAGTAGTATTTGAAATCCTTCATAATAATAGTCCTTACCATACACTCCCCCCAGTCTACTATACAGACACAGACACACACACACACACACACACACACACACACACAGTTCACTTCACTATACTTCCTCTCTTTTACCATTCCACATTTTACTTACTCTACCCTGACTCCCTAGCAAATTTCCTTCTCAATCTTTGGCTCCCTGGGCCCCACAGAGCTCTCTCCCTCACTGTCTTTAGGTCTTAGGCAAGCTCTCTCAGCAGTAAGGCAAACCATTGTCCCACTTGCTGTCTGCATCTCCTGAACTTCTGACAAACTATAATTTTACCTTTTTATTTCAGCGTATCCTTCTACCTGCATGAGCCCACAACCCAACATACATCTCTAATATGTCTCTCTTATTTTTATTGTTGTTTTGTATTTTTTTGTTTGTTTTACATTACTGGGGGATGAAACCTAGGGCTTCACACATGCTAGCTAATTGCTGTCCCATTGAGCTCTACCCACCGCCCTACAAGTCCTTTTAAAAGCCAGGGTCTTTGTCAGTTCTGTTCACTGGATATCCTCAGCATCTGGTATAGTTGTTGGCACATATGAAATATTCTTTAAATATTTCTTGAATTAATAAATTGAAAAGTATGTTAAAGTTGCTAAGTGCTACAGTGTTGTACTTTTTTTGTATTTTATACTTTAGTGTCCAGTAATATATTTACATAGAATTTGCATAATTTTATCTCCAAATGATAATTTTCTTCCTAACATCCTTCATATTAAAATATGAACTATATGTTATTTTCTATTATAAAATATCCTGCCTTATGGAAATGAAATATGGCATTTTATAGAAATGCTGCTACCTTATATAAGTTGCTTCATTAAGCTAAAACTAATTTTAATTTTAATTTTCTGGTTATGTTCAGTGGGCCACTTTTTAAGGGTCTAAGCTTTTGACTTTTGGAGGGAGATATATGTACATTCCCTTAAAGATTGTATTTTCATGGTTTCATACTTACTAAATTTATTTTCCAAGCAATCCTATGGACAAAAGATAATTTAAAATCTTTAAAAAGCTTTACAAAAGCTTTACAAAGCTTTAAAGATGATCCATCATTAGTTTTTATGTTTCTATGTAATCAGCCTGAGACCCAGATACATAATGTAGTTTGCCCAGGGATTATACAGCTACAAGCAGTTTTGCCAGCACTCTTCATTGTTAATGTTACCTAATGTATCACTCAGAAATATTATTAAAAGGGCACAGTAATGAGAAAAATGTCTTCATTTAAAACTTTCTTATTAGAACATTGATTATTTAGAAATATTTAAATTTTTACTATCTTTCATGCTTAAATAAAATTAGTTCTGTAAACAATAAGACCTGAAGGAAAAATAAAGAGATTACCTGAAAACAGCATGATTATTGAACAATGAAATATCCTAGCATCATTTGGCAAACAGTTTTAGGGAAATAAAGCAAAGCCTCTTCAGTAGCAACTTATGAAAAAGTCTCTCTCATTTACTTTATAATGATATTAGTTAAAAGTAATGTTGGCCTACAAGGAGCACAGAGAATTAGACCATCTATAACTGTGAACATTTGATGTTTTCTACGTTATGCAGCTTCAAAGATGGCAAGATAATCAGCAGATATTTCTAAGCTTCCCATTGTAGCTCTCTAGTAAAAATAACTCATAACTTGATTTTACATTGGTGCTTAGAATCAGCCTAATAAATAAAAAGAAAAAAATAAAGGGAGAAGAGAGTATCTTCTCACATGCATTGTTTTTACCATTTGTGAAATGATGATCATATACAATCACAGCTACTACATGTGCATTTCATCCACAGATGCTAACTCCAGTGTCAGAGGAGCAAAACTTGTATACATCCTTAAGTTAAAAAGTATGATGATTTCACAAGTACAAAAAATATTGAAGAAATTCAAGCTTCTATGGATGTGTCACCACCCACAAATGGACATTCTGCATAACTGATAACTTTAAGTCTTTAATAAATTTCCTACTTTATTGGGCAGCACACATTCAATTGTCTTAAAGCAGCTTGTTTCAGAATTCAGCCACTGCCTACCCTGTTCCAAAATATGATAAAATATGGAAAATAAAAGATTGGCAATTCTTCTGTACAGTATAGGGTGTGTCTGATGTGACTCCACTATGTTCAAACTGCTATTAAATGTAAGCTGTTGTATGATTTTAAGGTGTTGAATGAACACCAGCAATGTGTTTTAAATACTTTGTGTAAATCTGTGCCCAACTTTTATTTTATATTGTTCAATAAACTCTAAAGGAAATTTTCATTGTATGTGCTTTTAAAATCCTTCTGAAATAGTAGTGATGCAGGGCAGTATGTTGTTAACTCTTTTAAGACAAAGGCCACTTCTGTGGTACTGTGTCATCATATATATATATATATATATATATATATATATATATAATGTTATCATTATATGAAGTTATCATTTTCCTTTTATTTTAAGCCCATTTTTAATGACTTTGAAAATGAGAAATTAAATGATTAATGCTATATGTACATTTATTTTTTAAATTTTAATTTTCATCATGCATTCAATTGGAGCAAAAATGAATATAAGCTACTGCTTGATTCTAATTGTACTTTCAGCTAAAAAAAATAGCACAAGAGAAACAAGAAGTTGATGAGCAAAACTTTTTGGGGGGGAGCTTTTGTGTTTTCATGTAGTCATAGCTAGAGAGAAGTCATTTCAACAATGTTTTAAATATTTGCTTGACACACAATTCTTTAACATTTATAAAAGTAGGTTGTGCATAAAGAATTAAACATTTTAAATAATGTAAGCATTACTAAATGGTACAATTGTTCTTTTGCTGTAAATTTAAATATTTATACATTTTTGTAGAATTAAAATATGCCAATTTAGTTTTTCTTTGTATATGTTGTCTTTTTAAATAGATAAACAATTTCACCATTTCATATTCATGCTCCATGTAGTAGATTATTTAAGTGCCTACTAATTTCTCTTAGGAGCAAGAAAACCTTGTGATCCCCTTACAGTTTGAAAATATATGAAAATAGAAATATTAAAATGTGTGTGATTATACAGCATTGTTTTTTTAAAATTTTACAATGATTTGAGACTAATCTTTAATTTCTCTATAAAAATTACATGAAAAGTGATAAAAATCATTTTTTAAGAATATTATGGTTCATACCAAATTGGTCTCAAAATAAAGTCTTTCAAGATTAGTGGTGGGTGAAACTCTCTCCGCAGCACTATTTCTCAGCTTCAACTCTGCAGTCCTAGACACTGTAAGAATCAAGGAGGAAAAAAATCACTTAATTTGCTAAGACAGAAGAAGAAGAAGAAAGAAAATCAGGAAAGGAAAAAAAAAGGGATCAGAAAGGAAGGAATAAAGGTAAGAAGAAAGGATTTCAATATTTTACATTTGCATAATTTTATGTAAATAAAATGCAAGTAAAGTGTCCTTCATATCAGGTTTGTGTGATTTAGAAGTTCACTGATTTACAAACATCCTGAGTACCTCACTGGTTTTCCCAAACTCTTCTATAATTGTCAGCGAGTATAAAGATTATTGTCTAGATTCTGTTTTTTACACTCAAAGAGTCTTTACTTAGCTTTTTATAAACCAGTTGGGACTCCATGGACCCCACTCTGCCGCTCTTGTGTTATTCTTGTCTCTGAACACAACCTTACATTTTCAGTGCTAACCAGGTACTTAGTTTAACCTGATAAATCACACACATAAAGTTTGGCAAGGTCCATAACTTACCCTATTTTGCTTTTCTTCAATGCTTGGTAGAAACAACCTGAATTTATGTTCTGAGCCTGTGTTTTCCTTCTTGTGAGCCAAGGAAATGAAGAGGTGGCCTCTCTGCTGACTCATTGTTTTTTCTGACAGAAATTATCTTTGCTTTATGATATATGAGGGAAGATATTAATTACCTCTATTAATCTCTCCCTCTATTATCAGAGTTGTCAGATAGTGAATTCCTTTCGACAGAAACCTCTTCATCAATTTAGAAAGTTAAGTAAAAATCTAGATAAATGTGCAAACACCTAAAACAAGCTTCTCTACAACAAGAGACACAGGAACTTGGTGCAGCAGGCACCCTTTATCTACCACTCGATACCTTACAAGGTAGAAATATGAGATCAGCACTGTGTAAAAAACCCACCCAGCACAGCACTGTGAATAGCAGTCTTAAGATTAATGAGACAAAAAAAAAAGTTTAATGAGACCTGTGCTTTCAGCTCTTGGATCTGCACCTTGATTTCTCCCTGTGAATATGTGATTTTGTGTCTTTAAATTATGGTATAGGGTTAAATTAAGTATACAGAAGCTGTCTTAGTTACTTTCTTAGTGCTGGGACAAAATACCCAAAACCCAAATTAAAAGGAGGAAAAGTTTATTTTGGCTTGCAGTTTGTAGAGGTTTCAGTCCACAGTCACCTGGCTTCAAGGCAGGGTGGCATGGTAGAGGAGCATGACAGAGAAACAGTTCATGATGGCGTGGCAGGCAGAAAGCAGCACAACTTTTGTATTCTTTCTCTTTTTATTCCATCTAGGATGCAAGCCTATTAGTTGGTGCCACCCACACCCAGGGTAGGTCTTCCCTTCTCAGTAAATCTGTTACCCACAGCCAGCACTATGTTAAACCAATTATCAGACTAACCAGTGTCACATCATCATGATCCTGTCCCTCACAAAAGCCCTACCTATGAGCGGCTGAGGTTTTGGGTTTTGTGGGGGGTAAGTCTTAGATAGAAGTCATAACAGAAGCACTTCGTTTTTTTTTCTACTCAAATGGAACAAAGTCAAGTGTGAATCCATTTTCCTCACATAATAAGCTCTTTAAAACACTGGTTGTTTGAGCCAAATTAGAAAATTTATGGACATTACTACCTTTGTCCTTGAATATCTGTTTTTCATTTCTTAAATTTGTACCTAACCTAGTGGCTGTCCCCCACTATCTCTCAATATTGGATACTTCAGGGTGCCACCCTTAGTCTTTTTCTCTATTTGCCTTCAGGACCTGGGCGATCTCATCTAGAAACATGGATTTCAATACCTCTGACATGTGAATTACTACAAAATTTCTCCATTTTAAAATGTTTGATATTCAACTATTTGACATCTTCACTTGCCTGTCAAAAATATCTCAATTTCAGTATGTCCAAAACTGAACTCTTCAGCTTTATCTATTTTCTATAGTTACAACAGAATACCTTTAACTGAGTACTTTATAAGGAAAAGAAATGCATTTGGTTCACATTCTAGAGTTGTGGACGATCAGGAATATGGCACTGGCCCCCTGAAAGGTCTTCCTGCTGTGTCATTCCAGAGACCAGGCAAGACCAAGAGAGCAATAAGGGGATCTTCTCACCTTTGCTTTTATAATAAATTCACAATCAAAATAACTAACTTACTCCTGCAATAATAATCATAGCCCATTCATCGGGAAAGAGCCCCATATTAGGTCCCTACTCCCAAAACTCTTGCTTTATGTATGAAGTTTCTAACATGTGAACTTTGAGGGGCACATTCCAACCACACCAACCCCAAGGAGATTTTCTATTTCAGTTAATGACAACTCCTTTTGCCAGTTGTTCAAGTCAAAAATCTTAGTATCATTATTAGAAAATTATATTGATTCCCTTATCACAATAGGTCCTGAATCTAACCATTTCTTTTCATCTCCACTACTGGTTGTGGCCCAGACCATCCAAATATGTCAAGAATCTGTTTGCCAGATTGCTTACACTCCTGGCTCTTCCCCTCCATTTTCAAACAGAAAAGGAATGATACACAAAATGCAACCCAGATATTTTCTTCCTGTGCTCACAAGCCTACAACTTCTTTTGCAAAAGCTGAATGACTATGTCATTATCAGATCCAAAATGACTTATCTCTTCCCCTAGAATGTTTCCTCTAGTTCACTTCATCCCAATCACTCTGTCCTCTTTATCATTTCTTTGAAGAAGTTGGGTTCACTTTTGGTTTAAGGCCTCTACCTGGAATACTTGTCTAGAGGATCCACATGCTAACTCAGTCACCTTGATTACAACTTAAATTCTCAAAGAAATCTCCCATCTATCTTTTTACTACAGTAGCCCATATCCCATCTTTCCTCTAGTTATAGCAATCCATTATCCAGTTACATTTTTTCATAGCATTTAACATTTGCTTATGTATTGCCCGGTTTACGAGTTTTATTAGTTTTGATTTTTAGTTGTTTATTCTGTCTCTTCAATTCTCATACCTATCAAGCACACACCACTGGTATATAAGAGCAGGCATTTTTATTTCATTGTAATACATTGCAAAAATCTTGAATATCTGGCATGTTCTAAATACCCAACAAATATTTAAGTGTCAAGTTAAATTCCATCTTTTCTCCTGACTGCTGGTGTACCATAATTCCATGCTATGGTTGAGAGAGTGGGTGGGAAGTGGAGCAGTAAAAGAAGGACTTTAAAATTTTTCTTGTTCTTATCTATGTTGATAGATTTTACCATCTCTTTACTTTTAACATGTCCTCCTACTAAAAGGATTACAGTGTCTTTCCTCATTGTAAAACTATTAATTTTTAAGGGAGGGGATGCATTTGGAACTTGAGACAACTCCATAATTATATGAGTGTTAGAGTAATTAAATTTGATATGACCCAGATGGGAATTTTTCCTCTAATAGAAGCATGGTATTTTGTGATAGGATAATGAAATGTTAGGATGACAAGGCAGCTGGGATGTGTTCCACCCTTGAATAATAAAATAACATTTGCTATTATACACAAACTATTTGTACAGATCTATCACAATTTCTTATTAAAGCTTATTTCTAAAACTTACACATATACTACTTATAGATTCCCAAGGAAACATACATTTAAAGAAAATTGCATAGCATAAATTTGGATATTCCAAATTTTTTTAAATATATTGAAATCAAGTCCTTTTGTTATGCCTAATCAGGGTCAACATTCACGTGCTCCACTCTGCAGATAGAGACATGTGCTTAGTGTCAGCCCTGCACCATGACATTCTCTTATCTTTCATCTACCAAGGACAGATTCAGAAGTCACTAGCCATTCTATAGCTATTAGGAGGTGGGAATGCACATTCTTATTAGCTCCTTTGCAGGACACAGGCTCTGCATACCTAATGAGTGTTCTTTGTACCTTATAGAAATCTCTTTATATACCAATAAAAGCACAGAAGACTCATGTCTGCTTAGTTAACCACTCTGGCCAGTGTTATTTACACTGAAATGGATCCAGATCTATAATTTTATACCATAGAGTACAGTGAAAAGAGTATGACTTTTGAAGCCACATGACTTTGGTTGACATCTGATGTGGGCCATGTGGGCTGGGGTGAAGCTTCCTGTCCTTATTAGCCAACAGTGCCCACTTCTGCAATGCTGCTGTGAGAGTTGCCAATGATTCAACTACAGTGCATCTCACACTATACTTATGTAGCATTCTTGGCTACAATGTGCAGATTTACCTGAATCAGTCATGTTCATTATTGATTCCTCTATGCAAAAAGAGGATGTTTTCAGTGCATAAGAAATATCTGGGCATTTTCCCCCCTTGTTTTCTCACTGTGTATAGAAATTTGGATTCTTTTTTCCACCATAAGCAATCTATAAGCCATGTTTTGCCTGTCTTCTTCCACAAATCAGTGAAGTAGAATTTAACCTAGAGCACCCTGAAGCACATGCATTTTGTAATTTAGGATATTTATGTAAAAACCTCTTCAAATCAGTTTCTCTAAAAAGCATAAGTTGCAGAAGAAAGCCCAGAATACAAACATTTTTAGCCATTTTTCAGTAGATACCATACTAAAATACAAAATTCTGTCTATGTTAAGCTATGAAAATCTTTAATGATAAGTTTTGTAGGCAAATATTTTGAAAAGATTTCCAATACTATTGAGATATTGCTGTTATTTCCAACACTACTGACTTACTGCTGCTTTATTTCTTACAGGATGCTATTTGTTGCTAAGCTAAAATTAATGTACATGTGCTTGTACATGAGTCATTCTAAAATTCTGATTCTAAAAGCTGAAACTCCTTACCCATTGAACTTAAAAATATTATTTATTATCAAGAACTGAAAGTAAAAACCATTTGCTTTCTCCACAATGGCCTATGAGCATATTTTCTGATATTTCTTTTATAGCTAACTTACTCACAGAGAAATCTACTAAGTCAAAAACATTTGCCAAGTCTCTGCCTGCCTTGCAAGTGCAAGGCCCTGAGTTCTATCCCCAGTACTAAAAAAAAAAAAAAAAAAAAAAAGCCAACAGATGAATAGTACACCTTAGGTACAGTTTGTGCTTCTAAACCTTGGTCAAATGCTGGGTTCTCTTATAAGGGTAAAAAATGTTGATTTGTAATTCTCTGAAGTTTTCTAGAAGCCTCAGTATCAAAACACTTTCTATGAAGCTAAGTGATGGCGATGTACAGTGTGAAGATTTGCTGCAGTGCATATTATTACTAAACATCAAAATCAGTTATTACATGATGAGTTATCCAATATCAATACCTAAACATCAAAGAAACTTCAGATGGCCATCTATTGTTAACAGTTAAATTTAAATCAGTTGATCAATAAAATTTTAGTCTTCAAAGAGGACAAGGAACCCAGTAAAGCGAAAAAATCAGCCTCCTTCTGTGTTTAGTCCAAAGGCCGAATATTTTAATCCTATTTTATCTCCTCTATGCTGTTATGCTTCTTCCACATGTAGGCCAACGAAACATACAACTACAAAGCTGATGACCTTTTAAAATTCTCTGGAAGTTTTTCAAGATCCAAAGCATCGGAAATTAGGACTAAGGGAAAAGAAATTGAAGAGACAGAAGATTTTTCAAAAGATAAGAACCTTTATAAAACTCTTGGGAAAAGATACTGCTTAGACTAAAATAAAATGCACAGCTCACCAAAGATTGTCATTAGCTAACTTGATGCATTAAAAAAAGTAGGGTACTTTAGCATAAACCCCTATGATTATGTACTAGATTTGTGGATAGTATGGTTTGACAAATATCACTTTCAAATTAAAGCTCTTAACCCAACGTACAATTAGATAAATCTAGTTTCTGACTAATGCTCTCTGGCCAGATTGCTACTTGAATATGAAGGTGGAGATCAAATAGGTGGACATTTATTATTACACTGACTTTTTTTGTGACTTCCTCTTTATTATATCCACTATTTTTTATTTCTCCAAAATAAGAAATCTTTCTTCTAGCTAAAGCTTAATAGTCAAAAGAAAATGTATTGATATTCCTTCCAACTATTGTTTCTATTTTAGCCTAAACCCTTGAAATTATTGTATGTTTACAATAATTGGCTGTGTTGGGAAAAACAGCCTTCAATGGCCAAATGAGGAGCCAGGGACAATTCCATCACAGGAAAAGTACTGTAAAGACAGTGTCTTCATGAACCAATCACAACAACTCATCCTCATTTATTTCTATCTTCTGATAAGAAGTGCAAAACACAAACTGCAGGAACGAGCACATGACCCAGAATGAGTCAGTCATGGAACCCTTTGAATCTGTTCATGGAGTTTGCTGCAGGGATTGAAGCCAAGCCAATTAGACTTTCTGTTTATGAGTTGTCTGTTTGAAACTAACAGGAAGTATTCTCACTTTCTCTCATTTTCAGTTCAATTGTCTATGTCCCAATCTCATGTGAGTAGGAAGTAAAAAACAATAAAGAGATGTTTGAAGGAATTTAGGTCCCTAGAACTAAATTCTGTTCTGCTCTCATTCTTTTGTTGGGTAATGCATCAAAAAATTCTTCCATTGCTTAAACTGAGCCATGTTTGGGTTTGGGGCACTCGTAAATAAAAGTATACTGCCTCATCAGTTACTTAACCTAGTTGTACATATATCATCACTTGTATAATGTAAATGCTAAAATGCACATCACGTATTTCTTGTAAAATTTTAATCTATGCAAAACATCTAATTTTGAAAAAATCTAATTGTGGATTAACTGTATAACAGAAATTATTTTCTTCTCACTACTCTTTCAGTGACGCAACAAAGAAAAAGAACATGTATAATAGATCTTTTATGTTTGCATTCAAAATGCTTACTAATGTACCTAGTGTTTAAGGCAAATGATTGTGGGGGTTTTTTGGCTTTAATTTTTAGTATTTTATATTAGTAAAAACCAAGTGGGCCTTTGTGACACAATCCTTCTTGAATGAAGTTAAATTTTAAGTTTTTATAAAGAAAACAAAAATGCAATATGGGCTACATTATCTACTTTTCAAGCATAATGATTTAAATTGTGGAAGGATGCTTATTGAATAGCATCTCAAGCATAGTGATTATGCTTTATTATTTCACCTGTTTATAGCCCAAGTCTTCTACCCCTGCTAATGCATGGTCTTGGCCAAGGATGCCGTTGTAAATTTTCTTCCACAAAATTAATTCTCTAAATGCACAGCATGTGAAAAAAGTCTTTAGAGAGCTTGACACAGCTAGAAACCCCTATTAATATTTGAGAAGGTATGTGCTTGAATCATGGGTGTGATAGGGCCTGCATTTGAAAAGAAAATGTTAATTGCTCTGTTTTTGATTAAAATTGATTGCATATTTTCATCACTCAAAATTATTTTTGAGTACCTATATTCTGAAGAGTGTGTTAAGGCTGCATGGCTCCCAACCACCAACACACACACACACACAAGCACATGCACACACACATACACACACACACACACACACACTGCTGGGACAAAATACCTGATACCTACAATTTAAAGCAGGAGAGATCTGATTGGGCTCACACTTTTAGAGGTTCCAGTCATTGTTGTCTGGCTCCAAAGCAGACATGTCACAGTGGAAGGGCATAGGCGAGCAAAGCTACTCATTTCGTGGTGGCCAGGAAGCAACAACAGGTAGAAAGAGTACCAGAGAGGAAAAGGCCAGGAACCAGGTAGAGTCTGAAGCACTTCTGTGACCACCCAAACACATCCACAGTGTACTTTACTAATTTACTAGATTTCTCTCAAGCCAGTCAAGTTGACAATCACAATTAACTGTTACAGAGACTAAAACTAAATATTTTGTGAATGGCTTGAATATAGCTAATCTATACTTTTGGAACTTTTGAATTAACATACCTAAACAATGATATAAAAAATCAACATTATTACCATCCATGAAATCCTCATGTACCATGAGAAAAATACTAACTTTGTTGTCTTATTTAGTATAATGGAGTATTGTTTTATTGCAGTAATTTATTATCATTTAATATAATGTCTTTTGGAAAGGCACATCACTAGATTGCAATAAATGATGAAACAAAACTAATTTTGTAGTACTAAGGATCAACAATATCAGAGAAACCACTAACAGCGCTAAGAGACAACCTACTATGTGGGGAAAAAATTTTAGCAGCTGTAACTTAGACAAAGGTCTACTATCTAGAATATATAAACAACTGAAAAAAATAAGACCCTCCAAATTCAAAGACCCAATTCAAAAATGGGCATCTGAAATGAACAGACATTTCTCAGACAAAGAAGTAAAAGTAGCAAATAAATATATGAAAAAATGTTCAACATCAAAAAAAAATGTTTAACATCACTGATCATTCGAGAGATGCAGATGAAAACAACACTGAGATTCCACCTCACCCCAGAAAGAATAATGGAGGAAGAGCATCTGTTTCTTCCAGGCCAGGGATTTAGCTCAGTGGTTCTGCCGCCTGCCTTGTAAGATCTGTCTCTTCCTTTAAAGCTAACTCACAGAAACAAGAATATAAAGGGAAATTGTAGGGAAACACCAATCTACTTCACTTCTTGCCTTATTTATGTACCATACCTGGCCAATCTCAGGCCAGATTTCCATTTTTTCTACAGCCATAAACATTGCCTTACATTCATAGTTCTATTTTTCTATACTACTCTTTCCTATACCTCACTGCCTCCTTACAAGTACAAATGATGGATAATAAGACCTCCTCTGAGAAATTTTAAGAAGGGACATTTCTTTCCACTCTACCTGACTTTCACCCAAGTAATCCCAATTTATTTATGGACAGGGAACTAATAATAGATGAGCTGTTCCCATCAAAATAAGAAACACTGTAATATTACTTCAGTGGAAGAACTTCACTGGGAATATGTAAGCTAAAAAGAGTAGTTCCTTTTACTCCTCATTCTGGAGGAAAACTGGATGGAAAAAAATTCATTACAATGAAACCTTAGATTATGAGTAACTTGTTCTTGTGAATGTTCCCCAAGATGAACAAACATTTCTAATAAAATTTAATTTCATAAATCAGCAATATCTTGTAATACAGTTGGTATGTCATGTCGAACATCACAGGACAGCTAATGGTTCCCATCTCTCTTCCTCTTCCTCTTCCTCTTCCTCTCTCTCTCCCTGTCCCTTGCTTTCACAATGGAGATTGTGGGTAATCATCTCCCAATCGCAAGAGGATACTGAGATCTCCTCTGCATAGCAGGAGGAGAAAAAAAAAGTCAAAGAAATGCCTTACTTCAAATGAGATTAGGGAGATGTGTAAAATATGGGAAACAGTGCAAAATTTTGTGGAAAAATACCACTCAAATGAGTCTATAGCAATGCAAGTGATGATTCTGTTTAATGACAATGCAATGTCATTTCACCAAAACCTCAAAAGGAGACAAAAGCAAGTGTCCTTGTTAAAGCTTCATGAAAAGAAAAAGATACCATTGTGCCAATAGCGGTGCTTGTATTAGTGATAGTAGGAGTCATCTTACACAATTACCCTCCTCTCTCTTGTCTCCCTCGCATCAGCCAAAAAAGTTTTCAAAAGTAATTGCAGCCTGATTTGTTTATTTTTCTTTATATTTTTTATTTTCTCTATTAGTTGTATTATATTACAGTATTGAAATCATATTTATATGAATAGTTTTAGGTTGTAGAATGAATGATCTGAGTTTCCATTGTTTCTCACAGGGAAATTTACTTAAGATACATTAGCGCTTTTCATTACAAGCATGTTTCTGGAACAAATTATGCTTGCAAACCAAGGTTTTAATGTAATAGGGTATGAGGGATTTATGAGAGGAATAGGATGTAACTCTTACTTTTAAATGACACACATTTTGTGACAAAGAATAGTATCTTTTCTTCCTCAGGAAAGCAGTTCTGATTAAAGCTTTGATTTGCTTGGAGGGAATTTGTATGAGTGAACTGTTGCCAAAAAATAATCTTTTCTTCCATCTTGTCATATGTCCCCTAAATCTCCTACTAGAACCTCTCCTACAATAGTTTGTGTTAAAGTTTTGCTGAGTTGTTGCCATTCCTCACTTTTTGAATGACACATACAACTTTTGCTGATAAAGTAACCAAAGAGAATCCCATTTTTCTCAGGGTGCCTTACAAATAGGACTCTCATTTTCTATGTGTGCTGTGCTGTGAAGCATTGCTCTATATTGACAAAACACAAAGCACAATGACTATCAGAAAAACATCCATATTAACCTGCTGCAGCAAAGAAGAACATGTACCATTCTGCGCCATGAGGCATCTCAGTGGGAAGTTAGTAAGCAAAGAAGGGAGAACTTTCTGAGCAGAGGAAGTGAGATATACAATGTGTAAAGTTATGAATCATGAAGGTGCAATTAAGGAGCTATATGAGGTTTGTTATGACAAGAACATAGGCTCATGTTGGGGTAAACAGGAATAAGAAATATGCAAGAAATGAGCTGTCCTGAACAGCTTTGCATGCCTGACAAAGATTTGGCACTTTTTTATACAGGGAATGGAAAATCATTGAAGGATTGTAAATATGCTGGTGATATGCTCATATATGCATTTTGAAAACACTTTCATATCATAAGGAAGGATAGTTTTAAAGGCTTGAGTCTTTTTGCAATAGTTCAGATTATAAAGGATTACACTTGGAAATACTGCTATAGATTTAGGAAAGATTTGTAAATTATGTCATAGATGAAATTGCATAATTTAAAGGTCATGGGGCCAAAGTAGAAGAGTCGAAGGTGGGAATAGTAAATAACAATCAAACAGTGTGATAGATCTAATACATTTAAAGTGCCTTTCTAGAGTGCTCAGAATGATTGTAAGGTCATAGCAATAGTAGTCTACTAGGAAATTTATAAATTAACCGCAATTGTCATGGCATGTGAAGGGAGATGCAACATACTTTCCATGTGAAATTGGCATTATTGGCTGCTTAACTAAGAACTAATTCACAAATTTCCCTTCTTCTTAGAGACTTGTCTTTTCTTTAGAAAGTCAATCCTCTGGGATATATTTCATGTCCTCAAGAAAAAGGGCCACATAGGACAACTTCAGTGGATTTCTTCATATATTATCCTGTATGCTGTTGTAGAAGAACTGGTTTAGGAGCCTAAGTCTAAGCACTTGACACTTCCCTAAACATGAGAATTGGTTTAGAAATGGGCATGTGATGCAATTCAATTCAGAGTTTGTCTAGAAGTTTTTGGAAGGTTTTTCTGGAAATTTTTGTGGGGAGAGGAGAGGTGCTAGTGGTAGTAGAGAGGACTGAATTCAGGGCCTTTGCACTAAGCTACATCCCAAGTCCTATTTTACATTTTTGTTCAGGTTCTCAGTAAGCTACTAAACTGCCCAGACTGGGCTTAAATTTGTGATTTCTCCTGACTCAGCCTTCTGGGGTGCTGGCATGATAGGCCTGTGGCACTACTCCCAGTTCAAGTTTCTGCTCTTAAAATCAAGCCAGGATTAAATCAGTTTCAATGAACTAATAAATATCCTTATTGTTTAAACCAATCTGAACTAAGATTTCTACTATTTGTAATCAAAACACAGTAGTTATGAAGGCTTTGTTTGTTTTTTTTCTGTAGCAGAACTCGCAAATTTCTATTTCAGTGACTAGTGGTTTCATTCAGTGGTCTGGACAATTGGAGGAGGAAAATATTTTAATCCTAGTTATGTTGGACTTGCAACACATACAAGCCATTTGGAGAAAAATTCTAATAGGTACACAGACATGCACGTCTAGCCTTCAAGAATGAAGATCTAGCTTAGAGATTTAGATTTAGAAGTTAGTGTAAGATCTGTGTGTGTTTTTTTTTTTTTTGAAGATTCAGATATAGCACTGTATTATCTAACAACAGGAGGAGGAGAGTGCTGTTCTTTTATTTAGTGACACAGAATTTTGAGTTGGACAGAAGACAAAATATCAACATATATCGAACATAACCAGGGTTACCAGAGAGCATTGTTCTCAAAATTTTCTGTAGCATTATAGTTGTTCTGAATCATAATGTAAAATAAATTTATTACTATCAATAGCAATCAAAACAATTTAAATGCATCAAATGAGAAACTCTTTCCTTATTTAAAAGTATAGTGTGACCAGTGAGACAAGAAACAAAATCCCATATAGAATGATTGTACCACTTTCAATCTCATTTAAAATTCACATATAGCAGAAATTTCTGATACAATCACAGAGTGACGGAGTATAGTGCCTATTCTATATCTGACATATCTTGCACTGCAAATATATGTCATTGCTTTATACACTGATACATTACAATTTTGACTTATCCTGTCTCCTACCCCGTCAAGTTATTTTCTCAACCTCTCAGTTTCTTCTCATCGTAATTTTTGCTGTTTCAACATCTCCAAAATCTTATATTCAGCTTTTATTATTAGCTTAAGAAGCCTTTACTTCAGATCTTGTAAACTTCTTAGATGACTTACCATTTAGGGTAAATAACATTGTTAAAGAAAAACAAGGAAATACAGCAGTTTTAATTTTTATGACTGAATAATCTTATATAAATATAATCTTATAATTATATAATCTTATATAAATAATCTTATATAAATTTTAAATGAAAATTTCAGTACAGTTGACTCAGGTGAACTTAAATCTCAGTATGAATCAGTTTTATTTTTTGCTTGAGTCATAGATAAAACTTTATTTTCTCTGAACAAGATATAATGTGAGTTATAGGAGATCTCCAGAGACTCAGTTTGATCAAAATCCAACTAGACCTTAAAAGTATGGATCACAGTTTTATCTATTATACTAGACACTCATAAAAATTTCTTGCTTCTGCCTAAAAAATGAATGGTATTTTTAAAAACTCAGTTTTGTAGAAATGTTTATTAATTAGAAAGACTAATTTGCTTTCTCATAAAGATATAGAACACATAATTCTGCAGGATAAACACTATAATATAGTTGTCTAGTCAGTGATTGATTTTTGTTGTGTATGCATATTATTATATCAAAAATATATCTGAGTTATTTGAGTTTAATCAAATAATGATATAGTTCACAAATGTATTCTTTAGGAATCTGTGAAAAAAAGGCCTCATTTCTAGGAAAGAAAGGAATATTATGCTCCTCAAACTGTATCTGAATAAAAAGATGAGAACAGAAAAATTTTAAGTGCGTATTTTTTACCTTGAAGACACACAAAAAATAAAATTTAAAAGAATAAATTAGGACTAAAACTATTGCAACATTATTTGTACAATAATTTTGTAAAGCAAACTCTTTTCTGTAACAAAATAAAATATTCATCAGTAGGGAACAGGTTGATGAGCTATAGAATAATCACATAATGAAATATGATAAGTAATAATAAAGCTATAAAAAGTAATGCATATCTCTATTCATTGCTCTGTTATGATCTCAAAGGCAAATTGCTACCTAAAATATCAAGTGATAGAATAATGAGAAATTATACTTGCCAAAAATTGTATAATGTATTTTCCATCCAACATTCAACATGAGGTTATATATCCCTTCCATTTGAAATTTAAGAGATCTTTTGTGTGTCTTGACCAACGTAATCATCACTTCCAAAGTTAGGCTATAATTGGTGCCTAAGTTACTTTTTTATTGCTGTGACAAAAGACCTAACACCTAAAGTTGAAGGAGGAAAGGTTTACTCCAGCTCAAAGTTTGTAGGAGTTTCATTCCATAGTCTGCTGGTTCCAAGGCAGGGTGGTATAGCAGAACAGCATTACAGAGGAAACATAGTCCATGGCAGAGCAGGCAGGAGGCAACAGTAAGCAGGCAAATTAAGAAGCAGCAGGAGCAAGCCTACCTTCTTTCTGTCCCTTTATATTCCATACAGGCTACAAGTCTATTAATTGGTGCCACAGATACCTAGGGTGAGCCTTCTATTATTTACACCTTTATTCCCAATATCACACCCTTCATTCACATTCACACACCTTAATCCACCCACTTTCGAAACTCCTCACTTTGATTTCAGTAGGTTTTGGGCAGACATCTAGATATAAGCCAGAACAAATGGTGATTTAGATTTTGCCTGCCACCAGGTTGATTATTTTAGACTGTATATATATCATGGAAAGAAAAGCATTTTCTTTTCACATCAATTTCTGATGTAAATTTGCCTTCACTCCCACAATGGTTCTAAAAGTTACCATCTTAGGACTTACAATATGCCTCATTATCATTGATGATATTCAATAAATCACTTCTGACAAAAAAAGTCTCACTTTATACCAAGTGTTGTAATGGCTCATGATTATGGAATCCACTGGTCTTACCATGTTGCCCATTACAGAAGCCATCTCTTATAAGGTGGGTTGGCTTTTTGAAGGCTCAGTTCTGAAGCCAATTTTGACCACCCCTTGTGAGCTTAGGGTATATGTTCTCCTGGGTGCAATGTTTATTCAAAATGTATGACTGATATAAGATGCTGTTTCTCGCACTGTTAGGATTAATGGGTATTGGGATTATGGGGTGGAAATAGGAGTGACTAATTTGTTTCTTCTTTTTTTTGCTTAAATTCTTCTATTGGTACATTTTGAGTATATAATATGTTTACATTTATCATTGGGTGCTTGTACCTGTACATGATGTATCTTAGTTCTTATTTTATTTTTTCCCCATTACCTGTTCACTGTTCATCCCTTCCACCTTTCCCTATTTACATAGAATTTGTTTCCATTTTTTCTTTTCTCATAATTTTTCCTTTCCCTTCTTTCCTTTCCCCTTCCCCTCCCACTACCCCTACACCTTTGAACCTTTTCCTATTTCAAATATCAATTATTCATTTTAATCATTTTAAGCCTTATTTACACTTTCAGTTTTTCACACTAGAGAAACTTTTTCAGTATTTACACGTGTGTCCTATTTATCTCACTTAAGAGTATGGCTTCAAAATGCATCCATTTAGCTCTAAATGTCTCTAGTTTCTCATTCTTTATGGCTGAGTAGTATTCCATTTTATGAAAAAAACACATCTTCTTTATCCAGTTTCCAGTTGATGGGCACTTGTGACACTGGGCTCTGATGGCCTAGAGGTCTTAGATTAGAAAGGAGAAATATTTCTACCAGAAGATACACTTATGAACCATTAAGTTGCAGTCCACAAGGACAAGACAGGCTTTATTATCCTTTATTAGTCCTCAATATGAAAGGAAAATTAGGTTGCTAGTACACTTTGGGAGCAAGGAAGAATAGCACTGAATTCAGAGATCTATAAAGTTACTGCTCAGATAGCTCATATTATTAAAGTCAATAGAAACTAGAATAGTTCAAGAGAGGCTGCAATTCTAACTTCCTAGACCTTTCAAAATACTTATGTTACCCACCAGGAAAGGAAACATCACCTATTAACGTGCTCACCAAGGTCATTTAGAATGTGGAATGTGTAATAGAAGATGGTCATTAAATATTAGCTATAATCATTTTTCAGGTTGCAGAAAAGTGTCAATCATGAATATTTCTTTCTTATTTTCATATTAAAATATACCCACACATTTCCGTTTTTTCCCTTTCTCATATTTATTCCTTTCCCTACTTTCCTTTCCTATAACCCTCCCACTTTCCCTTCCCTTTGGACCTTTTCGTCCTACTTCACATTACCTATTATACATTTTGATCTTTGTTTACACTTTCAGTTTCTCACACCAGAGAAACTACTTGCTATTTAAACATGTGTGTCCTATTTATTTTACTTAAGAGTGTGGCCTCAATGTGCATTCATTTAGCTATAAATGGCTTTAGTTTCTTGTTCCCTATGGCTGAGTAGTACTCTATTTTATATATTTTTTAAAAAAACCACATATTTTGTTTCTCCAGTCTCCAGTTGATGGCCAATTGGGCTGTTTCCAAGTTTTAGCTATTACAAACTGTACCACTATGAACATGGGTAGGGGAAAGGAAAGAAGGTAAAGGAATAAATATGAGAAAAAGAAAGAGTGAAAACGTCTTTGTAGATAGGGAGGGGTGGAGGGGTTGAAAGGACAGCAGGGGAATGGGGAAAAAATAAGAACCAAGTTATATCATGTAAAGGTACAAAGTCCCAATAATGAATGTCAGCACATTGTATACCTAAAATGTACCAATACAATTAATGAATGAAAAAATATATGAATATATACACACATTTAAGCCACTTGTGCATCATCTTTCTCTTCCTCTTGAACACATGTAAATAATCCTCTTCATCTTTGCTTCTATTCTTCTACCATGTTGTGGTAATAGTACCAAGCATCATGTCTTAATATTATAGAATAACAAGCATGATTCAGCAAGAAGAGGAACAAACATTACATAAAGAGGGATAAAAAGATTTTATATTCTCATTTGAGAAAAAAGGCATTGTGTTTTTGTTTGCACAAGGTCTGGTTGTATTATGTTAGGTGGAATTATGAATTTACCATTGCATGTATCTGGGAATTAAATATTATTAAAATCTAACTTTCTGGTAAAAGGAAGCAAGATGGAGGACTCCTCAGAAAAATGGCTGATTCAGAGTTTGGGTAGGAAATGTACATGATGAAGAGGACATATCCTTGTATGCCTGATGGCATGAAATCCATCAAAGAAAAAAAAAAGCCAGAAGCCACTGGTTACAGGCCAGATAACTTGAACTTCAGGAAAAATAATGACTGCAATTGTCTGAAACCATAAACATGTGAAAATTAATGGCTAAAATACAGAAAAACAATAAAGGCAAAGCAGAACATGAATTTTTATTCTTCTTAGAGTTCCTAGGGCCATTTTGAGAATTGAAAACAAAGAATTGAGGATTTACAGAGCTCTTCTATTAACTTTCTCAGTTGCAAAATTATTGTTGATGAAAAGATCTTTATGTATGAATCGAATTAAATGTATGCAAGAAGAATGATAAAAAAAGAAAGTCACTATTTGCCAGCATCCAAAGAAATAATTTATCTGGACAATGACATCAATAGATACTAAAATACTTGAGTGAAAATTTTTTAAAGAACTTCAGAAGAGGTGAATGAGTTGTACTTCACTAAGATGAATCTTTGCAATACTAAATTTGAACAATTAGACATAATGGAAAACGGTGAGATAACAGTACAATAGATAGCTCTTACCGCTTATTTATAGGAAATTCAGAAATCCAATGAAAAGAAACATGTTCAACAATAGAAAGAATATAACCAGTCAAATCCAGAATATGTGAAGTTCTACAGGACAAATGATCTAGTTTCACAAACATATAAACAAGAGAGACAAAGACATAAACAGAGAAAGGAAAAAAAAGAGCACAAACTTACCATTAAAAGATATATAAGGAACATACTAGCCATGTAGTAGGACCCTGTTTGAATAATAGTCTTAGTAAACTAACTGTAAAAGAATGATGTATCTGATATTGTTATGAATTTTTACTTATTAAATTCGGTATGATTGCTATATTATCATTTTCTAAATTATCACACCAGTTAGACACATGTTCTGAAATATTTATAGATTGAATAAATAGGATTTACTCTAAAATACTCCTGAAAACCAAACTGTATTTAAGGAATTGATAAAATAGTAAGAACGGAAAGTTGCTCCTTGTTGAAGTTGGGTTATGGGCACATGGAAGTTTAATCATTCACTTTGCTTCTATGTGAATTGTCAATTTCCATGATGAAAATGGTACATATTTTCAGTTCTAAAAAATTAATAGCTAAATTATTGATGAAGAAGCATTTTTTAATAAACAGCCTGATTAAAGGCTCTTTGAAAACCTGCACACTGTGTGGCTTTGCATTTTTTTCCTTCTCCATCATATTCTGAAAAATGGGACAGATATGTGTGAATATAAATATACATATAAATATAAATATATATTACTCTATAGTGTAAGCAAAATACTGGAATAAGGAGAATGTTTCATGCCCAATGAGAACAGAATAGAGCAACAATATTTCAAATATTTGTTCAATGTATTATTTCCTTAAAAAGAAAGCAAAACATCCTTCTGGTTTAAAAGATTACTTTAAGTTTATTCTTTGTAACAAAGCTATAATAATGACTTTTGCTTTATACTGCTTTTTAAAATTTTTTCTAAATATTCATTAGTAAAAGGTACTTATTCTGTTGCTTGTTTGTTTGAGACAAGGTCTCACTATACAGTTCAGGTTGGCCTTGAGCTCACTAAGTAGCCCAGACTGGCCTCAAACTCACAGCAATCCTCCTGCCTCAGCCTTCCGAGTGCTATGATTACAGGCATGAAGCACTATTTCCAGAAAAAAGTTCTTAATTAGGGGTTTACAATTTGTTAATATTGTTTGGGAAAAAATTTCAGAATTTTATTTTCTTGGTTTGGTAATTTCCTCAGCATTTTGTGAGAGTATATTTCTTTTTAAATCAATGAATATTTTATTTCATGCATTCAGAATTGTAGGACTATTCTGTAACTATATCAAGGTTAAATTTGTTTGAGAAACATTTTCCTAAAATTCAAACTTTCTTACTTCGGTTGTAACAGGTAATGGAGTGTCAAACTTTCTAACATACTACTTACAAACCTATTCCTCTGCAAAGAAATATTATCCTAATGACTTTTTCTTTAAGTACAGCATTTAAACCTTGCTGCTTGATGTCTTTGTTCTCCAGTTCACCTGAAAATATTGTGCTTAATGGGTGGGCAATGAATGAATGAATGAATGAACCACCACAGTATGAAAAATTAGAGATCAGTCACAGTGCCTTGCTCAGCTTTAAGACATTAAGTAACAGATGAAGGAAAGCGCTGCTGGAAAAGTGAAGAGGTGCTCCCTAGAGCTCCACGGAAAGATGTTTTCCGAGAGCTGCACATATATTCCCAGCAGAGTAGGGTAGCTTTCACCTTGCAAATATTTGGAAGATACATTTTCTAGTTTTCTATCAACTGTTGCAGATCTGTAACGTATATTAATGGCTGGCAAACAATAGCATGCTATGTCTGATTGCTCAGAGTATTATTTTTTTTCTCTACAGTTTGCATCAGGGAATATATTTCAAAATGCTTCTAAAGGTCATTTGGAATCTTCTTGAAACTAAGAAAATAATGAGACACCTGGAAATGCTAAGACACTTCTTTTCAAATTCATAGCTGAAAACACAATAAACCTGCATGTACATGCCATTATGAAGACAGTCTTCATTTTGTACAGAAATGTTCTCTCCCTAAGGAAGGAATATATTTGAAATTTGCAGAGTATAATATAATAATACCACATTTGGGGATATATACATGGTGGTAAATTTCTTTCCTAAATCCCTTTGCATATTACCAAGAATATAACTCTATTTCTGTTAGAGAAAAATTTGAAATAATTAGAAAAGTGTTACTAAAATTAGGAAAAGTAAAATTCTCACAAACATGCAGCTAATGATTCACCCAGTGTTGACTCCTAAAACATGTCTCATTTTTCTCCACCATACCAAAACCACTAAATATAAAATACTCTGCAAATAATGAAGTCATCAATAGTGATACAGATTAAAAGAATAATAATGGTCACTGGGCATGGTGTCATGCCCCTGTAATCCCAGCACTTGGGAGGCTGAGGCAGGAGGATTCCCACAAGTTTGAGGCCAGCCTGGACTACTTAGTGAGTTCAAGTCCAGCCTGACCCTGTCTTGAGAGAGAGAGAGAGAGAAGGAGAGAGAGAGAGAGAGAATAATAATGGTCAGCATTCATTTCCATTTGAGATGTATAGTTACTGTATTAACTTATAAAAAAGGGAGTTGATAATATTTACTTCTTATAAATGTATATACTGTATAAGAATATAGTTATTAATACAATTAAAGTTTTAGTTAATTTTGACATTAATGAAAATCATGTCAAGCTACTCAAATCTGAAGAGAATATGTGAACGGAAATTATAAAAACATACAGAATCAGGATGCACTATGTATATATCCCTACTCTCTGAGTGTAAACTTCATGGACTGCAACAGGAACTAATAATATTGTTTTTAAACACAACATTATAGATGAGATAAATTACTGAGACAATTTAATTTACCTTCTTACCTTTTCATGGGAATCAAAAAGAGGTCCAAAGAGCTGAAGTTATTGTCTAAGTCAAATATTGTCAGCATTGGAATGAGAATCCAAGTCATATTTATCTCCAAGTAGGTGGGGAAAAAGAGCGGTCAGATTAGTACGCATTGCCACTTTCTTTCAGAGCACATAAATTCTAGTTTTCTGACTTGTTTAGAGCAGTATCCGTTCTCTTCTTCTTTGATTTCCTTTTCTACTTTCTCTCTATACAGTATCTACTCTTCATATCTTTTCCAATTGTATGGGAAACACACAACAGATGAAAAAAAGAGTTGGAGCAGGGTCACTTTGATCTAGGGTGACCTCAGGCTTTTTTGAACCAATAATTTAGGATCAGCTTTCTCAACATGAAGTAAAATCTGATCTGATTACTTGTATGCATCAGACAAGCACTTGGGCACTGGACAGCTCCCCATATGAGGGTAAAGGGAGACTAAATGTAAGATAGATAACAGCTTTCCATGGACTAGGCAATGTTATAAAACACTTTCTATGGATAATGCTATTTAAATTACTACAACCTTATGAGATACCACAGATGATGAAAGAAAAGCTTATAAAGTTTTTTTATTTACATTAATAACATAGATAATAAATGATTAAATCAGAACTTCAGCCTAAATCTCGTAACTCTAGAAACAGTGCTCTTGCTAATTATTCTATGGCAGATCTCAAAATGATGCTGCTTAGCAGTAAAGACTGTAATCAGTTAATTTTCTGAAGTTGCATTTTAATTAGAAATTTTAACCTTAGGCAGCATATATTTACCATGACTTAAAAGAAGTAGATCATATTGATAGTATTTACAGTTCCCTTGCATTAGGTATGAGAGTCCAATGGAAATTAAATTGGTCACTTCATTCACAAATATTGCTTCATTTATTAGTCGTCAAGCCTGGTGATACAATGATAAGCAAGGAAGTTATACAAAAGACAAACATATGATAAACAAATAATAAAGAATAAAAATGAAAAACTGATATCCTGAATAATGGGGAAATTTTCATGAAGTAGAAGTTGCAGTAATGATAAGTTGACTTAAAGAACATAGGTAGTTTCTACAAGTTTAATTATGAAAAATAATTTCTGAGGAATATTGTATACTGGAAACAGTAAATGCTGAAGACCTCTGTTTTCAATATTAATTAGAGTAAAAGAAAACAAAACTCCCTTTTGAAGACATTAACTTTCATGATAGAAATTCCTCTAAGATAGTAGATGAAGAGAAGAAAAAAAACTGTTTTATTTAGCTTTCAAAAGCACACCTTGTCTTTTTTTATTTCTTACTTTTGCTGAACTAATGTAAAGTTCAAAGGAATTTTTTAAGCCTCTACTATATACCTACTAGAAATTTCTACAGTATTTGGTTAAGGGTTGGCAAAAAAGACTAATAACAGACAGTATTACTTTCCAGAATATACAGCATGCAATGTGATTTATAAAGTTATTTTTCCTGAAGATAAATCAGAATATTTAGGAGGAAAATGGATCTTCCTATTAACCCTAAGGTGAGGAACAGCTTTGGACTCTGCACTGATTTTTTTCCCCATTCCTCTAACTCTGTGTTCTTCCCTTTTATCAAAATCGGAAGCAAACATTGCCTTATCCATGTAATTTCCACATAAATTTGATTGAAGCTGTCTGGACTGTGTTTCTTATAAAATGTGTGTTCATGTCCTCAGAAACGCATTTGTTTAGATGGAAAAATCTAGTGGGTTAATTATCTTTGTTCTATTCTAGGGCAACCTGTGTAATTATCCCTTAACTAAAGCTTGCTGAGGAGCATGAGTCATATTCAAATGTGTCTCTGTTTCCAGAGCACAGCCATAAGAATAGTGGTTGTCACCTCCCCTCTCTGCCTACTGCCTTAAGCCTCAGCTCCTACATAATGGTGGAACTCACAGTTCTCTCTGTCAGTTGTTTGGGATTAATCCACTGCTAATCTAATCTTTATAATTAAGCCACTTTCAAGGATACTGAAGTGGATTTATTTGCTGTGATTTGACTGGTGCCAAGTAGGGATTTAATACAAAGAAAAACGTTATAATGCAGCCTGTGTCATGTATAATGTTCTTACATTTAGCATAGCTCCTGTACATGACAAACACTTCACAAATCATGGTTCAATGACTACATGAATCACATTCAGTCTAGTAGTTCAAAAGTACTCTATCAAGATGCAATTAGAGCTAGTTAAAATCAAGACCCCTAGTGAATGGAGCATTTAAGTGTTTTCAGGGATAGAAGTAGGTGAGTCAAGCCTCTTGAGGTGATCCATAGACCATTATAGTCATCTCAAAGATTAAGCACCTTCTCATTAATTTATTTGCCCAGAACTTTGGGTAAAAGACCATAAATCATAAAATATGTGTACGGACCTTATAAATTGAAACTATTGGGTGATGATGCTGATCTTGATATATATTGATATTATATAAATGAGAACTATACTAGTTATGAATTCTTTCTCTGGGGACAACACCAACAGTAAATTAGACATTTGATAATCTTTGGGGAAACCCTTTAGAATTAAAAAATTAGGGAGGATACAAAGAAATACAGGGAGGGAGGGGAGAGGGGCCCCACCTTGTGTTATTTACATTTGTCTTACTTAATGCTCAATAACATTGAAAATGGGCACTATTTTCTTTTTTTTTGGTACCAGGGATCAAACTTAGGTCCTAGTGCTTGCGCAGCAGGTGGTGAAACCACTGAGCTAAATCCCCAGCCCTGGCACTATTTGTATTTATGTTACAGATGGGTGAATGAGGCACAGAGGCATTCACTGCCTTTTCAAAAGTAACATAAACAGTAAGAAACTAAATTGAATATTAAAGTACAAGCTTATTTCCTATTTATTATTTTACTGTGAAATTTAGTTGAAAATTATATATAGTAAGCACTAATATCCTTATAAAATCCAAATACAGAGAAATTACAAATATATTACAGAATGTCGGGCTCATAACAAACTCACCTAAAAAATTTGTTTTTGAATTAGTATCATATTTAAGACATTGATTTTCCCACTTCTCAGTGTTCTGTATCACTGAACTACACAGTAACATCAGAATCTCCACCCCAAAACCCTGTTGGCTGAATAATTTTTCTATTCTCTAGTCTGTGTAAACTGAACAGATAATAGTGTTGTTAAATAAACTTTATAGGAGGCTATTGCTTTGCCCTATGTTCTTGCACTGAGCTCCAAGGTACTAGAATTAATTAAAATAATGTTACCCATGGTAAAGTTCCATATCATTAAACTAAAACTAAGTTATCATCTGAACTTCTGAAAAATCTGAAGAGAAAAAGCAATTACCCAAATGGTCCAGTTTCTGTTGGCATTATAATTAAAGCTCCTTCTGTCTTAATTCTTACATAAAAAACCTGAAGTAACTTGATCTTAACTGGTTATGTTTTTATTGTTCTGTTTCCTTACTCCTATGATATTACAAAAGAAACTGAAATGACCATTCTGGTTTCTGATCTTTTTTTCTGCCTTTTTTAGCCTTTATCTCTCTATAAAAACAGCTACTTCTGCTCATACTCTATTCTGTGGGCTGAAGTGGTTCCTGATTCTAGCATAAAAATGTATGATCTAAAAAGTTGATCTCGCAGAAATTGAGAATAAAATGGTGCTTATCAGAGACTGGAGAGAGTGAATGAGGAGGGATTGGGAAAGGCTGAAAAACAGGGACAATGTTAATTAGGAGTAAGTGCAGCAAAGTAATTAGAGTTAATAATAATGTGCTATACATTTAAAAGATCTAAAAAGAAGGAATTTGAAAGTTTTCATTACAAAGAAATGACAAACATCTGAGGAGATGTGTGTTTAAAACAATTTAAACATTATATATGCATTATTATATATGGATTATATGCATTTCTACATGTACTATTATACAATGCATTATAAAATGCATAATTAAAATATTACATGGCACCGCCACTAATATGTATACATTTTGCTTTTAATGGGGTGGCTAAAAATAAAAAAAAAGATCTTTGAAATAAGTTGTAATTTTGTCCTTACAGTGTTCATGGTCTAATTGTCATTAGAGAATATTGACTTTAGTCACTGAGTAGAGAATTGAAAAGTATTTTCTCATGTTTTATTCCTGTAAACAATTTTGGTTTTGAATCTTCAGATTCAGGAGCCAAGTTTTGCCATTTATAAAATTATGCAAGTGCATGGAATGTGGTCTTTGAAAGACAAAAATGAGGAAAGAATGTATCCTATCTTCAAAACATTCTCAAGGACTTAATAATATTGTCCATAGCAAACTGACTATGGTTTCCAGGGCCCTTGAGGGAATTTGTTAAAATGGCAGGGAAGTGGGTGTGTACTTGCCTATTTTTATTCCCCCATGGGAATTTTCTGTGATTTTCACAAAAAGAAGTGCTGAAGAAGATGACACTGCCAATTAATTTCTTTCTGGCTTATTTATTTATTTATACCCCTAGACTTCAGATTTGAATTTTGTGTTAGAAAATGAAATGTATCACAATCCAAGAGAGAAGTGAATGCCTACTAAAAGATTCTAATGTACCCATCATCTAAATGAATGGACAAATGTAACCACCATCTAAATGAATGGACAAACTACAGAAAGGAAGAAAATATTAGAACACTATATACTTTGACAAGGGATTAATAACCAGTACAGATAAGGAACTCCAAAGCCTCAATAGCATAAAAACAAATAATCTTATTTTTAAAAATGGCCAATAGGCTAAGTAGATATTTGTCCAAACAAAAAAAGACATATATGGCCAACAAATAAATGGAAAAATGCTCAACCTCACTATGCATAAGGAAAATTAAAATCAAAATCACAATGAGATATCAGCTTACTATAGTGGAATGACTTTTGCAGTGTCAAAGATTACACATTCTGGCAAAGATATGGAGAAAATGGGACCCTTGAACATTGATGGTGAGGATGTAAATTAGCATAACCATTATGAAAAGAATATGGAGGGTCCTTAAAAACTTAAAAATTCAACTACCACATGTTATAGTTTGGATCTGGAATGTCTTCCAAAACTCTCATGTCCTCAGGGGTAGGGCTCTTGGAAGGAGGCTGTATCATGAGAGCAAGTGTATCTGACTTGCTCTTAGGAGATGGAGCTACAGGGCAGGGACCTGGAAGGGAATATCTCCCTCCCTGCTCCTCAATTGGCTCTCTGCTTCCTGCCTACTATGACAGGAGTAGCCCCTTTCCCACTCCCCACTACCCCCCTTCTACCAGCCCTTCTTACTTTGGATCCAGACAACTGTGGATGGAATCTTCTAAAAACCATAAACCAAAATAATCTACACCTCATTTAGATTCTGGATGTCAGGTTTTGTGTCTCAGTGATGAGAAAATGACTAAGACACCAAGTAATCCAGCAATCCCACTACTATGTTTATGTCGACAGAAAATGAAATCAATATATGAAGTAGACATCTCTACTCCCATAGCCAAGCAATGGAAGCAACCTAAGTGTCCATTAACTGATGAATGGAAAAAGAAAATGTGGTATATACACAAAATAAAATACTAGTCTTCCAATAAAAAAGTGAAATTCTGTCATTTTCAACAATACAGATGGAACTAGAAATCATTACATTAAGTGAAATAAGCCTGACACAGAAAGGCAAGTACTGAAATCTCACTCATAAGGAATAAAAAATAATTGATCTTATGGCAGGTAAGAGTAGAACTGTAGCTACCTGAGGCCAGAAGAACAAGGAGTAGGTGGATGGATGGGGAAAGGTTGATCAATGGGCACTCAGTTATAGGAAAGTAGGAGAAATAAGTTCAGGTGTTCTAGTGCATAGTAAGATGACTATAAATAATGATAATGTACTGTACATTTCAAAAAGTTAGCTGGGGATTTAGCTCAGTGGTTCTGCTGCTTGCCTTGAAAGGGCAAGTTCCTGAGTTTGATCCCTGGTACCAAAAGAAAAAGAGAAAAAAAGTTAAAAGAAAGGATGTTGAATGTTTTTGTCATAAGATAATGATCAGTGTTTGAAAAGATAGGTATATTAAAGCTGATTTAAATATAAAATATATACATGTCACATTACATCATATAGTATCCAGTAAATATGTACAATTTTGTTTTTAATGTATCAATTAAAAATAAATTTAATAAAATTAATTAAAATATGTGAAAATTAAAACTGAGAAAGGCAGGTTTTTCTTGCCTCGATGCATTCAAGGTTGTGTTATTCTATCTTTAAAAGCCAGAGGAAAGAAAAAATAACAAACTCCTCTTTTTTTTGCAGGAGGGAATCCTTATTCAGTTGAAAACAACTGATTTTTTTTCAAGGTTACAAAATAATTTTATAACCAGTAAGAGATTAAAACTTCATGTACTCTAAATCCCCACAGTCAAATCTAGTCCTCAATGTTTTTCATTTTTTCAAAAATTAATTTTATTGGTACATTTTATTGGTACATTTTAGGTATACAATTCATTTACATTTATATTAATTGTTTGTACCTGTACATGATATAGCTTGGTTCTTATTTTTTTCCCCATTATTTGTGCACCCTTCACCCCCTCCATCCTTCCCTATTTACCTAGGTTTCATTTCCATTTTTTTTCTTGTCTCATAGTTTTTCATTTCCCCCTTTTCCTTTCTCCTTCCCCTCCCTTCACTCCTTCGTCTTTGGGCCTTTTTTCCTATTTTAAATTAACAATTATTCATTTTAATCATTTTAACTCTTGTTTACACTATCAGTTTCTCACACTAAAGAAACTATTTGGTATTTACACATATGTGTCCTATTTATTTCATTAAGAGTATGACCTCGATATACATCCATTTAGCTATAAATGACTCTAGTTTTTCATTCTTTATGGCTGAGCATAATCCATTTTATTAAAAAAAACCACATTTTCTTTATCCAGTTTCCAGTTGATGGGCACTTGGGCTGCTTCCAAGCTTTAGCTATTACAAACTGTGCCACTATGAACATGGGTGCACATGTATCACTGTGGTATGATTTTTTAAGTTCT
>NW_004624732.1:11495158-11535769 GCF_000247695.1 Heterocephalus glaber | reverse complement strand
TGCATCATCTAGGAGCTGCTGGATTGATTTCTCATGTTCCCTTATAATTTTGAAGCAATTTTTCTTTTCCTGGTCATTAATTGCAATCTTGTCTTCTATATCTGAAATTCTGTCCTCACATTCGCTCATTCTGCTGTGTAGACTTTCAATGCAGTTTTTCATCTTCTGGAAATCTATTTGCATTTGTTATGGATTCCATTTGTTTCCTATGTTGGGATTCCATCATGTTCCTCAGCTTCTCTCTAGATTTATTAATCATGTCTTGTACTAGGAACCCAATTTCTCCTGTTATCTGAGAAATTATTTCTGATTTCATTTTTTCCAGATCCCCTTTTGTTGTCAGTTCAGTGGGTCCAGGTAGTTGAATATCAGAGTGTTCCATCTCATTTCCCTTTGGGGTTGCTGTAGGTGATCTGGCAGTCTGGTTTTGAGACTTATTTATGTGTTTTCTCATTTCAACTGGGGGGAAGAAGGGGTGCTTTTGTTGCCTGGGTGGCTCACCTCCTCTGAGCTGTTAGAGGTGGGACATGGCCCAGGAGCGGTGGTAGGCATGGTGGCCCAGAAGCCCCTTCCACTGTACCAGGAGCAGTGGGATGGCATCTCAGAAGCCCCTACCTCTGGGCCGGGAGCAGCAGGATAGAAGGCAGCCCAAAAGCCCTTTCCTCTGGGCCAGGAATGGTGGGAAGGATGGTGACCCAAAAGCCCTTTTCTCTGAGCTGGGAGTGGTGCAAGTGATGGTGGCCAGGAAGCCCCTCAAGATGTTTCTGAATCTACACTTCTGGGATTATATTTACTTTATGAATAGTCAAGATAGTAGGACATTGACATCTGTCATTTCCACTAATAATTATGGCTCACTTAGCAGATTTGCCTGGTGTAATTCTTCTTTTCTTCTTAGAAGAGTTATCTGTGATATTCCTGAATCTTCGTGTTTGAGAGAATAAATCTTCTGATAGTGATTTTTCACATTTATGGGGTTGAAGAAGTAGTGTAGCAAAATATGAACTCCAGACTAGGGATATGTGAACAAAATAATATTATTTATATGCTTTATAGTTTCTGAGACCCAAATAAAATTTTGATGAGGAGATTTTTCCTTCAAAATGACTTCTGAGAAAAATGACTTAGAAAATTATGATTCACATAATCTAATATCAGTAAAAATAAACAGGCTTCAATAAATAAAACTCTTTCCTCCTATGCATAGGTTAGCCAAACACTGCGTGAAGTATTTGGGTTTTGATACATTAAAGGCTAATTTGGAGGTTTATAAATTTTTAAAAATATGACATCCAGAAATGAAAATAGGTGGAGCTAATAAGAACTTCACTTTTAAGATAATAAAAGAAAATGTTTATAGATTTTATTTCCTAAAATAAAAGTATTTGTTCAGGAGATACTGCTAACACATTAAATGACAAATCATGAAAAGCATATAATTTATTTTAGAAAAAAATTAACACTTGTAATACACAATAAATTCTACCAATAATAAAATACATTAGCATCTAAATGTAAAATGGGCCAAAGAAACAAGAAATTATAAAAATTGAAATAAAATGTCATGAATTCTATGATTTTTGGTATAATCTTAATTTGTGAAAGTAAAAATTATATGTAAATAGGTAAGTAGGGAAATATACAGATAAATATGGAGATTGATAAGTTCTCTAAATACCCTCACCTTACTGGAACTGATTAGTTCTGGAAAGTGGGCTTTTAAGGCTTGGGTTGAAAGTATATTCAATTTTAGTTTTAATCACTGTTTCATTTAAATGATGCCCTATTGATGTTATATAAAAAGTGAGTTTTTCATATTAAGAGGATATTTCATATTAGGAGTAAACTAATATTTTTGGAATACTTATTAGTAAACTAAAACTCTTTGGCATCCTTTAATGGCTCTTTTCCATTTCATATTGTTACTTTTATGTCTTTCATTTCATACTGTCACTTCTTTATGATTTCCCAATTCTCTTTGACTCAAAAGGTGCCATTACTAAATTCCCCATTCATCTCATTATTATTTTTGTAGTCTTACTATTGTGTTTGGATATCTCTGCTATCTGTCATATTGATCCTGAATTGACCGATGTGATAATGTAGAAGTAGGAACAAGGCAAGGTTAATTTACCAGAAATCTATTTTGCACAAGTAACAGTGATGCTGATTTGAGCCTGAAGAAAAGGCCTGTCTACATCAAGGAGGACATGGATGCTTTGTATTCTTTCTTAGACTTATGAGACTTTGAATTTTCCACTGAAGGATGAAACCACTACTAGACTAAGGTATAATGACCTCATCAGGATCATATCCTTACTACTTCTCCATTTTACCAAGCAAGCAAAATGGCTTAATCTCTTTTGCACATCAATCAGATGATTGAGGCTTCATGATCAGACATCCAAAAGAACTGGGTTTAATTCCCAACTCTTCTACTTATTAGCTCTATAAACGGAGACAAGCTATGGAATAATATCTATAGAATAATAGTAGTATTCAACTCATAGAATTATTGTGAGGATGAAATAAGATAACACATGCAAAGTAATTATTCAGTTCCTGTACATAGACACACTCAAAATATTGGGTCTTATTTATGTATAATATTAATGATAGCATTTCAGGGTGCTTACAAAATTTTAGTGTACACAGAAATCCTTGAGAATCTTATTAAAATGTAGATTATGATTCATTAACTGTAGGAAGAGACTTGAGAGTTTGCATTTCAAAGAGACTTCCAGATGACCCTGATGCTATTAGTCTGAGGTCCACACTTTGAGAAACAAAGGGTTGAAGAACTAACACCCTGCTGGTGTCTGTGTGTGTGCGTGTGTGTGTGTGTACATGTGCACATATGTGGATATCTAAAAATCTCAAGCATAATAGATATTCTTTTAGATTAATTCATTGTCCTTAAGAGGATGATATTAGGGCAATATCCACTGATGGGTGACATTTGAGAATAGAACTTCATGAACTAATTAGCATTTGAGTTGATCAGACTACCTAGTTTGCAATAAAACATGAAATTAAAAGAATAGACTGCAGAAAAGTTGTGTTCACAATGGAGGTTTTGTGGCAAATTGACATCAGTATCATCCTTGGATACATGGGAGATCATAAAGGGAAAAGCAACAATAATAGAAAAAAAAAAGGTTTGAAATGAACTTTTATCCTTGACAATTCAATACAGAAGCATCCCTGAAAAAACATAACTACAATATAAATTTTGAGAATTAAAATGTGAGAAAATTCTGTTGCTATTTGTTTTTAAAGATAGTGATAATCAATGTATGATGTTTGTTTTTAAAAAAGAAGGGTCTGGAATAAAAAATAATTAATTTGTTGTTTTTTTTTCTTGAGATAGGGTTTCTCTATGTAATTCAGGCTATCCCTGAAATAATTATGTAACCCAGGCTGGCCTTGAACTCAGTGCAATCCTCCTGCCTCAGCCTCACCAAGTGCTGGGATCACAGGCATGTGCCACCATGCCTGGCTAAGAAATCATTTCTTTGGTTTTAAAATACTGAATTTATTAGAATTTATTTTCATGATAAAAAAAATTCTACCTAATCTACACTGGATAAAACAAAGAAATGCAGAGAATTAAAAGCACTATTTAAGTAGTTTATTGCTACTTGATTTCTCAAAAGCTCCAGGCTTATAGCCAGCCTTGATCTAGTTTCTAAAAATTAAGTTGAGAAACACTATGTATGTTACAGTCAACAAATCCCACTTTGTAGATGCTGAGAATCCCATTCAGCACCAAGCCTTCTCCAGGACTATTCTAGGAGTGTTTGGGGTTGGGGAAGTTGTTGGTGGCATCCCAGGGAAAATTAGGTAGCTAATCAGAGTTATATCCTTTCCTGGTATTTATCTGTTACACTTCTCAGAACAGCCCTGCATTTCTCTGACATTCCAGTCAGGAGAGAGCTGTACTCACAATAAGACTCTGGTGACTGACTTAAGAAGATTCAGTGTGCTTATGGTATTTGTATGTCACCTACACAGCACGTTTTGAAGAGGGTATTGCACAAGACTGCAAAGATGTTAAGCCAGTTCCCTTATCTCTCAAAGAAGACCTGTCAGTATTCCTTGGAAACAGCTGTGGATTTAAAGCTCATTGAGGGATGAAGGAAAAATTACAGGGTGATGATCATTCTTTATGAATGAAGTGGAGCTCATAGGTGAAGAGCTAAAGAATTTGGTGTGTGACATCACATTTAATCAGATTAATTACCCCAAAGAGAAGATAAACCACATTAATTAAACCTAGAGATAATATTAAAGTTCATTGCTGACTCCCATGGAGGACAATATTTTCATGAGAGTCTTTCAATTAGGAAATGAGGACATAAAATTTCTGAGATAAAGAAATCCATGTTTATTAAGATATCAGCATGATATAATCGAAAAACAATAACTACAATGCCTCCCCTTCCTCCTTTTAACTGTGTATTACACAAACCTCATTGCAGACAGAATTAAAAAATACATAATTTCGAAGAACAAATATTAGTAGCTATCTTTAACATTTTGTTTTATGTATGTAGCAGGTTTTTTCCCTTTGTGTATGTAACATGTTTGGTAAAATGTTTGCAAATGAATTGGTTTGTCTAATTTTATACATTTAATTAGCAATCTCTTTATTTTTGGGTATGCTTTAGTTTATCAAGTCTAGGCACTTTCATGGAAGTAGCTCAGCAAGAAAGCTGTAAATGAGAAGGAATTGTTGCCTATGGAAGCAAAGTAACTGAATTTTTAGAAATGTTACTTTAGCTATAAATAAAAAATAGTATAGCAAGAAAGTTAATCACATATGGTTACATAGGTACTTTATAAGAAAGAATAAATATTTACTTATTTTACCACCTTTTAAAAATTATTTTTTATATTTAGAATTGTGGTAAAATGTACATAACATAAAGTTTACCATTTTAATAGTTTTTATGTGCACAGATCCATTGGATTAACTATAGTCACACTGGTGGGGTGTGGGAAATTGTAGAATTCAGCTATCTAGTTGTACAAATTGGTCACAAGAAGTTTGTTAACTGAGAAAATTAAGTCACTCCTGAGAAATTCCACAAGTCTGTTAAAAGAATGCCAGAAATCTTTAAGAGACATTGTAAAAGTCTCATGGGAGAAAAACAGATTTTCCTAGTTTTCTTATTTACCATTTCCTGGGATCAGAGGACCACGACCCAATGACTCTATGGGTGGTGAGAGAGATAGGACTCACTATGCACATCTGTGATGTTTGTGGTGGGCCGGTGGGCTTGATTTTGGCTGAAATCATCCTGCTCTCTTGATACTATCTGATAAGAAGAAGGCTGCAGTGTGCTCTTTGATGTATGGGATTGGTGAACGGAAACAAGGGACTTGTGAATTCGCCTGTAGCTTTTATGAGTCACTTAAAGTCACTGGTTATCATCAGAGGTTAAAATCAAAAAGACAATAGCCAGAATAACTAAGCTGCTTTCCTACATGTATAAAAACCTTGCTTCTTTCCTTTGTGATTGTTGAATAGTGCAGAGGAATTAAACTGCTGTTCATCCCCAGGCTGTCTCCTTTTCTTTCTTTAAAAGTCGGTGCTTTCTGGGGCCTCAGGTCTCCCTCTAGAGAGAACACCAACAAGTGGCACCTGAATAGGGACCTCAAATCCTCTCAGCGGAGGTAACATGAAAATAAGGGAGCGATCGACATTCTGTGAGTTGGGGAAGACTTGGAAATTTCTGGGTAACAATGAGACAGGGGTCTTCACAGTTTAGTGAAGCCATTTCAAACCTTAAACTTTTATTAAAGAGGTTTGGATTTAAGATCCATAAGGAGGATCTAAAATGATGTTTGCATACAGCAAATGGATTTTATAATTTGGCTGAGTTCAAGGAGGGCTTGTCCAAAGATAAATGGAGTGAAATGCTTGCTTGTGTTCAAAAGGCTTATAGAAAAGGAGTAATGATTGATGACAGGTTTTGGGGAACTGCAATTGCAATCCAGCTTGTCCTTCCTTGTGCTAAAGGCTTAACTGTACAAACAGAGTTATCAGATCAGACTAAATTAGCTCTTGAAGAACAAGGTTTAATTGAGGAAGATGAGAAAAATGCTGCAAATGATTTAATTCAAATTATACCTCAGGATAAGCATGATAAATCTGATGAAGAAGGGTTTCCTTGTCCTTTGGCTCCTTTACCTCCCCCTCAAGTTATACCCTTGGCTACTTCTATGCTAACTCCAGCCGAAGGAAAAATTAGAAACCTTTGTTCCTCAGCACAAGGAGCAAAAATGTCTAATAAAACTATGCCCATGCAACAAGATCTTTTAGGACCCATAGATCAGCCTATGCCATTAGTTAAAAACAATAATAAATCTTTAGAAGCCAAATCTAAAATACAGCCCATGATAAAATCATATCCTCTCTGAAATTGCAAAAGACAGGAATTTAATACTGATTCTTCTTCCTCCTCAAAAAGTAGCTCAGGGGAAGATGGTGGCAAGGGTGAAGTGAGGCGCTTGTGACCAAAGTGCCTATGCTGGCAGATGCAGAGTAAAGATAGCCCACCATAGCAGCAGGGGGTAGCAGGTGCCCTGTGTGGAGCGAACATGATGGGCCCAAGTGAGTTGCCTGCACCATGTGCTGTCCGCCCAGCTGCACGCCTGCTTTGGTGCCTGGACATTGGCCTGGTGGCACTGCTGCCATGCCACCTCCTCCGTGGTCCTAGCGCCACTCAGCTTCCTGCAGCATGAGCCCCTGGCACCCCACCCGGGAGGCGCTGGTGCCACCCAGTTAGGGCCCACGCAGGCTCAGCCAGCCTGGCCTGGCGTGCTGCAGAAGCTGCCAGTGCACGTGGGACTGATGCTGGACAAGGATGAGCACAGCCTGCCGGACATGGCGAGCTTGGTGGTGTGGGCCATGGCAGTGGACATCTCATACATCAGCGTGTACGACCACCAAGGTATTTTCAAAGTAAATAAATAAATAAATAAATAAATAATTCCCAAATCAATTACCATTGATAAAAGTAAATTAAAAACATTAAATTATTTTCAAAAATTGTTAGGTAATATTAATTGGGTCCTTCCTGCTTTAGGCATTGTTACTGGCAATCTAACAAGTGTGTTTAATACTCTTAAAGGGGGTCCAGATTTAAACAGCCCCAGAATTCTTACTCCAAAAGGTAAAAAAGAGAACAATTGATAGAACAAGCTTTTAAAAATAAAATGCTAACAAGATTTGATCCGGAATTGGCTATAGGGCTCATGATCCTTCCCACTAAAGTATATCCTACAGCAGTTTTGATTCAAGATCAAGGAATTTTAGAATGGATACATCCTAAACATAAACATTCTTCTTCTATTAATTCATATGTTAGTATAATTGGTAAATTAATTTTAGGAGGAAGAACCAGAAGCAAACAAATGTTAGGAAAAGAACCAGATAGTGTTATTTTACCATTTACCAAAGAACAATTTGAGGAAACAATGAAAACAGATACTTTACAATTAGCATTAGCAAACTATTTTGGAAATATAATATTTCATTACCCTAAAGGAAAAATGTGGAACTTTTTTATCATGATAGAATGGGTTATTAATAAAATCATTGCTACTAAACCCCTTACAAAAACAGAAACTTATAGACAGCACCAAGAAAAAACAGGCTGCTATATGGTCACCCAAAGAACAAAAGGTTATATTAACCCCCTATCATATAGCACAACAAAATGAATTGTTTGCTGTCTTAGCTCTGTTACAATGGAAGCCTGATGTAGCTATTAATATTGTTGTAGATTCAATGTATGTGGTTAATTTGATTAAACAATTAGAAACTGCTTTTATATGCACCTCTTCATCCATAATACAATTTCTAACTAAAGAAATTCAAGCCTTGATCAGAAAATGACAATAGCCTACCTATATTACTCATATAAGGGTGCCTTCCAATTTGCCTGGACCTTTAACTTTTGGCAAGGATCAAGCAGATAGATTGGCATGTCCTAACAAAAATTTAATTTATTTCAACAATGCTCAACAAAAAACATGATACTTTGCATACTAATGCAGGAAGGCTACATCAAAGATATAAAATTCCATATTCCCAGGCCCATAAAGTTATTAGATCATGTCCAATTTGCTATCCTCTACACTTAAAACAAGGGCCAATGGGAATTAATCCAAGAGGTTTAAAACCAGATCAAATTTGGCAGATGGATGTTACTCATTATCCTCCATTTGGCAAATTTTGTTATTTACATGTATGGCTTGATACTTATTCCAAATTCACATGGGCTTCTGCTCATATAGGAGAATCAACTAAACATGTTATTGTTCATTTATTAGAATGTTTTGCTATAATGGGAGTTCCTGGATCTATAAAAACAGATAATGGACCTACATATACTAGCTTAAAATTTAAGAAATTTTTACAAGAATATCATATTAAACATGTTACTGGCATTAATTATAATCCTCAGGGACAGGCACTTGTAGAATGAGCTCATCATACATTAAAATTACAATTAAATAAAATAAAAAAGGGGGAATATGAGGAAAAGGAAATTGGTTTTTTAGATGAAGGACAAAATGTAACCTATAAGAAATTTATGAAACAATTAATACAAACACCACATCAACTTTCACATATTACTTTACTTACATTAAATTTTTTAAATTTGCCACAAGGAGACATTGAATCTTGGGCTGAAAAACATTTTAAAGAAATTGATTCAGAATCACCTCAACCAGTCTGGGTAAAATTAGATCATGATAATTGGATACCAGGACAAATGCTCACAAAGGAGAAGGGATATGCTTGTGTTTCCACAGATAGTAGAGCTACCCAGGTCTGGCTTCCTGAATGAGGAGTTGGATTCCAGAGTCAAGGCAATGCCCTGGATGGTGGGTCTCCAGGAACAGGTAGTGCTTGGACAACCTTTAAGCACTATTCCAGGAAGATCAGAAAAAGAGGTTGTTCAAAAAATTAGAAAGCTCTCTCTTAAACCAAAGAGAAAAAGAAAGAAAAAGTCTCATGCTAAATACCATTCCAAGCTCCCTGATTGGGATATGTTAACTAATCTGGTAACAAAGGCTGGAGACTACATGTCATCTATGGGCCCAACCCACCCTGAGCCTAGATGCTCAGTAATTTTCTTCCTTACTATGATATCTCTATTAAATTCATCCACTGCTCAGGTAGGTGTAAATATGTTGGATTGTGATTATTTGGCCCCTCAAAATGGTACTAGTACTATTATAATTAAAGATTGGATAAATGTAAAACCAATAATATATATTCCTGATTCCTTTTGGACTCTTCCTCTCTATTCTAACAAAATGTTCTTAGATTCAAACAAAAACTTTTATAAAGTCCAAGAGGTAAAAAGGGAAACTGATGGATTACTTTTGTTGGGAATAGTAATGTTTGCTATATTGACCAGTAATTCAACATTTATTATGATCATTATTTTTAAGTCATTGTTTTCTGGATAATTGGCAATATTACCCCCAAAACAATTAGACCTTGTTGGTAATGTTTGGATTCAACTGGCACAATCACTTAATTTGTCTGAGTTCTGTTTAAATGTAGATGGAAATTTATATTATGTATTAGGGAGTTGTCTCATCCTGGTGGGCACTCCCTTGAGTCTGATACAAATTTATACCCTGTTTAAAGACATCCCAGAAAAAAATCTTACATATGAAAATGTTTACAATTGGGGGACTCCCTCTTATTTTAAACCAAAAAAATGCTATTAAGTTATATACACCTCAGATGATTATGTTAAACAATACACAATGTGCTATATATAAAAATTGTACTACAAAATGTCTAAGATTTAAAAAGTTTAAAAAAATGACCTGTTATGAGGAACAAGAAATCATATATAACAATGGTCATATACCTTTACCATCAGGATGGTTTTATACATGTGAAGGAGTAACATTTAATTATATCCCTGTTTACTTATCTGAGACTTGGTGCTGCCTAAGTCACTTGGCCATAATATTGCCAGATTGAACTGATTTGATAGCACCCAAAAGAATTAAACATTGGTCACCCTATACTGAACCAGGATGTGATGATGATGTAGGTCTCTTGACAGATGCTCAAGTGATACCTATGATAGCATCTGTGCTTGTTCAGCCTGCCATAGGAATTCATGCAGAAAAGGCAGTATGAAAATTGGCATGCAAGGTGGTCAAAGGTTTAAACACTACCCCATCTGCCTTGGCATTAGTTAATCAGGAGTTACAAGAACACTGACAGGCTATACTAGACAACGGAGCAGCAATGGATTACTTGCTCTTGTTCCATCATCAAGGATGTGAAAAAATAAAAAAAAGTGCTGTTTTAATATGACTGACAATAGCCCAGGGATTCAGGAAAAAATAAACCAATTAGAAGAATTGACAGAGAAAGTACATAATGAAAAATTAGGATGGGATTTGTTTCAATGTTTAACTCAATGGTTGGCTAATTTGCAATGGTTAAAACAGCTTTTTCTTGTAGTCATAATTGTTATCATATGTTTGTTGCTATCGTGTTGGGGCATACAATGCCTACCTTACTGTATGGGATTGTGCCCCATAAAAGGAATTACTTATATGCTAAAACAAAAACAGAAACCATCTCTGTTCCCTTTGTCCAATGATTGATAAATTTAAAGATGATTTTTTCAATATTATTTCCTCTTTTACTATATTTCTTGCTGTTTTACAAAATTATAGAAGGACCAAACATCGAATTGAGTCGGCATAAGACATCTACCTTCCTGGCCTTTCAAGATCCCATCTCTTGATCTTCTTGACATTATAATCAAGAATTTAGCCTAAATAAAATAAAAAAGGGGGAATTGTGGGCAATTGTAGAATTCAGCTATCTAGTTGTACGAATTGGTCACAAGAAGTTTGTTAACTGAGAAAATTAAGTCACTCCTGAGAAATTCCACAAGTCTGTTTGTTAAAAGAATGCCAGAAATCTTTAAGAGACATTGTAAAAGTCTCATGGGAGAAAAACAGGTTTTCCTAGTTTTCTTATTTACCATTTTCTGGGATCAGAAGACCACGACCCAAAGACTGTATGGGTGGTGAGAGAGATAGGACTCACTATGCACATCTGTGATGTTTGTGGTGGGCCGGTGGGCTTGAATTTGGCTGAAATCATCCTGCTCTCTTGATACTATCTGATAAGAAGAAGGCTGCAGTGTGCTCTTTGATGTATGGGATTGGTGAACTGAAGCAAGGGACTTGTGAATTCTCCTGTAGTTTTTATGTGTCATTTAAAGTCACTGGTTATCATCAGAGGTTAAAATCAGAAAGACAATAGCCAGAATAACTAAGCTGCTTTCCTACATGTATAAAAACCTTGCTTCTTTCCTTTGTGATTGTCGAATAGTGCAGAGGAATTAAACTGCTGTTCATCCCCCAGGCTGTCTCCTTTTCTTTCTTTAAAGGTCAGTGCTCCCTGGGGTCTCAGGTCTCCCTTTAGAGAGACCGCCAACAGTGGGAAACCATCATCACCACTCATCTCTATAAATTTTTCATTTCACAACACTGAAACTCTGTACTCATTAATCACAATTCCCTATTGCTTCCCCTCCCCTGCTCCTCCCTACCACTATTTTATAAACCTCATATAAGTGAACTCTCACTGTTGTACTTTTTGTAGCTAGTTTATTTCACCTAGTACATCTTCAACATTAATCCACGTTGTAAAATGCTTCACAATTTGCTTCCTTTTAAAGCTGAAAAATATTTGTTTGCATATAGTTTATATTTTTTCCAATCATTTATCAATGAACTTTTATGGTTTTTCTCCATTTGGCTACTGTGAAAAATGCTGCTATTAACAGGATATAATTTCCTCTTTCAAATCTTTGAGATACATACACAAAAGAGGAATTGCTGAATTGAGGCAGGAGAAGAGAGGGTGGCCAACCCACTGGGCAAGTGGGCATACCTGTCAATTTTTACACCCAGTGAGAGAGAACCAACCAGAGACCGATATTAAATCCACACAGGAGTTTATTACTGGCTGAGACCTGAGCCAAGTATTGGAGTCCAGCCTCAATTGGGGGGAGACAAACATGTTTTATACACCTTTGAGGCCAATAGTTTCTAGGAACCCCATGGGATAGAACTAGTAAAGCAAGCAAAAGGTACAGAAGTGGAATGTCCTGCTGTTAGAACATTTGTAAAACAATAGTTGATTGTTATTTCTAAAGAGACTTTCTAAGGGGAGGAGGTTTTTAAGCTTCCTCCTTCTGAGTTCATCTAAAGGGCAGGCAGGTGGGTCAAGCAGCAATATGGAGTCTGTCTTGCTAACTAGGGTTCTTCAATACCTGTCAATCACAGAATTCTGACACATGTGCAGATAAACAGTTCCAAGCCCTACACTTGGGACCAATCAGAAAATGTTATCTTCCATTCTTTTGGTGTGAAATCAAGCAGGCCTTTGATAGGATGAGGTAGATCTGACATTAGCCTTAGTAGTAGGGTATAAAAATGGTAGCCATTAACCTTGAGGCTACTGTGTTCTCACACTTTTCTCAGTGGCCCACTCTCAATCTCCAGTGCATGTTTTTTCCAACATTTAACTGGCCCACACTCACTCTGCAGAGCATATTTCTTTTTCTATCTCTAATAAATGTAAAACCTTCCTACTTTTTGGCCATATCTTGACTAATTCTTTACACAAGACATGAACCTGGAAAGGATCCCAGGGGAAGAGTACAACACCTCAGACCTAAGTAACAGGATCATATAATAAATTCTAATTTTTTACTTTCTTGAGGAACCACTATACTGTTTTCTAAATGGGCTGCCTCATTTTATATCCTCGCCAGTAGTATGGTACATCAATATCGGTACCTCCTTGCCAACACATAGTTTTTGTTTTTGGCAAGTCGTTTTAAAGTGGTATGTAGGCATCTTTAATGGGCATGAAGGTTATTTTGCCTACTTTGACAATATTTTGAATTTAAGTATAGCTGCTGAAGATGTTAGCTGGAACCTAAGAATGCAGCTCACTAGTAGAGTGCTTACTTCTCATGCATGAGATCCTGGGTTGAATCTCTAAAGTACAGCCAGAAATTAAAAAATAGTAAAGATGTTTATGTTTCCACCATTTACATGTAGGGAAATTGTTATTAATAAAACAATATTTTGGTAGCATGCTTTTGTGAAATGAAAATCTTTACTAATCCTACTAGCTTCCTTTGAAAGAGAATTGATTTCCATTTTCCCTGAAAATGAAGCATGGATAACTTCCTTCCTGATATCTGATATTGCTTATTAAAATATTTACATAATTTGTAGGAACACACTGCCTTTTTCATTCATAGAAAGGAAACTATAGATGATAAAATAGTACACACATGATATATGACAACTCTTAGTTGCTTTGACACTGACCTGGTATTCTCTTCTTTTGAATCTGCCAAAAATATCTCAGATGTTTCTGTCAGCCATGAGAATCCTGAATACTTGTGATTAAATATTTTTAAGGTGTTTAAGAAAAAGAATGCATAGGAAATTTTAGGGAGAGGAAATGTCCTTTCCTTTCATAGCATTTTTTCTCATTGCCAAATAGAAGCAAAAGTATAAACCAAAGAAGTAAATTATATACTAGAAATTAGAACAACAATAGCTTGATGAAACCTACTATTTTGATTCTGTTATTACATTATGCATCAGCACAATCATCTCCTAATTGCTTAGCTATCCCGTTATTTTAAAGTCTTTTCAAAATGATCATACACATTACTGCAGGTATTGATTCTTGCTATTGAACTAATGAATAAAGTGAACACCAATGTGATTGTTATTTTTACCTAATAACCATATTATTTCAAATTACTTTAATGCTTAGGGAGGGTTAGTAGGGCATGACATTATTAGATTGTGAAACACACAAAATCTGTCATCCATTTCAGTGGTTGTGAGCCATTTGAACAGACATCTGTGATTGCTCACAGCAGGATACAAAAGAAAAGAAGAATCAAATGGGAAGTTTTAAACAGTAGTGTTCTCAATGCACCCAACAGTAAAGTGAAAGTGTTGAATTATCTAGTTACTACCCACAATAGAGAAGGCTCCACAAGATCTTACCTTTTCCTTTTTATTTAAAACTATTATTTGATTTGATTTGCCTGATTTAGTAGTTTTTTATTCCACAGTTTCAAATCAGGCTAAAACTATAGACTTCTAGTTTTGTCTGCAACAGGCACAACATATGTGGAACATGTGAGATTTTGCTGGGCCAACAGCTTCAGTGCCAGCTTAATTTTTCCAAATAGTGGTTTGTTTCTTAATGAAGATTCCACAATACCATTGTTGTAGAAACATAATGATTATTTTAGGACAGATGGCAAACTGGCAAGATGGGGAAATTGTCCATATAATTCTGACTCCAAATCTTGAGTTTGATGAAGAATAAGAGTTTGAATGGATACTCTAGAAAAGACATTTATAGAGCTCTGAATTACCAACTTACTGCTCAGCTCTTGATTCTCTTTTACTTAAATAATGTAATCTTTGCCTATAGGCTGAAACAATGTTAATCTCTAAACTAATTAAATATTTGAGTAATGCTGAGCATTTGTGCTAATGTGTGTGCTCTAATTGCTAAAACATGAAGGAAATATAAATTTTAAATATATAAATTTAATACATAAAATATATATCATATAATATTATAATAATAAAATAATATAATATATATTTAATATTAAAACATGAATCTCAATTGTTTACATTAAATGTGACTAGCTTATTTTTTATCTTTATATTTATTTCTGTAGCTATAGACCTATGTTCAAATACCCACATCTACTACAGCACATGACTCTGTGGGACTATGAGGATGCAAACATATATCTTAGTGTACTGAAGAGAATATTTGACATTAGAGAAATCATTTCTATCTGACTCACTATTATTCTTAGATCAAAAATAGGCCTTTTGTCTGTACGATCTATCCTGATAGAATATATAATACTGTTGAAATTTTTCTTGTAACTTTCTCAACCCATCTCACAAAGCACTAGGGAAATTAAATACTGATTACAGCAGGAAGTTTTAAGCTGAACTCAGTAAAAGTAATGAAATTTTATATAAAAATTTATTGTTACAAGTCCTTGTACACTTTCCTTATAAAAGTGCCTTAACATTTATTTAATTGTCTCAGAGGGTCTGTAATTCAAATTAGGCAAGGACTACTAAAGTATAGTGTTATGGTATACTTCATTTTCAAAGTATTTTGCCTAATTGTTCTAAAGTTCTGTTTTGTGTAGTTCATGCACACATTATTCATCTTACAGATGTAGCACTTATATTCAGATTGCTATGTCAGTTGTCTTTACTGACCACCACTACTCTTAGGCATTAAGTTTAAAATTTAATTGAGTTAAATATTGTTACTCTGCAAAAAAAAAACTTACTTTTGCCAAGCAGGGATGGAAATCTAAAATAAGCTATTAAGTTTGAAAATATTTAGGAGGAAAAGTACATGGAACATAGATTCTTCAAACCAAAATTGAGATGAAAAAGATATAAGAAGAAATGACTATAGAAGAAAAACTAAGTTTTCAGCTTGGGGTTTGCACTTTTGTTTGTTTTTTTATTGTATACCTGGATAGAACTATATAGCAGACACCTCAAGATATAATTTTAAGCTTGAGGAATAAGTTCAAACTTGAAAAACATATTCAAAAATTATCATTTATATGTTAGCTGACTCACAAAAGAGGTGAAATTGTAAGAATAATCAGAATGAGAATGAGGACAAGATCTGAACTTTGAATTGTATGACTTTTTGGAAGTTTGAGGTTCTGAGCACAGGAACAAGTGTTCTTGAAAGAATAAGAAAAAAAAAAGCCAAGAGTGGTTGCACAGTCCTGTATTCCCAGCACTCAGGAGGCTGAGACAGAACAATTGCTGTGAGTTCAAGACCAACCTGGGCTACATAGTGAGTTCAGCCTGAACTATATAGCAAGACCCTGCTCAAAAAAACAAAAAACAAAAACAATAACAAAAGAAGTCATAGAAGGAATGGTTAGGAGATGGAGTAGAGAAACATTATACTGCCAGGAAGATGGGGGAATATAGAGCTCACGGGAGGGAAACTTCAATACTATCAAAGGGTGAAATAAGTTGAGTAGAAACAACTAGAAAAATGTCCAATTTTTAATTTGTCAGTCTACAAATTGTTCACTAATCAATAAGACTATCTCAACATATCTACTTGCTTCTTTCAATAGACTCAATAGGTTATATTAAAGCAATCACATTATTTTGTAAATAACAGGCCGGGGATTTAGCTCAGTGGTTTTGCTGCCTGCTGAGCAAGTGCAAGGACCCGAATTTGATCCCCAGTACCAAAAAAAAAAAAATTTGTAAATAACATGCTCTTTTCATTTTATATGAGGAGTCAGTGTACCTGTTGGTGTTTGTTACATATTCTGTATTTCTGACTATGTTTAATCTGACTGTGCAGAGCTAAAACTATTGTGAACTTATCCCAATGAATGATTTTGTATCTCACTACATCATTTTCCATTTAATATGTTTGCACTTCACCATCCTAAATCTGTGTACATGAGGGAGATTTTGTATAGTAGAATAAGACAGTCATTGGATGAATTTTGCCACAGTGAGTGGCATAATTTTAGAGGAGGTAGTTGCTTTGGCCATGCAATGTGAATGAAGTGGAATTAAGCTTCTTGTTATCAAGCAAGTCTCCTATAATCTCAGCGAATGAGTACTGGATGCTGAGGCCAAATCCGCAAATCTAAAGTTTCCCTTACCTAGAATCCATCCCATCCTCCAAATTTATAATTCCTGTTAGTTCACAACTCAAAACCAAGTGTCTCTCCCAGGGAATTTTCTCTAATCCCCAAAACCTGTTCCACTTACTGTGTCTGACACTCACATGAGAACATACGACTTTTCTTCACAGCATTTATCACCTTTGAAGTTAGGCTTCTATTGAGCTGGTTATTTGATTAATAGCTAGCTAGACCCTCCACTAGATGGGAGCTCTATGAGATTGAGAAACAGTTTGTTTCTTGCCCATCCTTTTGTCTATAATACTTTGGAATGTGACAAGAAATATTATTTGGAGAAATGATTGCATGAACAGGCATTGATACATGTTATGAAGCAAAAGGGTATTTTTTATAATGTATAAGATAGTAACAAAGACAAAAATTTTTATAGAGTAATGAAATCACAGCTTCAAAGATTTTCTTTTTTTATCCAGTCATGTCTGGTTGTTTTACAAGACTGAATTGTTTTAAAAAAAAGACATGCTGAAGTGTATACTTCATCTACATGTAAATAGAAACTAAACCTAATTAGTTGTGGGTTTCTTAACCACTAAGATAGGTCTATTTAATGAACTAAGCGGTTCCACTAAAAAGCAGTAGCTTTTCCTTTGTTTTTTATAATGAGCCAGTAAAAGTCTATAACTACAAGAGGGTGACTTGAAAAACTAGCTGTCATCTGGACCCTTGTGACAACAACAGTGTGTTATTCTCTTTCTAAAGCTTCTCCACAGCAGAAACATATTTCTAACTCTAGGATGAAATGTCTCTGTTTGCTTCAATTTACTGAAAAATGTTCAAATTAAATAGCATATATTTCTGAGTACAGTTAGATTCTAGGAATGTAATTTACACCCTATGCTAAAAATTCTACCTAACTAAAATTAATGAGCTGGAAATGCCGCTGCAACTTGGCCTATAAAGGAGATTCTGAGAGGCTACGCATGCAGGTGCTAATAGTGAGCCCCAGCTTGGTCCACTTCTAGAGTGGAAAATATTTGTGAACAACATGAGTTAACTGCTCAGCATGAAAATTTCCTGAAAAGTTTGATCATTGTGGCATAATAGTTTCCTACTGGGAGTTCTCAATTTTTAGTATGCTTAAGAGTTACCTGGAGAGCTTGTTAAAAGTGAAGACTCTTAGCTCTATGTACAGATATTCTGGTTTGGTTGCCTTAATGAGCACCTTGGATAATTCTGATACAGATGTCTTGTGGGTCACAGTTTCCAGAGCACTAGTCTAGGGGATTATGTTCCATCTCCTCCGCATACACAAAATGAGATCATTGATTGACTCCTATGGAAATCTCCATCCTGACACTTACCTGCTCCCCCCTCAAACTACTCTATAGATACAGGGAGTGTGGAGCTTAACACTAAATCTGCTTTATAGCTTTTGCTTTTCTTCATACTTATTCCTGTGCTTTGATAGCTCCTCACCACCTTCGCCATATTTATGTCCAATTGTAAACAAATGCCAACCATTCTTTAAAACAAAGGGTCAAATTTTCTTCTCTTTGTACATTTTCTACACTACACAAAGAGATGGCAAATAGACAGCATGCAGATTGACCCTCTCCATCCCAGATCTATAGCAGTGTGGCGATTAATTGAATAATTGTCAACTTGAGTGGGGAATGCCCAGCCAAATTGACTTAGCATGGTTCTGGGCATAGAGGTCCCACTTGAGGAGGCTTGTTGTTGGAATGATATAAAAGGAAAATGAGAAGGAAGGATTGCAGCTGATCTTCCTTGGAAGAGCTTCCTTCTGGCTGCTTTTCTTCAGAAGAGTTCTGGCAGTTTTTCTTCGAAGGAGCTTTGGTTGCTTTCTTTCTTTAGGGGAGCTTCAATCCTTGTCCTCATCTTGGATCTCATCTGCTAGCTTCCAGTACAGATTCCTCAGCCCTCTGGTACAGATCCTCTAGTCTCCCATCATGGATCCTTTGGCCTCTTGATACAGACATGCACAGGACATTCCCTGCTGTGGGCACCAAGCCCTCGATTGTATCCTTTGGGCCTCCAGAGTGAAGACAGATGCCTCACACTCTTCTACATCTGACTCTAGTAAGCATTGACTATAACATATCAGGTCACCAACTAGTAACATCACTGACTCAGTTCCAATTCTTCAAAATGATATTCCAGAAGTTACCACCAACTCATGAGATTTGAAAGATGAATAACTTACTGGTTACTCTAGCTGTTAGTTATTATTATTATAATGACTGCAATATTCTTTGACTTTCACTTGTTTATCTATGTGTCTCCTATTGGTCAGAAACAGAGAACATGCTGAGTCATTGCCTCCTATCCCTATATTTGGCATAATTTTGGCCCAAGATAATGGTTTGATTAATAAATTCATAACTGATGGTTAATTGTGATTTGTCAACTTGACAAGAACTGCCTAGCCAATTAGTAAAGCTCTAGATGTGTCTGTAGATTAAAGATAGGAGGGCTGCAAATTGAAAAAGGAAGACCCACCCTGAATGTAAGTGGCACCAACCAATAGGCCTATAGCCTAGACTGAATAAAAAGGGAAAGAAGTAGTACATCATTTTCTTCTTTGGAGAAGCTCTGGTGTTTGCCATTGCCTTTGGATGTGATGTTTGCTTTCAGTTCTTTCAGGATGCCAGTGTAGACTCTTTGGCCTTCCAGTGCTGACCTGCACAGACTCACACTGGACTCTCTAGTGTGAGTTCTAGACCTTTGCCTAGATCTTCCAGTTCTTCAGCATGGAGACAATTGTTTTGCATTCTTTCACCCCTGATTCCCCATGTGTCCATTATTAGCTTACCTAGTAAATCCTGTACATAATCATATATATTTAAATCTGTTTCTCTAGTTAACATGTAACTGATGTAACTGAATAATATTGCTGTCTGAAGGAATATAATGTATATTTTGTATATTCACTCATTCTACAGAAACAGTCTCTGGTCCTTTATCACTTAGCTTATATCTTCATTCAGTTAACATCTTTGCTCAATTCAGGACAAGATGTATATGCAAATAAGCTTGTCTAAAAAATGTTTTCCTTGCACCTTTTGTATTTCTAAACCAAGGTATACAGTGAAGTTTTCTTACTGGTGGCTTGAGGAAAGAATTGGAGACTTTTGAGTCTATGACCACCAGGAGTTAACCGAAGATGAGAAATGCAAGGCAAGGCCCTTCTGTCTCACTTTCTGCTTATCTTTGGACAAATTTCATTTTATTGAATATCCTATATGCCACTGATTTTTAATATACAAAGGTTTCACACCACTGATCTGCCCTTAAAGAGCTTTAATAATGCTTACTCTTCTTAACAGTGAGATAAGATTACATTGGAATGGAATTGGCATAATAAGAGGCAAAGAAACCTGGAGGAACAAATCTTCTCAGCATAGTAGATATGATTAATAAATATCTTCAAAGTAGAAGCATTAAAATTTCCAAAGGCCTTGTTAACAAGAATAGTATTATTTATAGCATGTGGATTTATTTAATAAGTATTCTCCAAATACCTCAAAATAAAATACATTTCCTGAAGACAGTTGTTCAGTTTAACAAGTTGACTCTCCAAGTAAGTAATTGATGTGGGTGAGGAAAAAATAACACAAATAACTTCCTGGGCTCTTTAAACTATGTCTAGGCATCAGGCAAATATTTGGTGAGAGAATTAGTTGTTATATCATTTTGTGGGTTGTTAGTGCCTAAAGAGTTATACTGCAACTTTTCCTAAGACATCAAGAGATTCATAATTTTTTTAAAAGGACCTCTTGATACCAGTTCTCATTGTCAACCTAACTGTCCACATGTACAAATTTCCCTTCTTTCCTACTTCAGCTCCAGCACATTTGATCAGTTTAGCAAATACTCTGAGCTGAACATGAAGGTTTAGACCATTTTGCCAAATGAAAAATATCATGAGAGACTGGTGTATTTCCAACTGTTCTTACATTTTTGTTTTTAAAAGTATGCTAGAGTTCTGTATCTCCCCAGAGAAGATATAGGATAGGAATAAGCCTATGGAGTTTGAAAGAAGTATAGAAGTGAGTTAAGTAGAAGGTGGTTAATTGCCACACTATACTTTGTTGAGAGCAAAATGAGTGGGAATAATCTAAATGGACATTGATAGTTGACTGCTTAGTAAATTAGAATATATCAGCATAATGTAAGGTAATATCTTTTAAAATATCAGATATTTTTCTAAGTTGATGTCAAAATCTCACAATTGTTTAAAAAATAGAAGCTGTACAAAGAAAACTGTGTGATACTATTTGTTTAGAAGGGAGAAATTTTGTGTGCATATATATATATATATATATATATATATTGCTGTTTAAGCATACAATTTTTCTTTTAGAACACATAATAAAAAATTCAACATTAATTGCAAACATTTTAGCATGAATTGGGTGGCAATAAAACTTTTCAAAAATAAGTAAGTGGATGTATAAAAATTAGTAAAATTATGCCAAGAGTGGTGTCACATGCCTTTAATCTGAGCACTTGGGAGGCTGAGACAAAATCTCAGTGAGTTTAATGACAGCCTAGGTAACATAGTGAGTTCAAGGCCAGCCTGAACTACCTATCAAGACCATGTCTCAAAAAAACAATCAACAAGATTATAAACAAAGAGATATGAACATCAGAATTTTGCTTAAGTTTGTAGCTTGACTCCATTACTTCTGGCTAAATTTGAGTAACATGTAACACTTGTGGATTATAGATCTTCACTGCAAAGTGGAATTAAAACACTACCTATTCTATATCTTTGGGTGAGATCTTAGATAGTAAATGAAAAATATTTTCTGACACACAGTAACACTTAATAAGTAAGTCATTGTTATAAGAAGACTGAGAAATAAAAAAAAACTACTTACATTGAATTCTACAGTCCATTGTTGAGAGTTTTGTTATGGTTTCTATGTTACATGGTCCATGAAGTGGTGTTTCTCACTCTATGAATTTGAATCTTAAAAATTTCAGATGATGTCCTACTTGTTAGATGTAATTGCTTTCACTCTTTTCATTCTTCACAGTCACTGGCTTCAAACTTTCTGATTTTCTGAACTTCAACATATTATCATGATTAAACAAGACATCAGGCACCTAGAAAGGACTTGCTGGTTGCTCATTGTAAATAAGTGAATCTGAAGAGCTAATTTCTTTCTAAAATGTACATCACACTATTTCCCAAAAGAAAAAAATATATAAGCATCTTGTCTGAACAAAGAGAATGTCCTTTCCTTAATTCATTCTTATTGTCTTGGTTACTTTTCTCATTGCTGAGATAAAAAAACCCAGTGCCCAAAGTTAAAGGAGGAAAGATTTATTTCAGCTCACAGTTTGTAGGGGTTTCAGTTCATAGCCTGCTGGTTCCAATGCAGGACAGCATGAAAGAGAGGCATTGCAGAGGAGAAATAGTCCGTGGTGTGGTAAGCAGAAGGCAGTGAGGAGCAAGCAGCCAAGTAGCAGCAGCAGCAGCAGCAGCAGTAGCAGCAATCCTGCCTTCTTTCTGCCCCTTTACATTCCATCCAGGCTCCAAATCTATTGATTGATGCCACCCACAGCCAGGGTAGGCCTTCCCATTATCCACACCCAAATGTATGCTAAACCAATCTGTAGACTAATTTATCACCACTCCTTAATCCCAGTAAAACACACCCTAGATATGAATGCATGAGGCTTGGGGGAACATCTAGAAACAAGCCATAACACTTACATAAAAAGTTCTTAAAAGAATAACTTTAATAATTAAACATTTGTTAAAATATATTTACTGAATATATATCACTGATAAATATGGAAAAAATGGTCAGTTGTGTTTTAATTACTTGATGCATTAAAAAATGGCCTGTCTTAATTCTAGTCTTCCTGAAAACAGGTACCAAGATGGGATTGAATGTAAATCTTTAGAATCACTGTGGAAGGTAAATCCAGAGGATATTGAAAGGCAGGGGTGGCTTCTTACTACCTGACACCTGTGAAGGAGATGGATGGAGGGAAGTTAGGTAATAGACATTTCAGATTGTAACATGATTCTGAAATTATGTCTTCTAGGCTGAAAACAGACTCCTCAAACAAAATTCATGAGTTCAAGAAGTTGATATGTTTCATAGAAAATGACCTACATTAGTGCCCCTGCCAAGCTTAGACATTTGGTAGGGGAAGCTGACAAAAGCAAGGACCAGGAATAACATAGACATGGACCCAAGGGCCAGGAGCTGAGGGACCAGTCAATGAACTGCAAGGTCTCATAAGGGGTAAACAAGAGGCAGCAATAGTTTCACTTCTACTACAAATTTAAGCTGTTCTCAAAGCCAATTCTTATTTAAGGGAAGGATAACCTCCACCCACTGATGGAGAAGTGGTAATTTGTGTCCATTTGTAACACACTATTCTATGCCCTCAGACTGTTCTTACTTAAAATTCTGTTTGTGAGCCAAATATCATTCTGATTCTTGAGATTCCTATTTAAAAATGAGTTTGATTGTGTGAGCTAAAATGGGAATTTGTAGATTTAGATAGTAGAAGTTAATCATAACACTTAACTCTGAAAATCTGTATTGTGAGTGGCAGTGACAGGAGATACACAGGTGGTAAGAGAGGCCAACGTGTACTCACTCTACTCTATTATCAGCTTCAACACAGATATTAGTTGGTAGAACCAACAGCTTTGGGACCAATAGTGATCTCAACCTAATCGCCAGATTTTTGGCTGAAGACCCAGTCAGGCAAGTTTCTTGGAGACTTCTACACCAACTCACCCTTTACAGATCTATTTCAGTGGCTGTGTTACTGAGGTTCTGGGATTCTGTGTGTCCTTCTAAAGCCAAGTTCTTGTTGTCTTGAACAAAGAATAGTCAAGACATACAAAAAAGATACTGACGTTTTACACTTTAATAAATGTAATAATTTTAATAAGTTTAATAAGTATAATAAGTTTTCCTACCTTTAATAAGGCAGGAAAAGAAATATGCTCTGCAGGGTGAGAGTGGGCCACTGAAAGACTTAAGAATCACTATGAGGTGAATGTCCAATATCTTTTGTGTCTTGTTCTTTCCGGGATTATGTCAGGGCTGTCCTATCAAAAGTCTGCTTGATTTCATGCCAGAAGAATTCAAGACGTCATTTTCTGATTGGTGCAAAACTTGGGAACTGATTTTCTGTTCATGTGTTCTGTATTTCTTTGATTGACAAGTTATACCCACTTTCCAAGGAAGTTTGCCACACCCTAATCTCCTTTCCCAGTCGGACAGGCTAACTTTCCAAACTGCCTGCTTACTGTTTCCTCTGGCCCTTTTACTCAACATTTCAAGCATCCTTTGAAACAATCCCTCTAATTGTGTAAAGCCTGATTTCTATAATTAATCTGTTATTCCATACTCATGCAAGTTCTGATTCTCTCATTGATCCCTCATAATTATCATACCATATCATACTCAGATAACTCTTTATAAAACATCAAATCTGATTTTCAAGACTAGAAATGTAATACTTCAAATGGTATGAGGAATAGTTACAGGTCATTATTATTGATATCATTTCTAGTGCATTAAAATTTCTGAGATGAGTTATGTTTAGGTAGAAGTATTGCAAAACAATAAAAGGCATATACTCAAAATTATTTAATGAGTATAACATGTAAAAAAGACATAGTATACCATGGAGAAAATTATAAAATTATTTAAGGAAATAGTATCTATCTTTGGCACCATCGCCTACTTATATAGTTCTGTAGCCCAAATTTTCCTGTTTATTGGTGGCCCATAAAGAAGATTTTACTTGGACTGTCCAGCTTGAATAGTAAGGGACCATGTATAAGCAAATTTTTAGTTTAGGGGAAAATAGAGTTTACTTCAGAATAGGAAAGATGGCACTGAGAAAGATGGGTCTAGCCTGAAGTCACAGGCTTTTTTGTATCTAGTCTCTTTATTTTCCCATGCTTCCTGCCTTTAGCAAGCTCCCTGCCTTCCTCTTATGTATGTATGAATGAAGAGGAAGGTTTTTTTATTCTTAAGGTAAAAAATTCTTCTCTGCTTCACTGCCTAACACCATCTTCCCTATCACTTATATCTATCTGCCTACAATCCCTCCTGAAGGAGTATTAGCTCCTTATTCTTCAGGATATGAGGCATTGAAATCACCTAGATACTTCTGACTGAGGAGGAGCACTAAAAGGCAGGTACTAAACTCCTTGCTCTCTGTGTGTGATAAATTCAAAAGTCCTTTTGAGGCACCAGCTGGTAGTCCACAGTTTTCAAGGTCATCTGCAGGTTTACAGCTGCTAGGCCGGAAGACACAAATGCACAATGTTAAGAAGGCAGGGTCCAAAAAAGGAAAACAAGTAAAAACAAAAGTGGTCCCAGGAGTTGCAGCAGCCAGGAGAACAGGAAAGGCTGCATCTCCCGATGCCACCTGACAAGTCTTATAGTTCTGGCTGGGAAAGGCCCCCTAAAACTGGTAATCTGGTTAAGAATGAGTGGGTCTTTCCATTCACCTCATTCATTTTACTAATCCAGAAGCAAAAAGAGTGATTAGCTACTATACAGACCCCCCCCCCCCACACACACATATCTATCATTAGATCTAGACTGCCTGGTGGGCTGCAACCAGATAAGCTAGAAAATCTAGAGAACCAGTGAGGTCTAGCAAAATTGCCCGTTTGTTGGGTATTTCTCCAACCAAAGTGGACATACTGGCCATGGTAACAGGATTATAAATTGCTTCACCGGCCCAGGTAAACAGAGAACCCACTAAGGTTATCACCCTTGCCACCATTAGACATTTTGGGGGGGAAGGGAGGTGTGATTTTTGTTAGAGACATAGGCAGACACCTCATTTTCAGACAGTAGGTCATAGTTTACCTTCGGATTCCATGCATGCAGATGCAGTTATAACAATGGGTGGTATGTCTCAAGGTGGAGCCAAAACTTTTGAGAGACATGAACATTAGACCCCTTTCCAGGAAAAGGAGACTAGGAGCCCCAAGTGCTTTTTTGGTGGGGTTTGGGTTTAGGAATGCACGAGTATAGATCTGCTACCCCTAGGCAAGTGGCTGGATGGATTTGTTTCAAGGTAAAACCTCATGAGGCAGAGGCGCCGACACTGGGAATCCTACTGCATCCATTGTAGGTAAGCTTGGTCATTAAGATCAAAACCGCACTCTGGTGGTAGGTGGCAGAACAGTTATACCATCTTGTGGGACCATAATAGTCAAGACCTGCATTAACTAGGAGAATCATCAGGCATCTCAGTCTATTATAATAAGCGAACTTAGCTGGAGGACACATGGATCCTGTGATGATGGGATCTCTTGAGGAAGGTGAAATAATAATCTCCACTATTGGGTACTGAGTGTTTTGAGGACAGGGAAACCTATTCCTTGACAGATTGGTTTCCCAGACCATTGTGTCTATTTGGATAATAAACAGGGAGGGGGTTCTGAAAGCTCCACCAGCTGTATTGGATGAGGGTAATTTAGGGGGCTTAAAGCTGGCATGTATATGTCAGGGAGGTGGTTTCTATCCATCCACCCCTATGATTTTGAGATATACATCCTATTGTAGTACATACCCACTTATTAGTGAAGTTGTGTCCCTGTTGTATAACAGAAGCTATTTGTATTCACATATTAGGGGAGTTATCCCCAAACTCTGTAGTCCTCCCTGCTAGAGAAAGAAGGAGGAAAAGAGGGAAGAACAGCCCAGAATTCATTATTGGATATCAGGGGCCAAACTATTGATAGTAAAAACATTTCCAATTCCCAGGTCCAAAAACACCAATGAAGAACCAGAGTTATGACCCCAAGGAAAAGATGCATCCAGAACAGTTCATGAGTTAAAGTTCTTCTATCAGTCATTACTTATTTTTTGGAGTCTTTTTGAAGAGCAGCCTGAGGCCCTCCAGTGATTCACAAGAACAGGCTGTGAAATTGTCCTCTCCTGCTGGTGAGAATTTTTTTTTTTTTTGCCCATGGGGCCTCTCTGTCCCTTTTCCAGTGCTTCAAGCAGGTATAGTATATCCAAGAGTCATGCCCAGTCATCTTGTCTAGAGAGCAGTATAAAGTATGAAAGAAGAATGGTTCCTCCAGGTGCAATAAAAGTGGCTAGAAAGTCTGAGTCAGTTTTGCAGGTCTTACAAAATGTTTCATTATCCCTGAATGAGGCAGGAAGACAGGGTGTGGCAAAGCTGAATAGGGGAATAATTGTGACCAGATCCCAGGATACATGTACCAAACAATTTTCAGGACCCCTTATATTGACTTCTCATGAGAACTCATTATGTGTAGAATGAATAAAAAGATGAGAAAACCATTAAGCACTCACTATCATGCCTCTTCATGGTACCCCACCTTGTGCCCCCAGGGTGTACTTTTGTCTTATATTTTTATTTTTTCTCTCTTCTACTCAGCCCAAGATTGCTATCCAGAGCCAGTTTCTCCATTACCTGTCACTTGTAATTTTTCTACCTCAAATAATTGTGAAATTTTGCCACCACTTCTGCTTATATTATTCAACTTTTATTTGAGGTGGAATGAACCTTGAAACTACATCTAAAAGGAGACTCTAGCACTCCAAAACACAGTAACATTTGGGCAAAGAAAGCCTAGACATAAGTAACCTCTGAGTGTTTCCCTTCTTTTTTACAAAACAAATCTAGCTGTAGGATGGTTTTATAGTTTATACTTCCTCCTGCTGGCCAAGTCTTGCCATCTCACAATGGATACCCTATCCATTCTTCAGGAATTGAAGGTCAAGTTTCTCCCAGTTCTTGAGAAAACACCCCAGAGGTGTCTCCACAGGACAGAGGCTGACCAAATTTCCCACTTGAAACACACACATAAAGAAAGTGGAAGGCACGAGAACGTCCCTATCATGACTGCAAGACAACATCCTTTCCAAGTTTCTGTGCTCATGATAGTGATGAAGGAAGCTTAACTCCCCTTTGTCCTACCAACAGTAGCCATGAGGTACCCCAGGCTGTGCCCAGCAGGGAATGGTATGGGAATTGTCTGACTGGAGTCTTTGTGGGGGCCTTTCTTCCTATACCCCTTTGTTCATGGCCACAGTAGGAGACTCCTTGCCTCCACCCTTACTGCCTCATAAGTGCAGTGGGGACAAGCCTTTTCCTTTCAGCTTACTGGTGGCAGTTTTCAGGTCCCCAAGTGAAAACCCAAGAGAGAACAGAAAGGGATCCCGCCATCTGGCTCAGCCTCTGAGGTTTCCTTTTTGCAAAACCTCCCAGGAATCTCTCTTTAACCATCTAGAGAAGGAAGTTGGGCATTGGAGGTCACCTCACAGTATAAAAGACAATCAATCTTTGACCTAGGTCCTTACATATAGCACATGGGGAGGATACAAACTGAAAATGAAATAGGCTCAAGGAGTCTTGTGGTAAGATCAGCCATATCTAAACCCATCAATCTCCAATCTCCAGACCCTCAGGTGGCATCCTGTATAAACCTTATCAATTTATGTCCCATTTTATTACGGAGGGCCCTTTCCTGGAGATGAGCAGGTCACTAACTTAGTTGGACAGACAGAAGTTCCCTTGAAGTCTGGAGGCCCCAGGAGACCCATGAGAAATAAAACTATGGGTTCTTCCCATCTTATGAGTCATTGAAGGTGGTTAAAGGAACCAATATCCCTCAAAAAAGTGAAGCAAATAACCCAGAGAGTGAGCCTCCTGTGGTATTAAGAGGGTCCTGGGTGGCTGGAAACAATATAATCCCAGACTGTAAAATAAACAAATTGGCAGACAATCCCTGCCAACAGTTCACAGCAGAAGTTTGCAGAATAAGTCATATGAGAAAGGAGAAAGAAAATCAAGTGACAAAGGATGTAGTAAAGTCATCTCCTCTCACCTTGGTTCAGGAGAGTAGGAAGAAGTTTCCAAATTTCAGGTCTCAGCACTGGAAAAAAGATAATCTGAATTTTCTTGATTTTTCTTTCACTCGGCCCACTCAGCTTGAATAGTGAGAGGTCATACACAAGCAATGTCTTAGTTTGGGAGCAAAAAGAGTTTACTGTAGAATGGGAAAGATGGTCCAGAGAGAACAGGGTCATTTGAAAGTACATAAAATGACCATACTTCTTTGTCTCCATTCTCTATTTTCCCAGGCATCCCATAGGGTCCTCCATGCCCTCCTCCCACATATATATGAGTGAAGAGGAAAGTTTCTTTGTTCCTAGAGTGGAAAATTCCACTCTGCTATCTAGAGCACCCCCCATGCGCACACACACACACACACACACACACACACACTCATATCTGTCTCCATACAGTCCCAGCTACTACTAGGGAGGCTGAGGTGAGAGGAAGGCTTAGGCCTGAGTTTGAGGCCAGCATGGGTAACAAAGAGAGACACTGTCAATAAATATACAAATAAATGAAGAAGAAACCCAAAATGAATAAAAAAATATTTCTTTACCAAAAATCATGGAGCTAACTTTGAAAACTCTGTACTTCTAGATTGCCCATGCCTTAACAATGAAGGTGTGATGTCTTTCACCTTCTACTTGTAGCATAACTGGTGAGATCTTCATCTTACATCATTACTAGGGTACCCAGGCCAGGATTGTATCTATCATTATGTAGCAGTGTTGTCTGGCACATGTAGCTTTCTAGTGGAAGAGACAGCACAGAAGCTCCATTTGACTCTTCTATGCTCTTGCTCAGAAGTGGCACATCGTTGTTATTTTCCAGCCTTTTGGTTGTCACCAATCACATGGCTGATCTAGTGACTGGGAAATACGAGGGAGAAGATAGAATTTTGATGAAGGTCACACACCTTGTTGAAGAGAAAGTATTAAAACTAAGAGAATACTTTAACATAATATCTTAAAGTAAGCAAAAGTAAATACTAAAATAAATCCTGGGGAGATTGAGATGAAAGGATTAATTCAAATTCATTCATCAATTATGCCTTAAAGCTTTCTCGATGTGGAAATAATTGAGGCAAGTAGCAAAGATATGTTGAGTATGAATGAGTAATTGTAGGTAGATATTTCAGGGAAAGAAGAGAAAAGTTCATGATTAAGTGCCTATAGGGAAATAGAACTTCAAAATAGCACCTAAGAGAGAGTTAAATGGCTTGGTGGAGGGAAGGCCCTTTAAGAATATATGTCCGCAAATGACAAACTCACTCAGAGAGAAATTAGAGGAACAACACCTTTTACTGCAGACAGCTAAGCTAGTTAGTAAATACTATAAACCACTTAGGCAGGGCTGGGCCCTCAGCACAGAATATAATTGTGGGTAGAGGCGTATTCCCTGAAGGCCATGATTCAAGAAAAAGAGGAACTGCTACAGCCACATATTTCCCCTAGGGATGAACAGGAGTGATTGATATTCTAAATAGATATCAATTACCTTGGGTAGAAAGTAAAACCTTCAGAGCCCATTCCTTCCCAGAAAATCTTTGTACTTTCAAGTAAGCTTGCTACATGACTTGCTTCCCCATTTAATCCCTATTTAATCAATGTTATATAAGTGACTATACTTGTTGTAATATTATTTGTTGTTCATAGTTTTGTCCCACCTCATACTCACCTTGTGATTTTCCATTGGATCAATAATACCTAAGTGGCTATATTTATAATCTTGGTTGACTGTAGTTTTGTCCCACCTGGAACCCTCCTCACCTTGTGGCTTTGCTCAATAAAAGAACTTGAGAAGTCAGATTGGTGTGCAACCCACTATCTGGGACTCCCTTTTGTCTCTCTTAGAAAGAAGCTATCTTTCCTTCAATAAATTCTTCCTACTGTTAACCTCCATTGTTCCTAGAATTCATTCTTTGATTTTAAAGAGCACAAACTTGGCGTTTTGAACATCTAGCAGGTTGGGAGTGTTAATATCTCCCTTATAGTATGTGGAGGTACATATATCATACACCCTGTATCACTTTTATAGTAGCATCAAGAAAAATGATACTTAGGGACTGGGAATTTAGCTCAGTGGTTTCACAGCCTGCTCCACAAGTGCAAGGACCCGAGTTTGATCCCTGGTACCAAAAAAAAAAAAAAAAAAAAGAAAGAAAGAAAATGATACTTAGGAATCAATCTAACGAAGGAAATAAAAGACCTTTACATTGAAAACTGTGGTATTCTGAAAAAGAAGATCAAAGAGGATATCAGAATATGGAAAGATATCCATTGTTTTTAGATAGCCAGCACCAATATAGGTAAAATAGCCATACTTCCAAAACTATTATACAGATCTAATGCAATCCCTGTCAAAATACCAACAGCATGCTTCACAGAACTGGAGAAAACAATCCTAAAACTCATTTGAAACCAGAAGTGACCCAGAATAGCAAAAGCAATTCTGGGGAACAAAAGCAAAGCAGAAGGCATCACAATCCCAACTTGAAATTATACTGCAAAGCTCCTGTGCTAAAAACAGCACTGTAGTGGCAAAATAAAAAGGACCTAAGTATCAATCCAGAAGCTTATGTGACACAGGATCTTAATAAAAAGGAGCTGCAGACAAGAATCCTCAAGCAATTCACTGTCACATTCTCCATACTTGTCCAGAGTAGCTGTCATCTTTCTTCTTCCTCCTCCATCTTCATGTTGTCTTATTTTAAATTGCTTCTTAAATTCTTTACTGATGCTGAATTTAGGATGCCCAAGAGCTGTATGTTCCAGCAGAGCAGTGGCATGCCGAAGCAGAGCAGAGGCTTGCTTTCCACCCTTGGACTTTACAGTGTGGCATAGCATGGCATGGTGTACAACCCTCCCCAGATGCTATAAAAGGATAAACTTGAGACATTTTTAAGTAAATGGATCCACCTTGAGTCCATACTTTTATTATAGACAGCTAAGTTAAGTAAAAATATTATAGGAAGTCAAACAGGCCTAGGCCCTGGATAGAGTCACTGTAGAAAATGAGAACACATCAAAACCTGGCTAGAGGCATATCTGATGAAGATTAAAATCACAATAGCTAAATTCACATACTTCCTTAAGGAAGCTTAAGATTATTGGTACCACTCTTTTGAGATTTCCCATATAAATAAACCATCATGTTATTAGGGGTGGGCCATCTTCTCCCACCCACTAAAACTACTATGACTAAAGACAAAATTAAGGCTATAGATTATGGACTAAGGTTACTGATGTCATCTATATGCCCTTGTTATCACTGGATTAATATTAGCTAAGTGGCTATGCTTGTAGTTGTATTGGTTGTTTATAATTTGACCCACATTGTACCCAACCCTCATGACTTTGCTTTATAAAATTTTCTAAGAGAAGTGGGCTCATTGGCAACCCATTTGAGACCTCTCCTATCTCTTGGGAGCTATTCATATTCCCCATTCTTATTCCCCATTGCTATTTTCTAGTCCTCTTATCTATTACTATTCTCCTATGAATTTTCCTACTTTTAACCTTCATTGTTCCATAGAACTCATTCTTCAACTTTGGAGAACATAAACATGGCATATCTAACATCTAGCAGGTTAGGAGTTACATTTATTTCCTTTATATCACTTTTAAGTGAAATAAATCAAATACACATGCTTAAATATCACATTGTTTCTCTTTGAGAAACAGAAAGGATCAAAATGAATGATAGATATTGGAAAGTAGGAAGAAAATGTTCAAATGGGAAGATGAACAAGGGAGGGAAAAAAAGAAGGGATGGAAAGGAACAGAAAAAAAGGGAATAGAAGAAGAAAATGGAAACAAAACTTTTGTAATTAAGGAGTGGAAGAAGGGTTGAAGGTAAGGGAGAGGATTGGCTCAAAAGAAGAATCAAGATATGTATAGGTATAAATTCCCCATGATGAATGTGATCATTATGTATATCAAAAGTGTACCAAAATTAATTTTTAAAAAATGTATGTATCTGGAAGCTAGCTTTCCAAGTTTGACATCCCAGGTGCATAGTAGAGTATGTATATCTGAAGGTCCAAAGTTCTATCTTGGGCTGGGGATTTAGCTCAGTGGTTCAGCCACCTGTCTCAAAAGCACAAGGACTGGAGTTCAATCCTTGGTACAAAAAAAAAAAAAAGTACAAAGTTCTATCTTGAAAAAAAGATTAGCAACTATGACAAGGTAAGGTAGAAAATAACAACTAGGTAGTGTGAGGGCCAAGCCTTTCCAGTAGCACCTAAAGAGGTATTAGATTTGTCCATATACTCCTTTCTTGCATGAAAGAGTTAATAAATTAGTTCACCAATAAGAATACTGCATGGAGCCATTTATCAGCATCCAGGCAGCATCAGAGCAGGAAGGTTGGAGACAGAGCCCCAGAGCCCAAGAGCTGCATCTCTTTATTCCTTCAACAAAAACATCTACTAAAAGGCTATAGTGCTCTTTATTTTACAGCACTTTTGGTATCTGTTACCAGTTTACTGGGGCATGGTGAGGCAAAACACCTGATGCATGACATTGTCCATGCCTCATATGCTTGGTTAAGTATGTTAAGTCACTCTTATATAACTGTGGCCCATTATGCCATGTCCTTGAGAGCAGAGTCTTGTCCTTAAACCTCCTCAGATATACTTATGCTCCCTGGGCTTTGAGTATAATCAGAAGTAGTGCCCCACAGGTAGAAAGGAGAAAAAGAAAGTAGTAATTTTTAAAATGAATATTGTAGCTTCAGGACTCTAGCCCAGTTTAATGTTTTCTTCTCATCTCTCTGAACACAATTAACCTGGATAGTTTCCTTTTACCTGTAAATGGATTCCAATATTTACTTTTTACTTGCAAATGGCTTTCTTTTACCTGTGATTAGACTGTATTTTCACTTGCAAATTAGGATTTCTCCTCTGGATAGGCCATTATCTTACTGTAGGCCATTTTCCCCCCTCAGCAGACCAAGACCAAGATTATCAATATCCAGTTTTCTTCCAAAATATATAAATATTCCCAGTTCCAAACTGTAGTTCATCTCATTTCTCTGAGCACTCTCACTCCACTTTTGAATGTGTCCTAAAATCTCTGCCTAATAAACCCTTCCTATGCCTCATAGCAACATATGATGAAGATTCTTTTTATGTGATGGGAATCAGTAAACCCCCAAACATTCTATGTTTAGGATGGGTTAAGTTCTACATGTCTACTTCAGGAACCTCTCAGACCCAGCCTGGTGACATATGATGAGTAGATTAGAATAAAGAGCAACAGTCTCTCACAGTATGTACTTACAATGTAGTGAAATTCAGTATATGATTTTGAAGCAGAAGATAAGGGCCAGCCAGCCAGTTGATCAAGTGTGACCTGTTAATCATGGGGATCCAGGGTAAGCACTGTTGGGGCTAAGTCCCCGATAGCGATAATCACCCAAGTCACGACACGATATAAAGTCCGCAGAGAACTTTATTTCCCACCGGGACCAAATCCCCTGCAAGGAGACTGGCCCAGGACTGAACTTTTGGTCAGTTTTTATAAAGAAAACCCTTTCCTCCTCGCCCCTCCCTAGCCCTGCAGTAAGTGTATCTACAGAGGCGAGAGAGAATGTGTGGTTAGCACCTCTGGGTTACCAGATACATAATGTAAAACCAGCCCTTATAAAATGTAAACACACATCCAGTTATTTACAACCAGTGGGTTCCATATGTGCTATTATAGTTGTTTGTCTAAACTCTTAAGCATCAATCAAAAGCAGGAGTATAGGCATGACATAAGAACATCTGGTGTGTTGAGACATCATACAGGAGTACAAACGTGAGATAAGACCCCCCTTCTTCAGAGCTAACACAGAGGACAGTTTCCCATCAGGACTGGGGAAGTTCAGACAAAATGGAGTCTCTTAAGGTAACTTAGGTCTCTCAAGCACAGAATAACGTTCCCAAATCCTATACCTGGGACCAATCAGAAAGTACTATCTTCAAATCTTCTGGTACCAATTCAAGCAGGTTTTTGACAGGATGGCCAAGATCTGACATCAGACTGAAGAAGGAGAGGTACAAAAAGACCTCTGCCATTAACCTTGTGACTAAGAACCCTCCCAGTGGCTCACTCTCTGCAGAGTTTAGTTTGTTTCCTACCTGAATTGGCCCACTCTCACTCTGCAGAGTGTACTTCTGTTTTTCTTTCACAAATGTAAAACCTCTCTACCTTTTCTGTGTGTTTTGCCCTATTCTTTGTGCAGGACACTGAAGGACCTGGAAAGAGTCCATGGAACCCAAGAACCAGGTAAGAATGTGAAAGAATTTATTTCCTCCTGAAACAAACTGTGAAGTTGCCTGCTGTGTTAGTCTCATGTTCCTTAGGAAGACTTTTCCTTGAACAAGCAGCTAAATCATGTTGACGTTGGTAATCTCAGCTCTCAGTCTCAATAAGCTGAGTTATATTGACACAGGTAATTTGAAATCTAATAAGAAAAGCTTGTAGGGAGAATAATAATAAGATTTAGGTATGAACAAACTGCAAAGGTGTTGAAGCAATCTAAATGGACTTTGAGACTGAGAAAGTCTGGAATGCAGGAGAATCAGAATGCTTTCCATGCCAGGTGTGGTGGCACACTCCTACAATCCCAGCACCCAAAAGGCTAAGGCACGAAGTTTGCTGCAAGTTTAAGGTCATCCTAGACTACTTAGTGAGTTAAAGGTTAGTCTGAACTACATAATGAGACTCTGAGTCAAAAAACAAAGAGAATGAGGGCCATGAATTTAGCTCAGTGGTGCTGCTGCCTTCCTGGAAAGTGCAAGGTCCTGAGTTCAATCTCAGTAACAAAACAAAACAAAACAAAAAAGAGAGAATGGTTCCAAGGAGGAGTCTCTCATATCTCTTGGTAATACAAATGATGTAGAAAAAAAAAATAACATGCTTGAAATTGAAAATTTAACATGTAATATCAAATAATGGGAAATTTAAATACTAAAAATGAATACAAGTTAAGGTTGTTAACAAATAGAGAAAGGATGAAAAAACTACCCGAGGGACTCATAATAGATAATAGAAAAAGATTAATGATAGAAAAAGAAGATAAGAAAGGTATTTACTGTTATGGAAGCTATACATAATTAGTAGATTTATAAGCATAAAATTAAATAGCTCAGTGTTTATCTTTAATCAAAATGTTTTATTTCGCAGAAATGAAAACTGAGGTCAAAAATAGCTATGTTTTAGGAAAGACTCTACAACTGGTTTCTGACAGAGCTAGGATTTAAACAGACATTCCTAGTTCTTGGAATCTACAGCACACTAGCTGATCATTGCCCTTTCCTGCAAACATGAGATCTACATGTATAAGCACTTAGAGAGTAGGCTTTGCCTTGAAGGAAAGTAATCATGACTCTCACCCTAATACTTATTTTAAAGTTATGACAAAAGAGACCTATAATGCTTGCCTAGGAGGATTGCACTTGGGAGCAAAGGGAGGGGAGAGTTAAAAAAAACTGCCATTTGCACAGCTTGGGGCATATGGGGTGGTAATTAATAGGTATGTATATTTAGAATCTCTGAAGTTTAAGCATTTTACAAATCATAGTGTTGGTACTGGATATTTTTAGATCTTTCCAATTTCATTTCTTCTAGATTTTCTCATGGTGTACCCTGTCACAAAATTCGCCCATATAAAGGGCAAACCTATTAAAAAGCAAAAGTGCTTGAGCTATTTCCTTTTTTCTTTATACATTCAGCCTTAATTCTGAATTGTTAATTGGAAAGTAGCTTCAATTTCAAATGCTCAGTTGTAGTTGAAGACAAACTATCCTTGCAACTATAGCTAGCTGACTGTCAGACATGCTCTTTTAGGCCATGTTCTCATTGATTTGGGGGACTTTGAGAGCTAATTTTGCCAATAATGCCCCACCTACCAATGTAAGAGAGAGGAGGGCTCTTATCTTTTTGACAGCAGAACAAGTTGAAAGTGGTACTGAGGTAGGATAGAAGAAATAAAAACTAGGCAGAAAGGAGGCAAAGAAAATAATAAATTAAAAAATGTAAAACAGGCATGTGTGGTGGCATAGACCTGTATTCCTAGCATTTGGAAGGCTGAGGCAGAGGATTGCCATGTGTTTGAAGCCAGCCTGGGCTACACAGTGTGTCTAGCAGCTTACAAGAGTAGTATTCTCCTTTTGGGTCATCTTGTTCCTCAGACAGTTAAGGTGGAACTGTATTTATTTATTTATTTATTTATTTTTGGTACCAGGGATCAAACTCAGGTCCTTGTGCTTGCGCAGCAGGCAGCAAAACCACTGAGCTAAATCCCCAGCAGAACTGTCTTTATTCTAGATAGATGGATCCAATTATCCATTACTGCCACCTTTACTGCAGCAAGTGTGTCAGTGATCACTGAGAAGGTGTCCTTCCAATTTGGTTTTAATTGGTTAGTGAGTTTCCCTTCTTTACAAGTTTTTACAAGCATTTGGTCTCTAGGATGGACAATAGCTTGTCCTCCTGTGGTAGGAATTGGCAGGACTCGGTTCTCATACATTTGAATAGCCTGTTGTACTTGCCCCAGATTGATGAAATATTGTAAGAACTTCACAGTCTATTGGTCTACTATATCAGAGGATAGAAATGGCCTTCCATATAACATATCAAATGGGCTCAAACTAAGCCAAGTTTGGGGAATGTTACAAATTCTCATAAGTACCACTGGCAGAAGTTGGAACCAGAACCCAGCTGTCTCTTGGCAAATTTTTGGTTTAAGGTCTAGTTCACTCTCTCTCTACTTTTTCAAAAGATTGAGGCTACCAGGAGGAATAAAGGTGATACTTTATTCCTAAAGTCTTTCTTACTCCTCAAATTATTTGAGAGGTAAAATAAGGTGACTGGGGTGTCCAAATCTGGGGATGACTTCCTTAAGAAGCACCTTGACTTGGCCTCTCCCTCACCCCACCTCTGAGTGAAGAGTGGAGCCATGTGGACACCTGCAGCACTACCCCAGCCCAGCCCAGTATAGTCTCCCCCCACCTCTGCCCTCCTGGCTGTGTCAGTACCTGGTTTCACACTGCAAAGGCACAGGGGGTCATAAAGACCATTGCTCTGAGCTCCAGAAGATAGAGCAGAAGTAAACAACTGGAAGAGGGACTCTCTCAGGCTCCTTGATGAAAACTGAAGCCACTGGAAAAGTGAAGAGAATCTCTGCAATAAAGGCACACCAGATCACCACAGTTGCCTCAGAATCATTAGAGACTCAAAACCTAAAGACCAGCTATATCTGGAAAACACCTCTGAGAAGCAATTATTCCATAAGGGTTCTAAATACAAGTAACAAAGATACTTACAATAAGCAATATCAAAGTATCAACCCAGGAATTAAACCAAGAACAACACCAACAACAAAAATAGAAATGAGAAGACATTTAATGAAGGCACAAACCCAGAATTGCAGCCCACCAAAGGCAAATTCTGGGGGAAACAAGGTGGAAAAGTCTGATAATCAACCACCTGGACATACCAAACTGATAGCACAGGAAGTAACAAAACAGATGAATGAGGCCCTAGAAAAATTCAAAGCAGAAATAATTTCCCAGGTAACTCCAAAAATGATGAGGAGAATGAAAGACATGATTAGATACTCTAGAACAGAAACAGATTCAAAAATGGATGAGTTCACAATCATGATGGCAACCATGAATGGCCAGCATAGGAAATAAATGAAAACCAAACATAGGAAAGAAATGGAATCCATGAAACAGATTTGAACAGATATCTAGGAGATTAAAAACTCTATTGAAAGCATACACGGCAGACTGAGCCAATCTGAAGACAGAATATCAGATATAGAACACAGGATGATGGTCAGTGACCGTGAAAAGAGAGAGCTCTTAAAAATAATACAGAAGCATGAGAAATCAATCCAAAAGCTGCTAGATGATGCAAAGAAGAATAATATAAGTTTATAGGAGTTCACAAAAAAGTAGAAGAAAGTAAAAATGATATAAAAAACTGTTCACAGAATTAATGACAGAAAACTTCCCAAAGAGAGCAAAAGAATTTGACATACAGATAAGTGAAAAATATAGGACTCTAACTAGCCATGATAAAAAAAATCTACACCAAGACATATAATAATCAAGATCCCAGAAACTCAACAGAAGAACAAGATACTACAAGCAGTTAGAGAAAAGAAACAAATCACATGCAAAGGAAAGCCCATCAGGATCACACAAACATTTCAAAAAAACCCCTCAAGTCAAGGAGAGCATGGACTGAGGTATTTCAAGCCCTAAAAGAAAACAACCACTAGATTGAAGGTTGTTTTCTATCTTGCAAAACTACCTTTCAAAATTGATGGGGAAATAAGATACTTCCATGACAAAGAACAACTGAGAAACTTCATGAATACCAAACCAGCACTCCAAACAATTCTAAACAATAGCCTAGAAAAAGTTAATGAAGGTCACAGCTCCATGAGGCCCAACAGAGCAAATTCATCAGGCAAGGCAAGAAATTAAAGGAAGAGGGAGAAAAATTAAAAAGTATCAACAACAGGAAAATAACATTACAATGATAAGTCAATACATATCAGTTATAACCATCAATGTTAATGGCCTCAATTCACCAATCAAAAGAAATATACTGACAGAATGGATTGTACCAAAAAAGAAAAAAAAGAAAGTAAGAAGCAAAATCCAACAATATGCTATATACAAGAAATGTAATTATTTCAAAAAGAAACTCATTGATTGAAAGTAAAAGGCTGAAAAACAGTCCCCCACATGACAAGAATCCAGAAAAAAGCAGGGGTAGCTATTTTATTTGCAGACAAGTAAATTTCAAACCCAAACTAATTAAGAGAGACAAAGAAGGTCATCTTTGTAAAGGGAACAACATAAGAGGAAGAGATAACAATTATAAATATATATGCACCAAATACTATTGGTCCCAACTATACAAAACAAGTATTAGGGGACATGAAAAACCAAATAAGCACTAACACAATTGTAGTAGGGGACCTCAAAACTCCATTGTCACAAATAGACAGATCATTTAGACAAAAAATCAACAATGAAATACTAGAAGTGAACCAATCTTTTGAACAAATGGACTTAATAGATATCTACAGAGTGTTCCACCCCACAAAATCAGAATATACATTCCTTTCAGCTGCACACTGGTCATTCTCCAAAATAGACCACATACTAGCTCATAGAATATGTTTAAGTAATTGTAAAGGAATTGAAGTTATCCCCTTTATATTATGAGACCATAGTGCAATTAAACTGCAGATCAATAGCATAAGAAACCACAAAACCCACACAAACACATGGAAATTGAATAACACTCTCCTGAACAACCAATGGGTCACAGAGGAAATTAAAGAAGAAATTAGACAGCTTTAAAAAATAAATGATAGTGCCAATACAACATACAGGAATCTATGGGACACAAGGAAAGCAGTTATACTAGGGAAATTCATAGCAATGAATGCCCATACCAGGAAAACAGAGCAAGCTCAAATAAACTACCTAATATTGAGTCTTAAGCTCCTAGAAAAAGAAGAGCAAGACAAACCCAAAGGTCATACAAGGAAGGAAATTATAAAGATCAGAGTAGAAATCGATGCAATGGAGACTAAGAGAATGATACAAAAAATAAACAAATTGAAGAGTTGGCTTTTCAAAAAATAAATAAAATCATTAAACCCTTAGCCAACCTTACCAAAAAAAGGAAAGAAAGGGCTCAAATCCATGCATTTAAGAATGAAAAAGATGCAGTCACAACAGATCCAGCAGAAATCCAGAGGATCATCAATACCTACTTCAAGAACCTGTACTCTAATAAAATGGAAAACACAGAAGAAATGGGCAGATTCCTAGATACATATGAATTATCAAATTTGCACAAAGAAAATATAAAAATTCTAAACACCCAAATTACAATCATTG
>NW_004624732.1:11472615-11489221 GCF_000247695.1 Heterocephalus glaber | reverse complement strand
CCACCTGGTGAGTGGGCTGGCAAGCCAATGACGGGCAACTGAGCAAGCATGCCATGCAATGAGAGAGCCCTCGTGCGCCACCTAAGACAGGTGCCAGAGCCTTGATTCTCTGGTTAACTGATGACGGGTAAGGTGCACGGTGCAGACACGTATGTCACTCTGACCCAAGACAGGCTCAGTCCCCGCAGGCTTGGCTCTCCTGAAGCCTTTCTAAAATTATAATTTTAAAGGGAGGACCTGTGGGGGGCCTTGCCCCCCCCCACTAGAACTCTTGAGTGCCTTTTACGGGTATGTCTAAGCCTGCTGCAAGTCTACCTGGCAACAAGGAAGTAGCCCCAGTACCCTCCCCTTGCTCCCTCCCTCTAGCCCTACGGGGTATATATGCTGTAGCAGCTTCCGCAATAAACGAGACTTGATCAGAAACCTGTCTTGTCTCCATCTCTTGTGTCCCCTGTCCTTTGTCATTCTCACTCCCCCTCTAGGGTCTCTGTTGACTTACCCGTGGGATGGGACAAAACAGAATACAGAGGGTCATCAACAAGATCACACCTTGACCAAGTCGGATTTATCCCAGGGATGTAAGGATGGTTGAACATATATAAATCAATAAATGTCATACACTACATTAACAGAGCCAAGGACAAAAACAATATGATTACCTCAATGGCTGCAGAAAAAGCATTTGACAAAATCCAACACCCATTTATAATAAAATCCCTACAGAAAATTGGAATAGGAGGTCTTTATCTCAACCTGATTAAGGCCATCTATGAAAAACCAATGGCCAACATCATACTAAATGGTCAAAAACTGAAAACTTTCATGCTAAAATCAGGAGCAAGACAAGGGTGTCCACTATCACCACTCCTGTTTAATATAGTTCTGGAAACATTAGCCACAGCAATTAGAAAAAAGAAAGAAAGAAAAGGAATAAAGATAAGAAAGGAAGAAGTTAAACTGTCATTATTTGCTGATGATATGATACTTTACATAAAAGACCCCAAAAAACAATGTCAAAAGACTTCTAGACTCAATTGAAAGATTCAGTAGAGTAGCTGGAGACAAAGTCAACATTCAAAATTCAATACCCTTCTCATACACAAATAACAGACTCACTGAAAGAGAAATTAGGGAAACAATCCTTTTCACAATACCATCCAAGAAAATGAAATATCTAGGAATCAATGTAATGAAGGAAGCAAGCAATATCTACATTGAGAACTACAGCACTCTGAAAAAACAGATTGAAGAGGATATAAGAAAATGGAAAAACATCCCCTGTTCCTGGGTAGGAAGAACCAATATAGTGAAAATGGCCATACTTTCAAAGCTGGTATACAGATTCAAAGCAGTCCCAACTGAAATCCTAACAGCATATTTCACAGAAGAAGAGAAAAAAATCCAAAAGTTCATCTGGAACCAGAAGAGACCTAGAATAGCAAAAACAATTTTAGGCAACAGAGTCATGGCAGGGGTATCACAATTCTCAAATTGAAACTGTACTACAAAGCCACTGTGATAAAAACAGCAAGGTACTGGCAAAGGAACAGACCTGAGGATCAGTGGAATAGATTAGAAGATGCAGAAACAACTCCAAATATACTCAACTACCTCATCTTTGACAAAGAAGCCAAGCATCCTCACTGGAGGAGCGATGGCCTCTTTAATAAAAGGTGTTGGAAAAACTGGACTTGAACTTGCCAAAGACTAAAACTAAACCCCTATCTCTCACCATGCACTAAACTAAAATGGAAGTGGATTAAAGATCTAAATATTAAAATAGAAACACTAAACTTGCTGGAAGACAAGTTATGTAGAACTCTCAAAGACACTGGCATAGGAAAGGACTTTATGAACAAATCCTCAGTAGCATGGGAACTAGCACAAAGAATCAACAACTGGGATCTCATCTTATTAAAAAGCTTCTGTACTCCAAGAGAAACCACCAACAGAGCTAAGAGACAGCCTACAATGTGGGAAAAATATTTTACCATCTGTTTCTCAGAGAAAGATCTACTATCTAGAATATATAAAGAACTAAAAAAAAAATCAGACCTCCCCATATATAAAGACCCAATTCAAAAATGGGCATCTGAAATGAACAGACATTTCTCAGACAAAGAAGTAGAAATAGCAAATAAACATATGAAAACATGTTCGATATCAGTGGTCATTTGAGAGATTCCACCTCACCACAGAAAGAATAGCTGCTATAATGAAACCAACCAATAACAAATGCTGGCAGGGTTGTGGGGAGAAAGGAACCCTTCTTCATTGTTGGTAGGCATGTAGACTGCTTCAGCCACTGTGGAAATTAATATGGAGATACCTCAAACAACTAGGATTGGAAGTCCCATTTGAACTAGGTACTTCTCTACTGGATATCTTCCCAAAAGAATTAAAAGTATCATACCACAGTGATACATATGCACCCATGTTCATAGCAGCACAGTTTGTAATAGCTAAAACTTGGAAGCAACCAAATTGCCCATCAACTGAAGACTGGATAAAGAAGATGTGGTTTTTTTTAATAAAATGGAGTACTCTCAGCCATAAATAATGAGAAACTTAAAAAAACACATTTTCTTTATCCAGTTTCCAGTTGATGGGCACTTGGGCTGCTTCCAAGCTTCAGCTATTACAAACTGTGCCACTATGTACTACTCAGCCATAAAGAACGAAAAACTAGAAACATTTATAGCTAAGTGGATGCACATTGAGGCCATACTCTTAAGTGAAATAAACAGGACACACATGTGTAAATACCAAATATTTTCTCTGGTGTGAAAAGCTAAAAGTGTAAATAAGAATCAAAATGTATAATTGATATTGTGAAATAGGAAGAAAATGCCTAAAGAAATAAGGGAACTGGGAGAGGAAGGGGAAAGGAAAGAAGGGAAAAAATATGAGAAAAGGAATAACATGGAAACAAAGTCTTTGTAAATAGGTTAGGGTGGAGTGGGTGAAGGGAGGGCAGGGGAATTGGGAAAAAATAAGAACCAAGATACATCATGTAAGGTACAAGATCCCAATGATAGATGTAACTGTGTTGTATATCTAAAATGTACCAATAAACTAAATGGGGAAAAAAAGAAGCAGCTTGACTTGCTCTTGTTGCCTTTTTTAAGCAGGTAGGAAATGCTTCAATTCCGTTTCTAAGGTGTCACTGTTCATCAGGACCAATATTTGTTTAAACTTTCCACATGGTGGCATATGTATAAAGTCTAATCACTAGTTCTCCCCAGGGTATATCCCTCTCTTCTCTACAGGTTCTAATAAAGGAGACATTTTGCCTGGCCCAAGTTATTGCAGGCTCAGAGTTGGCGGGCTTTGTAGACCAATTTGGGTGGTTGCAGCTAGTCCTAGTCCCATGAAAACTTGAGTGATCATTTCCAATGTAGCATCTCTTCCTATATGGAAGGAATCAGGCACTGGTTTTTATAGGTTTCCACTGTGCCCACTGAAGAGAGACCAGTTTGTTTTCTAAACACCAGAGCCCCTTTTTAATTTCCCCTTGTCCTGGGGCCCATGTATAAACTAGAGTTAATTGTTCCTCAGGAACTGGAAATCAGGCTACAGTGTTTAAAGGTTGTAGAGCTGCCCTTTTTGATCCCCTATCAGCCTTTTGATTTCCCAAGGAGACTTCAGACATTTCTTTTTGGTGCCCTTTACAGTGTACAACTGTGATCTGCTTGGGAAGGTGGACTGTGTTCAGGATTTGTAGAATTTCCTCTCTGTGATTTACAGGTGATTGACAAAGCTACTTGCATCAGTGAACCACACCTCCTCAGGGTTTTGGAGGGGTAGGTCACTGATATCCTGCCTGCTTGCATAGGTCTGGGGGATAACTTGTTCACAAGAGTGGCTAACTTCTAGGTCTGTAGGCATCAAATAAGTTTGTACAGTAATTGTAGGGGTGTCTTAGAGCATGGTCTGGTACTTAGTAAGCTGTTCACCTGTTCCCCACAAGTAACCTTTTGTCTCTAGAATAGCTCTGACCTGATGAGGAGCCAGGATTTCTAGTTTCTATCTCAAAATTAACTTTGCATCATCTTTGGTTAAAACATCTGCAAGTAATTTCTGATTAGAAGGTCCCCTCACCCCTAGCTAAGGCTATAGATCCAGAGGAGGGTTTTCTAGAGAAGGGGGTAAAAACAGAATGAAGTATTTGAATTGGCTCATCCATGACATCTAAGATTACCCAGGGTTCCATAGAGGAGATTGTGATGTTCATAAATAAGGGCATCGTAGGTTCCCTTGGGTCTCTTTAGTCACCAGAAGAGGAAATGAGGTTTATGGTGGGCCTAGCCCCTCTCTGGGAACAGAAACAGTCAAACTCTCAAACCCATGACTCAGGTGCATTAGCTGTCTCACATATAGAGCAGGGCCCAGGCAGAGGCTTGGTGCAATCTCATGCCCAGTGTCCAGTCTTCTTATACTTGAAACAGTAACCTTTATCCAGTTTTCCTTGGGCTTCTTCTAGATGACCTGAGTGGGTTTAAAGGGTGTCGACTGCAATAGCTATAATCTTAGCCTTTTCCTTTTGTGGCTTCTCTGGGTCCTGATTGTTCAACACAGAAAATGATCATGTTCAGCAGTTAGGCCATAGGTGACTGAGGCCCTATCACAAGTATTTGTGGCTTATGCCCAATATCCAGAGCTGATTGACAGATGAAATAATATACCAGTAGAGCTTCTCCCTCCTTGGGAGATGGAACTATATTAGTATATTTATGAAAGACTTAATATGCCTCTTTATCTCCATGATAAAAGCAGTTAACATGTCAAGCATTATTCTTAGCTCTCCACTAGTATCACAGTCCCAGTTTGGTTCTATTGAAGGAGGAATATCCTTTTTGGGTTTATTTCTTTCCCCCCTTTAAAGCATATTGTTCATTTGCATAGTTCCTAGCCTCTTATAAATCTGTAACTGAAAAGCAAGCCTGATTTATTGGCTTGGGAACTATAAAGAAGAGGCAGAAAAGACTTCCAAACATCATCAAACAAATCAGAAAGACCTCCATCCCCTTGAGAGATAAGTAGTTGTCTCAGGACAGGATGATCCAGAATATCTTTCTCTTCCTCAGTGGCCATTCTAAACACCATAGTTTCTGAGAATTCCCTCTGACAGTAAAAAAAAAAAAACAAAAAACAAAAAAAAAAACCTGAACATGAGGCATTTCATTCCACTCTGTGTGTTTTAAGCAGAAACACCATAACTGGAGAATAGTAAAATTAGTGTATTTATGGAGTGCTTCTTCAAGTCAGAGCTGAGAGGCAACTGAATTTTCATCAAAGTCTTGAATGATAGACCTAAGGTTATTGTAGTTCTCAGGTTTAGTCATCCCTTGTCACATACTCACTAAAATAACCTTGATGTATAACTTTTGTTTGGTCTCTACCTTGTGAATTATAATCCTACTTGGGGTCTTCTTGGGACGCAATGATATGTCTGTAGATGAGCTGGGTAGAATTTAAATTGTGTTATCCTTTCAAGCCTGTTCCTGGGTTAATCCCTGACACATTAATGAGGATATAAAAAAAGAAATGGTGCTAGGGTGACAGAAAAGGAACACTGGATGGCATGAAGATAAAGCAGTCTTTCAGATTCAAGAGCAAAGAGAGAAAAGAAAAAAGGCACCATGTGCTTTGGTCTAGGGTTATATAGAATGTTTGTAGGGTGGAGCCTGAGCTCAGGTGGTTGGAGAGTAGCGATTAGGGAGGGAGGGATGGCCTTAGTATGGTTCTTGATCTCAAGTGAGTGGAGGGAATGAATTCCTCAGCCCTAATATTCTATTGGTACTACTTCTGCACAACTCAAAGAATGAGTCACAAACTAAAATTGGAGGTCAGGAGAGGTTTGATTGGATATATTAAGATGAAAAACAGCTCTTGAATTTCCAGGAGGGATTCCAAATGGATGGGCACATGGCCCCTCAATCCAGAGCTATTTATAGATAAATAGGGCAGAGGAATTTCTCTACTGTTCAGTAGTCACCTATCACAGGTGGCTCTGTGGATTTAAAATTCTTTATATGCAGCTAAGTTAGATTAAAATTAATAATATAGTCAAAGACTGGGCTCTCAAGGAGATCAATGAAAGATGGAGATGTCAGGTTTATGGGTAGAGGCACATCTGAAGAAGGTAAGATCTCAAGATGAAGGTCACAGTGGCCAGATTTATATCTATTAGGGAACTAAGGGATGACTGGAAAGTTGAGATTATGCTATACTTGGTCCCACCAAGTCCATTAAGATTAGTGTTATGGCTTATGTTTAGATGTCTCCTCATGCTTTTTCAGAGGTGGCTGAATCAGAGTGTGTGATTGATTCATCATCATGGGACTAGGCCCAAGGGCACTAGGATTAAGTGGGTGAATCTTACTCACCCTAAGTACTCTGGATAAGATAGAATGAGCTGTTAAGGTACCTTGTTGTTTCTGCTGTCATCCACTGCTATGAACAGTTGCCCTTCTGCCATGTGGCATCCTGCCTTTGAGTTAGCCAAGTTTTATGGACTGAAACTTCTACAAACTATAAGCTAAATAAGCCTTTCTTTTTTAACTTTGGGTGTAGATATTTTGTCTCATCTATGAGAGAAAAGTAACTAAGACATCCAAATATGGATCAGAAACTGAGGCATGTCACCAGAACATGACCTAGACACATCCCTTCCCCAAAAGGTTCCTGTTTTAGTGATGAGAAAAACAAAACTTAAAAAACCAAAACCTGTCTTAAGTATTAGATAAAACCCTAAAGGCCATAATTAATACTCTCTGTCACCTTCCTTTTTAATCTTCCCCCTCCCTGTGGCTGCTGTTCTTTGCCCTGACAATTCTGTTCCTATAGAAAATGGTTTTGCCACATCTTGTTTTTAAAGGAGCCTTTTTTTTCTTCAATTGACCCAGATGTGCTAAATTACAAACTGTCACTGCTTTTTTAACTTCTATAACTTTGCCATAAAAATAATTGCATACCCTCTGCTCAGGGCTCAGAATTTGGAGTCACAAACTCCTCTGGACCCACTGGTATAATAAACCTTGCTTATCTTCCACCTCTCTGAGTGCAGCTCAGTTCTTTTATACATTGTTCCTACCATTGCGTTAGAAGTCATAGATAAGTGAAGGTTAATTATGTCACCCATATGCCCTTGCTACTTGCCCTGCTTCCCTATTGGATCAATATTACCTAGGTGGCTATGCTTATAATCTTAATGGTTGATTATAATTTGGCATACATTGTACCTACATCTTGATTTTGCCCTATGAAACATTCTTGGAGAGGTGACCTGAATGGCAATCCACTCCTCCTGTCTCTCAATATCTATTCCTATTCCCAGACAAACCTTTCCTACTCTTAACCTCCTTTGTACTTTGGAATTCATTTTTTCTATTCCAAGAATCACAAACTTGGCACATTTGACATCTAGCAAGTTGAGAGTTATAAATCTCCTATATCAAAATGATGAATTTGAAATCAGGCTTCTAACCCAACTCTTCAACATGTAGGGTTTACTGGAAACTAGGATCTTAGAAAAAAAATTTGTATTGCAATTTCCTAAGAACTTAGAGACTTAGTAGGAAGTAGCTGCACCTCCTTGTAGAGGAAGTGGGCTGCTTTTGTGCTGCCTAAGGAAGTTCAATGCATTTAAATTCCTCAAAACTGTGGATGGAGCTTTGTAAGAAGTGGCTGTAACTCCCTTCAGTAGGGAGTGGATTGCATTTCATATTGCCTGAGGAAATTCATTGTTTGTACAAAGTCCTAGTTCACTGTTATTCCTAATTTTTATCAATATGGATAGTCATCTAATATATCTTAGACCTTTGCATTTGTTAGGTGCCTTACTCTTAAATTAACTAAATAAACTATTTCCTACACTGGTATTAACCAATCTGATTTTTTCTAGTCTATTCTTTGTTTCTGTTTTACAAAACCAATTGTTCTGCCATGTTCAGGAGAGCACTCATTATATTTTCTAGAATGAAATAGTGCAAGATTTCAGAATTGAAAATTAAACTAAATTTGTTGTAATTTTGTTTTTTAACATTAGTTTTCTACTATTCATTTTCTTGTTTTACAATTTTGCTAATAAAGGAACATGTCTCTCACTGTTATATTGAATGGAATAATATGAAATGGAATAACATTTGTGAGATCTTTAATATACAGTCCTAAAAATATCAAGTAACTTGATCAAAACTTTAAAGCTAATGAAGAGTGGAATTTGGATTTAAACTCAGATCTGTATATTTCTTCCACATAATGGCTGGTCCATAGTGTGGTTCGTTGTCATGGCTATTATTATCCTATTGAAGAAAAACTAGTAGTTACTGTGGAATCCCCAAACTTAATCAAATCCTTTTACACTTCTCTATATTGCCCTAGTATAATACAGGTAAAGGGAAGGGGAATGTGTATAAGTTATAATTACTACTCCGGAGACTGAAATATGTGCTACCACATCACTAATAAAGAGGTGTTTTAAGCTTTGGGTTAAGAGAGGGATTATATATAGCTAAGTAGGTAGTTTTCATGAAGAAGAGACTCTAGCCAAACTTATAAGGGTTGGTCAAATATACATAAGAAGAATTTTTTAAAAAGCACAGTACAAGCAAGAATTAATAGGTTCAGAGCCAGGTGGGATGGGGATAATTAGTGTGTGGAGTCATGATTATTTTGCCATTGTTTCTTTAAAGGCCACACTGCAAGTGAGGGATGAGTCAGTCGTAGAATATTAACTTTCCAACTTGAAAGGTGTGGACAAAAGCTACACATACATCACTAGATGATATAACTACTTGTCATGTCTTAGAGAAAGAACTTAGAATAAGAGAATTCCTTCCATTGTCCTAACTTTCATCTAAAGTCTTGTTCAAGTACAAACACATAGGGCCAGGGATTTAGCTCAGTGGTGTTGCTGCCTGCTGTGTAAGTGCAAGGACCCGAGTTTGATCCCAGGTACAAAGAAAAAAGTACAAACACATATATTTTATTCTGATTCATTGACCACTAACATTAGTCAATTGCTGGATATGTATTAATTGATTTTACTCAGAAAGACTGTTTCTGGCAATGCCAAGGCACTGGACGATGTCGAACAAAATATTAGTCTTCAAAGAACACTTGGTTATCCTTAAAACTAAAAAGAATGGACAGTAGCACCTAGAACCTCTATGACCTGATAAAAGCATTCTTGAGATGTTTCTAGCCCCCATTTTCACAACCAAATCAAATATAAAAATCTCAGCCTTTCACTCTCATAATGTGGTCCTCTCTTGGACCTCCACTCTACAGTATTGCAGTATATCAGTAAACACCTAACTTTTACATATTCTTTGACTATTGGTAAATTCTTTTTTACACTTGTGGCACCAGCCTCTCATATGCTGCCCCTTGCATGGCAACTGGAAGACTTGGCTTTTGGATTGATGTGTGGAGATTTGTAATGGCAAATACATGAAAGACAAGAAGTAATGGGGTACAGGAATTTGTATCCCAAGCTAGAGTTGACAATTTTCTGTGGACAATGGCAAATTGATGAAATTAGTATATTTTCACAAGTATTTTATATTATAAGCAAATTAGTTTAAAAATATTCTGAAATTGTGCTGAGTTTTCTGTGGGGAATTGATCCAAATCTTATTAATTAAATAAGAATCTTGATTTCTCTCAGCTTAGTAGAATCTACTTCTCTACCTTATGTACAGTGAAAGTAGAAATTAAAATTGGAGATTTGAAATTGCCTTAGAAAATAGCAAGACTAACAGCAACAACAAAAACACTACAAAGGAGAGAATTCTCAACATGGAAAAATTTTTAGTAGAAAAAAATAAATATTTTATGAAGTAATAAGAAAAATATTCATTATTATGAAAATACAATTACATCACATCTACATTGTAGACACATTGTTTTCATCCTCACAGATTAAGGTGTTTATTGATAAAGAATTGACATTCTGTAGGTTATGGGGTAGATCTGTGAGCTGTGTGTTTTTCCTTCAGTAGTTTTCTATACTCTCTGCCTTTGTTACAGTGGTAGGTGATTCATGAAACAAATCATATATATTACTTGATAAACAAAACTAAGCATTATTCCTAAGCCTACACACTCACACCCTCTACAAAAAACTGTTATTCTTTCCAGTTGTTCTCTATTTTAACAAATCAAAAAATCATCTAGGATTTTCTCAAAGTCTAGTAAGTGTAAGAACACAATCAACTCAGTAGTTAAAGCTCACCAGCATTTCTCTTTATAAATCTCTATCTTTAGAGATTTCTCAGTTAGCTATATATGGCTTAGAACTTGCACATGAAATCAGTTGAGACAAAATAGTCACACAAGCTTTTTTTTTCTCTTTAAAACAATTTTGACTGCTTCTTAGTTTCAAAAAAGCTGAGTTAAAATGGGAGGTTGTCATTTTTATCCTTACTCTCCCACAGTTATAAAAGAGATTCTAGTTAATGGAATAAAACCCTTCTAGGTCACTATACTATAATGTGGAGCAAAATATATTTAGCAGTATATAGGAACTTGACATTTTAAATCTATTGAAATTATGAAAGGTAATAGATTGCTGATTGACTACAAATATTCATATACTAGGGACATATTAAATAAATAGAATTACTTGAGATATATACTTTAGACCATCTTGAAGCCATTGACTCTTCAAAGTTTATCATAGAGATTTATACTGGGATGTATCTTTGAATTTATTTTTATTTTTAATTCTCAGAAGCTTAAATTGAAAAGTATTAATACCACATTATTTTGTTGTCAGATATAGTATGTATCTTGTTATTCAAAATTGAGATAATATATCATTTTGATAATATACAGCATGGGATATTAAGTCACAAAAATGAATGAAATCTTGTCAATTACAACATAATGTATGAAACTAGAGATCATTATATTAAATGAAAGAAGACAGGGACACAGAGACAGGTACTGAATGATTTCACTCACATGGAATCTAAAAAAGTTAATCTCATAGAAGTTGAATAACAAATGGTGGTTACTTGAGAGTAGTAGGGAGAGGAACAAGGGAAAAGGTTGATTAATGATTACAGTTAACAGGAGCCAGAAGTTCTGGTGTGTGATTGCACAACAGCAGGGTGACTATAGAAAACAGCAGTGAAATGTGTCTTTTAAAATCCAGAAGAAATTATATGGAAATTTTCACTACCAAGCAACAATAAATGTTTGAGGAGATATATATGTTTAAATGGATATGAACACTATACGTTATACACATTTATTGAAATATCAATAGCATTCCATTAGTATATGCAATTTTTTGGTTTTTTGTCAGAAATAAATTTAAATGAAATAAAAAACCATCATGACAAAAAGTAGCTTATCAATACATTGCAGAGATTTGATGATTTTAATTTTTATAATAATAAATATTACATTTTATAAATCTTAATCACGTTTATATCACTTGCTAAAATTTTTAACCTCACGGTGATAAAAAAGGAAAGAAAAATATTATGTCCATTTTACAAGTGCAGTTAAAATCTTCAAAGTGTATGCTTCCTAATGTTTAATTGCTTTTTCCTGCTGCTTACTGGGAGAGATGTGATGAAATCAGGGTGTATTTCTGTGGGAAAAAAATATATATATATACATATATTCTATGTCATGACTGTTTCTGTCATAAACAATTGCCTCTCCCTACTTCACTCACAGCCTTGAGATCAGTAGAGGAAAGAGGATGCGGTGTTACTTCTCTCAATAACCAAGTGGTAGTATCTTGTGATCTCAAGTCCATGGTATAAGAGTAGGGTGGGAGGTGGAGGAGTGAATGGAAAGCTGCCCTTCCTCCTTCATCAGTCTCTTCTGTCATGCCCTGTACTTTGTTTAAGCTTGCTTTTTGGACTAATGTTCCAATTTCAAATCCCTTTCATTTTCTCCATTATTTACTATAATTCTGTCAGTTTCTAAATTACCTGATGATTCTGTGAGCACAGAAACACTCCTGGGTTTCAGATTGTCAGTTTTGTTTTCGTGCGTGAGGTTAGTAATACCTCTGTGGTGGTTGTTATAGTAACCAGTTCTCGTCAGCAGTGCAAGGAGTACGGGTATTTGACAATGCTTAAGATTTAATAGAAGGACGCAAAGTTCCTAGATTTCATATTTTAATAGGAGATGATTGAATGGCAACTGCTATTTTTTGAAGTCTCTATTTGTAACTAAAATGTAAATTAACTGCAGGTGTGATCTATTCTTCTCCTTGAATTAACATCTATAAATTCAGTTACCACTGGGCATTTTAATTGTTTATGTAATTATTCATCTAATGCATATACAAGTTACCCAGAAAAAAGTGAACAAATTCCATAAAGCCAATTTTGTATGACTTGCCCTCTCACCATAGTTAATTTTCAAGCAAGTTCTCAGTGCACACTTCCTTTTCATTCTTTTTTCTATTATATTTTTGCAGGGCTAGGGATAGAACTAGGGGTATGTATATGCAGAACACACCCTCTATCACTGAGCTCTATATATTTTATGTATTTGCTTCAAAAGTTTTTTCTGTTGATATTAAAACAATTCATTTTCAAATCCCATTAACAGGTCTATTTTTATGCAATTACAAGAATATCAATAAACTACACATCTTGCTTAAATCAATTCTATTCACAAAAACAATATTTTAAACTAATTATATTTGATCATAGGTTATGGACTTTTAAGTTTTAGTCACTTGGTGTACCATGAAATGCTTCCTATGTTCAAGGATACAACATTAAAATAAGAGTGAAATTTGCTTAGCCATAATTAATAGTAATACCTATTGAACATGTTAGTGCTATGACTAATTGTTGTAATTAGTGCTCTCAACCACAGGCTTAGTGGTAATAGAACAGCAATTGCTACATCATAGGAGGGGAGTAACATGTTTTATAAATGTTCCTACACTGCCACCCAAAACTAAGTCTTAATTAATGTTATTATTGATACATATATGTGCCAATTTCTTCATACTTTCATTTAGAACACATTACCTCTTTGGAAAATGCATTCCCTATTTGTAAAGTAACTGACTTTTATTTTTTTGAGACAAGGTCTCTCTGTGTAGTTCAGGTTGGCCTTGAATTCACTATGTAGCACAGGCTGGCCTTGAACTTCCAGTAATCTGTAGCTAATGCCCTTGCCCAGTTTACTAGTAGGCTATAAGTGGCACAGGCTTCTTTGGCTGTATTATATTAGGAGCCAGATCAAAGCCTGCATTACTCATGTGGGCATGTTAGATGGCATGTGGGTGAGCACAACCTCCCTGCCAATGGTTGTAACAGAGACCTAAGTCCTGGTCTGTGAAGCAGCAGGTCCCTGATTCAGATAACATCGTGACCAAGGACAGTGCAGCTCCAATTAAATTCCTTTTCCTGAATTATGGCCTTTCCCAACTGACCTGATGTGTTTCTGATTAATTACGACCTAGTCTTGGCCTCCCTTTGTTCCTTTTTCAGGAATGCCTTGTCCCCCTTTCTATGAGCCTTGCTTTTGTTAACTTCCATTGCCAGATGTCTCACACATTATTGCTAAATGTCTCACATACACCCCACCCTATTTCTTCCTATTCTTGTGTAATCAATAAATACTGCAAGTGCGAGGTCCTGAATTCGATCCCCAGTACAAAAACAGAAACAAAAAATGAATACTGGAGGTCTTGGGTTCCTGATGTCTTTGCTGCTAGCTTGGCTCAGACTGTCCCATATCCCCATTTTCTGTTTAAGTCTTGTTTCAGTGTCTTTCTTTTCCCTTGGATCATATGATCTAAACAGGAGATCAGGGCTCAATCCAGGATACTCGACAGTGATCTTCCTGCCTCAGTCTCCTGAGTGTTGGGATTACAGGTGTGTGCCACCATACCTGGTTTATTGCCTATTTGGTATGCAAAAAATATTAACTTAATGTCTTAATATTAACTTAGTGTCTTGATTGCATTCCCATTTTTTAAAACATTTGTTAGCACTTTTTAACATTTACCAGCTAATTTTGATTTCTCTTTGGATCATTTGTTTACATCCCTAATAAACTCTATTTAGGCTACTTTCTTATGTATGTGAATTATGCAAGTGTGATAGAAAAATATAGTGAATGCTTAAATTCTTAAAAGTTTATTGCAGTATAATACACATTGAGACTAATCCCCCCAAAATACTTTCCTTTGCTTTGAACACAATTATTCTATCTTCTTGCCACTGTCTGAAGTAGTTCTTGAAGTCTTATTTCATGACTGTCTTTAATTGTGTTGTTATGGCTGTCTCAAAGTCCTGAATCAATTCAAAAAGTTTAAGTCTCATGATCAATAATTTTGTCTTTGGGAAAGAAGTCATAAGGTGTCAGATCCAATACTAAGGTAGACAAGAACACACTGTAATGTTTTTGTGAATACGCTTTTCTCTTGGATGGCACAAGGCAGCAGTATTCATCATATTTTTTACATGCCTCATAAAGACACAAAGAGGATTTCTAGACCTGCTCCAGAAATTGGCAAGAATGATGCAATAAGTGCGTTTGAAGGGAAGTATTTGAAAGGAAATTAATGGCAGAGCTTTTTTTTTTTTTTTAAGTACCAGGGCCAAACTCAGGACCTTGAATTTGCAAGGCAGGAGCGGTGCCACTGAGCTAAATCCCTGGCCCCTGGCAGTGTATCTTTTAATGTAAGAGCTTTAAAACAATTAAACATTTGAGACAGGGATATAGTTCAATGGTACAGCGCCTGCCTGGAAAGCTCAAGGTCCTGAGTTTGAACCCCAGTACAAAAAAATTTAAACATTCACTTTATATTTTGATCACACCTCATTATTATTATTATTATTATTATTATTATTTTAACTTAAATTCTTTAATTGGTACATTTTAGGAATACAACACATTACATTTCTCATTGGGAACTTGTTCCTTTACATGATGCATCTTGGTTCTTATTTTTTCCCCATTCCTAGCCCTCCCTTCCCTATTTACAAAGACTTTATTTCTATATTTCCATTTCTCATCATTTTTTTCTTTCCCTTCTTTCCTTTCCCCTGCCCCTCCCACAACCTCAAACCATTTGGGCCTTTTCTTCCTATTTTGCATTATCAATTATTCATTCTAATCATTGGTACATTTTAGGTATACAATATAATGACATTCACTGTTGGAAATTTGCACCTTTACATAATCTCTCTTTGTTCTTATTTTTCACCCTTTCCCTGCCCTCCCTTCAAACCCTCCATCCCTCCCTATTTACAAAGACTTTGTTTCCATTTTATCATATTAATTCCACTCCCTTCTTTGTTTTTCCCTACCCCTCCAAATTCCCATTCCCCTTTGCCTCTTTTCTTCCTATTTCACATTATCTATTATACTTTTTAGTCCTTATTTACACTTTCAGTTTCTCACAATAGAGAAACTATTCGGAATTTACACATGTGTGTCCTATTTATTTCACTTAAGATTGTCGCCTCAATGTGCATCCATTTAGCTATAAATGTCTCTACTTTCTTATTTTTTATGGCTGAGTAATACTCCATTTTATTTTTAGTATATGTGCTGCCGAGACGAGCACCATTTTATTTTGTAAAAACTCACATTTTCTTTAACCAGTCTCCAGTTGATGGGCATTTGGACTGTTTCCAAGTTTTAACTATTACAAATTGTGCTGCTATGAACATGGGTGCACATACATCACTGTGGTATGATTCTTCTAATTCTTTGGGGAAGATACCCAGCAGGGGAATAGCTGGGTCAAATGGGACTTCCAGTCCTAGTTCCTTGAGGTATCTCCATAATGGTTCCCAAAGTGGTTGCACCAGTCTACAATCCCACCAGCAGTGGAGCAGGGTTCCTCTTTCCCCACAGCCCTGCCAGCATTTGTTATTGGTTGATTTCATGATAGCAGCCATTCTTTCTGGGGTGAAGTGGAATCTCAGTGTTGTTTTCATTTGCATCTCTTGAATGACCAGTGATGTTGAACTATATATTTATTTGCTATTTCTAGTTCTTTGTCTGAGAAATGTTTGCTCATTTCAGATGCCCATTTTCAGATTGGGTCTTTAAATTTGGGAGGTCTGAGCTTTTTAAGTCCTTTATAAATTCTAGATAGGAGAACTTTGTCTGAGGAAAAGCAGGTGAAGAATTTTTCCCACATTGTGGGTTATCTCTCCACACTGCTGGTGGTTTCTCTTGCTGTGCAGAAGCTTTTTAATAAGAAGAGATCCCACTTATTTATTGTTTGTGCTAGTTCATTGGCAACTGAGGTTCTGTTCACAAGATCTTTTCCTACATCAATGTCTTCAAGAGTTGTACCTAACCTCTTTTCCAGCCTGTTCAGTGCTTCTATTTTTATATTTAGATCTTTAATCCATTTTGATTTTGGTTTAGTGCATGTCAAAAGATTTAGGTCTAGTTTTAATCTTTGCCAAGTTGAAACCCAATTTTTCCAGCACCGTTTATTAAAGAGACTATCTTTCCTCCAGTGAGGGTGTTTGGCTTTATTGAAGATGAGATGGCTGAGTGTGTCTGAAGTGCTTTCTGCATCTTCTAATCTGTTCCACTGGTCCTCAGGTCTGTTTCTTTGCCAGTATCATGCTTTTTTTTTTTTTTT
>NW_004624732.1:11407232-11461512 GCF_000247695.1 Heterocephalus glaber | reverse complement strand
AAAAAAAAAAAAAAAAGAAAGAAAGAAAAAAAGAAATAGTGACCTAATGTTCCCAAATTTAGTGAAAAATTTCAAGAAATTTGTTTAATTACAATCTTGATAAATACCAGAAAAACAAATCTAGGTGCCTCACTTTCAGTTGAAAGTCAATGAGAAGAAATCTTTAAGGCTTGCACAGGCAAAAATGACATAGAGACTTAGAAGTCCTTACAGAAACAGCATCCCTCCAAATGATTCTAACATCCCATAAGATATAGTGGGATGGGACATCAATAAAATACTGAGAGAAAATCATCAGTGATCCTAGAATTCCAAATATAATAAAAGCATTATTTAAAAATTGATAAAGGTATTACAGAAAAATAATATGTGAAAAACAGTTGTTAAAAACAAAGCTGTTCTATAAGAATAGGTAAAGAAGTTTTTCAGGAAAAAGGGAAAAATATATCAAACGAGAACAAAGTTCCACAGGAAGAAATAACATTAGAAAGAATAAGTATTAAGAACAAACTGTTTTATTTTTACATTCACCCATTAGCCTCATTAGAGTCTATTGTTTATTTGAAGTAATAATAATAACAGGGAATATGTGTTTAAAACAGATATAGAAGTGAAAATCATGAAACAAAAATGAACAGAATGCTAATTGGATGTATATCATCACTGTAGTTTTTTCTTATCCATATTACCATCTATAAATAAGCACAAATATGCAAAATGCCTTAGCTAAAACATTTTTCAAGTGATATGAAATGGAATACTGAAGATATTTCCATTCAAAGGCAGAAATATAGGAATAGAGGAAAACACATAAATTGGGACAAAGAGAAATCAAATGCCAACATACTAGAATTATATCTGTTATGGCTTGTGTCTAGATGTCTCCCCAAAGCCTCATACAGTCATAGGTGAGGCTTTTCAGAGATGGCTGCATCTAAGGTATATGAATATGGATTGAAGGTGTGATACTCGGATTAAGGGCATGTGGTACTAAATTAGTCCACTCTCTGGAGCTAGTATATTTCTAGGTGTGGATAATATAGAGGTCTACTATTTGGATCAATCCACAAGATCTCTAGCCTGGATAGAATTAAAAGGGAAAGACAGATTCACTGCTTGCTGCTGCCTCCTGCTCTGTCATGGAGTGCTTCTCCTCTGTGATACTCCTCTGCAAAGGCCACCCTGCCTTGAAGCCAGGATACTGATACCTCTACAATGAACTGAAAAAAAAAACTCCTCCTTTAACTTTGGGTGTCAGGTATTTTGTCTGAGCAACAAGAAAAGTAACCAAGACAGAAGTTGGTATCAGAGAAGTTGGGTCATTGCTATAATGGTCTATGTGGTTCAGAAGCCTTTGGAACTGGCTTGTTGAAAGTGTTTGGGAAGATTTGGGGAAGTCAGCTGAAGAAGCAACCCTAGAATGCTGTAAACTGAACTTGACAGGAGATTCTGGTTAGGGTTTAGAAGATTGGAATGCTAATAGAAAGGCTCCCAGGCAAAAAAGAAAACAGGCTTGGGAGGTTTCTGTTGGGAAGAAGGAGTACATTTGCTAGTGGACACCAGATCATATGTGTTATGCTTTGGTAGAAAATTTATCTGCATTTTGCTCATATTCAGACTTTTCCTGAGACTGAGACTAAAGGCAGAAAACTAATTTTATACAAGAAATTTTAGGCAGTCTAATGTTGAAGCAGTATCATGGCTACTTTTAGACAGATCAATGCTGACAATTAAGAGCAAAGAGCTCAGAAGAATGATTTAAATCATTTTGAGTTTGGCCAGAAAGAAAGCTCCAGTAATTTGTAGCCTGCAAAGATGGAGGTCAGTGAGAGAAAGGACTCTGTACACAGCAGCAAGGAAGAGGGCTCTTTATAGAACAAGGAGAAAGAATGCTCTGTACAGAGCAGGGAGAAAGAGAGATCTACACATGGCAAGGATGAGCCTCCTTCCCTACAGTAGAAAGTCTGTCAGCTCTCTACACACAGGAAAGAAACAAGCTTCTGCAAATGACAAGGAGGAAGAAGGCTGCCTACACATTGGGGAAGAAGAGGGCTCTGCAAAAGTTAATGAGGCTTTGGTATCTGTACACAGCAGCAAGAAAGAGGAGGGCTCTGCACTGGTGAAAGGTGAAGGCTCTCCACAAAGGAGGGAGGGAGAGATCACTGAATAGGTCAAGGATGGAGGGGGCTACACAAGAGGGTGAAATAAGTCTGCACAGGGCATTGAGGAAGACAGCCTTATAAACAGTAGGGAAGAAAAGGGCTCTGAACAATGCAGTTTTCAGAAACTTGGTTGCTGAAAAGATTTACAGTAAAAAGCCACTTACTTTGGAAGAAGACAATAGAAAAATGGCCTGAGGACATTACAGGAACCAGCAGTACTCCATCTTTTGCTGCCTCAAGATTGCCAAGGTGAAAGGTTTTGCTTTGAGAAGACACCTCAGAGCACTATGTTCCAGAATGGTGGCAGACTAGAGAATTGTTCCTTCGGATTGAGTTCATAGCACTCAGCAATCCAGGCACTTGACCCTTACAGCCAAGAGAGAAGGAACCCTGGCTACTGCACCAGCTGGTGGCAGACCCTGGCATCATCCAAAAGGTGCTGTTTTTAGGCATATGCAGAATGTAAGAGTAATGAGATCAGGAACGTTTTCACCCAGATTTCAGAGGAAGGCCTGGGAGGTCAGGCAGTTTGTCCTTGACAGGGCAGTGTGTGAAGCGTGGGTGTGAAGCTGAAGCTGCAGTGGAGAATGCCAGAACATTGCAGAAACCATGAATGTGGGTTATCTGGGGAAAGTAGCAAGAAATGAGCAAAGCTGGCCCAAGGGAGACGCCCTAAGAGCTGCAACCATAAACAGTGCTACAGTGAGATAGGAGATTAGGAAGTGGCAAAGCTGGCTGGGGAAGTAGGCATGACCTGCTAAATACAAGATCCCAGAACACATGTGCAGAACAGTGCCCAAAGCCCTGCACCTTGTCTCTTGAGAACTCAAGCTGGTTTTCAACTATATGGCCTGGACCTGATGACAGCCTGAAGCATAGGATCCCAGCATTGTCTCTTAGGACCCATATGTAGAAATTCTCCTTGAAATTTGGATGACACATAAGGATGCAGACTCCACAAGAAGCCCAGTATCATGACTTTCTTTATGGTAGCCCCTCTTGCATTCTCCAAGGTGTATTTTTATTGCTTTTTTTCCCTTTTACTCAGCCCAAACTTGCTCTGCAGAGCCAGTTTCTCTCTCATTCTTCACTTTTAGTTTTTCTAATAAATTTGGCAACTGCTTTTTGCCCATTTTCTTCAATTCTTGGAGATAAGAACCTGTAGTCCAAATCCAGAAGGAGAAGCAAGCAACCCAGAATCTGGTAATGTTTAGTTGGTGAGCTACTTTTAAAAGGAGCTCTGATAATAGTAGGGGTGGAACGACATAAGCCCTTTGGAGTTCATATCTTGCCACCAATTGCACCAGATGCTACATATGGAAATATGGAATTTAATGTTTGCCCTGCTGGATTTTTGACTTGCTTTGGTCCCATTCTTTCTAGTCCCCTATTTGTGCCTTTTGGAATGGTAATGATTACCTTGTGCCATTATATTTTCAAAGTCCTTTTCTTTTCATTTGTAATGGGGCTCACAGCTAAGAGTTTGCCTTAAATCTCAGAGGAGACTTTGGAATTGGATTTTTAGCAATCCTCAAACAGGTAGGACTTCAGCAAGTCTTAGAGATGAACTTTTCTGGCTTGTATCTAGATGTCCCCTCAAACTTCATATTAGGAGACACCTATTACTCTGATCCCAATATGAATTATCATAAGGCATTTCAAGGAGAAAAACTTTAAAGACAAATATCTCACATAAATGCACACATACAATTTAACAAAATATTAGTAAATTAAAACATATGTACACAAAAGAAATAATATATTTGGTCAAATGAAGTTCACTTTGGGAATGTAAGATTTAATATAAAAATTAATCAATATGGGCCAGGGATGTAGCTCAGTGTCATAGCACCTACCTGTCAAGCAGAAGGTCCTGAATTCAATCCCCAGTACCAAAAAAAAATTAACTTAGATCACTACATTTACAGATTAAATTAATTAAATGTGGTCAATAAATTAGATGTAAAAATTTTAAAAAGCATTTTATATCTTATATCATAAAATGACCTGCCTTAGAGGTATTTATCAAAATCCTTCAACTTCTATCCCATTTTGTGGTGAAATATTTTTTCATGCAATTCCAAATTTTTAGTTCTTTTAAAAAAATTGTTTCTCTTTTTTTATCAGTACATGTTTCCAATGCTAATGGTGAATGTAACCCTTTTAAAATAAGGAACAGGATGGGGCTGACTCTTCTCACTACTTCTTTTGACCTGTGGTACTACAGCACAGGAGACCTGATAAAGAAATATAGGCAACATGTGCTGTCAAATTACATAATTATGTAGGGAGAAAATTCTGAAGTACCTACAAAAAAATCTACTCAAAAACAAAGTTCAAGCATTTAACTTTTCCATCAACATGGGAACGTGAAAACCAAATATACTCTGTTTATACAATGGAATAATAATAAACAGTAAAAATGTACTATCAATACAGGATGATAACATAAATATATAATGTTTAGTTCAGTGAAAGGCCAATATGAAAGATTTCCTTTGGGTTATTCTGTTTATATGACAATAAAGAACCAGTAAATAGAAGTCAAAACCCTAGTTATCTATGAATGGTATGGTTTGAAAGGGAGTATAAGCAAACATTCGGGGGTGGCAGAAATGTTCTCTATCTTGATAGATTGATAACTATGTGAGTGATTGCACTTATGAAATTTAATTGTAATGTTTGTATAAGATCTGTGCATTTTACTATTGGTCATTGTTTATCTATCTATCTCTGTATTATATTTAGATAGATATGTATATATTCTTGATTTATTTTTTCAATGAACTGATCTGTACAAATTCCAAAAGTAGTGAAATGACTTCATGTTGTTAAATATTTCAGTTTAAGTTTTCAAGACATTATTGTTATACTTCTCCTTCATGTATTGAAATTTAGTGTAAATTTTCTTTTGGTATCTCTTATGGAGACATGAAATATTTTTCTTTCATCCTCCTTGTGTACTTATGTATTTGTGTGTGTATGTGGTGGGGTATGAATTCTTTCCCATGTCCTTTTATTTTTTAGAAATTCCTCAATACTTTAAGCCTATTCTGAACATTCTTTCTGGTTTTCAGAGTTTCCATGGATTTATTATTTGTTCATTTTGTTTTTTACCATTTCTATTGTATATTTTAAGTTATTTATCTTGGATTGGTAATGCTCCTCCCACCACATTTAAAGTCCTGATGGAACTTTTCTTGGTTTTTCTCCCTAAATAAATATTTCAATACTCAAGACCTTGTGAGAAATTTTTTGATTTAGAGTGGCAGTAGGAGAAAGAAGGTCTTGATAAGGTAAGACTTTTATAAAAGTGACTTCCTAACTTGCACTTGTTATTCACCTAAAATATTTCAGAAAAAAATAGAATCTCCCCCCCATCTTTAATTATGTTCTCTGTAGGGCAAGGGCATTTTAGAAATGGATAAAAAATTTTGTTGCCCTATGCTTATCATCTTATTATTTTATTTTTAATTGACCCTTTTAAAATACCACAGTCACCTTGGACCAGGAAGATTTGCTATGTTGCCTTGGCAACATTTCACATTTTGAGCAAAATTTATTGCTAAAGAATTAAGTGATGTATTGAGCTTTTAAAATATTATCGTGACCAACTGCTTTTTTTTATAGCATGCCAAGGGAGAGATGAGTGATGAACAGTACTGATTATTCCTTTGTGACTATTTAAAATACCGAAGTGAGAAATCTAAAGCTAGAAATAGAAAACAAACAAATGCAATCAATGTTCTCATAGCAACAAATACTTGATCCATTGTGTTCTCTTGTAAACTGTGACAGTGTGGAAGTGGGATTCTCAAGGCAGTCAGTGACAGCTACCCTTGTTTAGTTAGAAATCCTCTTCTGGAATTATCTATTCTCTTGCTCTTTGGTCTCTGTCTGAATATAACACATTTTTTCCATATCAACATATTTCATAATCTGTAAACCCATTCGTAAACAATGAAAATTCTACCAGATCACATTTAGTCTCATTTGTTGTGGATTTCAGATTCTGTTGGACACAGAGTGGAGTTAGGATTTTGAATAAATAATTCCAATATTAGCTAGGCCAGCTGCTAACTCTGGGATCATAGACAAACAAATTAGTATACTGGAAGGGTAATAAAGCTATTTTTAAAAATTAAATCAAATTCATTTTTAACTGATACATAAAAAATTTCCATATTAATGGAATAACATGATGTTTTGATAAATCTGTATATTCTTTAAAGTTTAAATTAGATTAAACATTTTTATCTCTTCATTCATTTCTCTACAGAAAAATGTTTTCCAATTTTTTCTTCTAGTTTTTGAAATTACATTAAATTATTGTTGTCTATACTCACCCTGGTGTTGATTAGCACATCAGAACTTCCTGCTCATATTTAACTGTAACTTAGTGCCTGTTGATCAACCCCTCTCTTTCTTTCCTCCATTCTTCTTTCTTGAGCTTCTGATCTTCCCTTATAAACAACCAATACTATTCTTGCCTTTAGCTCTTCTCCACTGTAAGCTTCTCAGAGAAAACTTCCAAGACTACTTTACCCAGAGAAGATTCCCTTTTTGTTATTCTCTATCTCATCACTCATTTTTTCTTTCTAGAGCACTGACAGATTGAAATAATTTTATTTTGAGTGCTTACTTTTATTTTTCTTTTCTCTCACTTAAAATATAAGCTCCATCACAGTAACTGTGTGTGTGTGTGTGTGTGTGTGTGTGTGCGCGTGCACGCTCATGTTACTATCATCTGTCTTGGCCGTAGTCTGGAACATGTATAACACACACACACACACACACACACACACAAAATTATTCAACTCATACACTTAAGTATTCAACAAACTTTTGTTGAACAGAACATCACAACCTAGTAGGTTTAAACATCAGAAATATATTTTTTCACATTTCTGGAGCCTAAAAGTATAAGACCAAGATATGGGCTTCTCAATTTTCCCTGTGGCCTTTCCAGATGATTATGGATGTTGTCTTCTCAAGAATCCTCACAAGGCCTTTCCTCTCTGCAACCCACATGCCTGGTATCTCTTCTGAGGGTGCCAATCTTCTGCCCTTATAACAATTCCAATCAAATTGCACTAGGGCCCACTCTAATTTCTTTCTTTTCTTTTTTTTTTCTTTCTTTTCTTCTCTGTTTCTTAACCTAATTTCTTCTTTAAAAGCCTAATCTCAAATATAATTACATTCTTATATATCAGTGGTTGGTTTCTCCACATAGGAATTTTGGAAGGTAGTGAGGTAGGGCACAATTCAGTCCCTAGTACAAAGCAACAAATATAAGGGAAATTTATCAGCCATGAAAAAAGAATCATATATGTAAAATCAGATATATAAAAATATTTAAATATCTTCATAAAAGTTACATTAAAACATTAACAATAAATTTGACATTTTGTAAGGGAATCAATAAATCTCAGTGAATGAAAATATACAAATGTGACAGAGGAGGAGGCTTCCAGGTTGATGTGCCATGACTTCCAGCACAGAGGAGGCGAGCCCTGTGGGCATCAGCAACATCACCACCCTGTCGAAATGAGAAAAGCAAACAAGCCTCAAAACCAGACTTCCAGATCACCTACAGCAACCTGAAAGGAAAAGGAGATAGAACAGTCTGATACTTAACCACCTGGACTCCCTGAACTGGCAACAAGGGAGGGTCTGGAAAAAATGAAATAAGAAATAATTTCTTGGATAACAGCAGAGATTGTGCCCATAGTGCAAGACATGATTAACAATTCTAGAGAGGAGCTGAGGAACATGATGGAATCCCAACATAGGAAAGAAATGGAATCCATAAACAGATGCAAACATATTTCTAGGAGAATGTGTTCCACTGAATGTCTATGCAGCAGAAGGAGCCAATGTGAAGACAGAATTTCAGATATAGAAGATAAGATTGCAATTAGTGACCAGGGAAAGAAAAATTGCTTTAAAATTGTAAGGGACCATGAGAAATCACATCAGCAGCTGCTGGATGATGCAAAGAAGAATAACATAAGACTGATTAGAGTTAAGGAAGAAACAGAAGAGAGTGCAGATGACATAAAAAACCTGCTCACAGAAGTGATGGCAGAAAACTTCCCAAGCAAGGAAAAGAACTTGAAATACAGATAAGTGAGTTATATAGGACTCCAACCAGCCTTGATCAAAAAAAATCTATACATAGGCATGCAATAGTTGAGATTCCAGAAACCCAACATAAGAAAAAAATTCCACAAGCCATTAGAGAAAAGAAACAAATTACATACAAAGGAAAGCCCTTCAGAATCACAGCAGACTTCTCAAAGCAAACCCTCAAGGCAAGAAGAGCTTGGAGTGACATATTTCAAGCCCTAAAGGAAAACAGCCTCCAACCCAGATTGACATACCTTGCAAACTATCTTTCAAAATTGATGGAGAAATAAAATACTTTCATGACAAAAAGCACCTTAGGAACTTCCTGAGTACCAAACCAACACTTCAAAACATTTTAGACAATATCCTAGGAAAAGACAATGAGGATCACAACCCCCAGAAAGCCCAGCAGAATGAATCCATCAAGCATGATAGGAAATTAATTGAAATGAGGAAGAATCCAAGAAAAAGAAAAACTCATAACAATGATAAGTAAACATGTATCACTTATAACAATCAATGTCAATGGTCTGGCAGAATGGGTCAAGAAGTAAAATCCAACAATATTCTGCATACAAGAAACACATTTAATTTAAAAAGAAATGCATAGACTGAAGGTTAAGGGTGGAAAACAATACTCCATGCCACAGGAACCCCCCAAAAAGCAGAAGTAGGTATCTTCTTTGCAGACCAAGTAGATTCAAACCAACACTGATTAAGAGAGATAAAGGACACTACATCCTTGTAAAGGGAACAATCCAAGAGGAAGAGATGACAATCATTAATATATATCCATCAAACACTAGTGTGCCAAGCTATATAAAACAAATGCTAATGGACATGAAAAAATCATATAAGTACTAATACAATAGTAGTGGGGGACCTTAATACCCCAGTCTCCAAAATAGATCAGTCAACTAGACAAAAAATAAGCAAAAAAATACTAGAACTCAATCAAGCTCTTGAACAAATGAACTTAACAGATGTTTACAGAGTGTTCTACCCCACAAAATCACAATATAAGTTCTTTTCAGTTGCACATGGTTTGTTTTCTAAAATAGACCACATATTTGCTCATAGGACATGTTTAAGCAAGTGTAAAGTAATTGAAGTTATCCCTGTGTATATTATCAGACCAGAGTGTGAAGAAATTTGGGGTCAATAGCAAAAGAAACCACAAGCACTTCCTAAACACCTGGAAATTAAACACTTCTGAATAACCAAAGGGTAACAGAGGAAATTAAAGAAGAAATCAGAGAATTCCTACAATTAAATGACAATGAAAATAGAACATATTAGAACCTATGGGACACAATGAAAGCAGTCTTATGAGGGAAATTCATAGCAGTGAATACCCACATTAGGAAAACTGAGCGAGCCCAATTAAACAACCTGATGCTGAACCTCAAGCTTTTAATAAAAGAAGAGCAGGACAACCCCAAAGCTCTTACAAGGGAGGAAATTCTAAAGACCAGAGCAAAAATCAATGCAATGGAGATTAGAAGAATGATACAAAAATCAATAAAGCCAAGAGTTGTTTTTTCAAAAGAATAAACAAAATTGACAAACCCTTAGCCAATCTTATCAAAAAAAGGAAAGAAAAGACCCAAATCCATGCAATTAGGAATGAAAAGGGTGAAATTACAAAGGATCCAGGAAAAATCCAGACTATTAGCAATACCTACTTTGAGAACCTATATGCCAATAAGATGAAAAACACAGAAGAAATGGCCAGATTCCTAGATATGTATGAATTACCAAAGTTGAATAAAGAAGACCTAAAAATTCTAAACAACCCAATATTAATCAATGAAATTGAAAATGTAATTAAAAATGTATCGACTAAGAAATGCCCGGGTCCTGATGGCTTCACTGCTGAATTCTACAAGACATTTAGAGAGGAACTACTGCCACTACTGTTTAAACTCTTCAATGAAATTGAGAGGAAAGCAATACTTCCAAATTCATTCCTGGAAGCAAGCATCACCTTGATCCCCAAAGCAGAGATGAACCAAGCAAAAAAGAGAACTATAGAACAATTTCACTAATGAACATAGATGCAAAAATCCTTAATAAGATACTGGCAAACAGAATGCAGAAGATCATCAAGAAGATCATACACCCTGATCAAGTGGGATTTATTTCATGGATGCAGGGTTGGTTCAACATACACAAATCAATAAATGTAATACACTACATTAATAGAACCAAGGACAAAAACTGTATGATCATTTCAATAGATGTAGAAAAAATAACTGACATAATCCAACATGCTTTTATGATAAAAACCCTACAAAAAATTGGAATAGATGGTCCCTATCTCAATGTGATAAATGCCATCTATGAAAACCCAACAGCCAACATCATACTAAATGGTCATGAAATGAAATCCTTCACACTAAAATTAAGAACAAGACAAGGATGTCCACTATCACCACTCCTGTTCAATATAGTTTTGGAAACAGCCATGGTAATTAGACAAGAGAAAGAAATAAACCGAAAAAAGATAGGAAATGAAGAAGTCAAAGTGTCATTATTTGCAGATGACAGGATACCCTATATAGAAAACACCAATAACTCCACCAAAAGTCTTCTAGACTTTATAATCAAATACAGTAAAGTAGCTGGTTACAAGGTCAACATACAAAAAATCAATAGCTTTCCTCTACACGAACAACAGATTCACTGAGACAGAAATAGGGCAAAAAATTCCTTTCATAATAGCATCCAAAAAACTGAAATACCTAGGAATCAACCTAGCAAAAGAAATCAAAGACCTCTTCTCTGAAAACTATAGCACTCTGAAAAGAGAAATTGAAGATAACATCAGAAAATGGACAGACATCCCCTGTTCCTGGGTTGGAAGGATCAACATAGTGAAAACAGCCGTACTTCCAAAACTGCTATATAGATTCAATGCAATCCCAGTTGAAGTCCCAGCAGCATACTTCACAGACCTTGAGAAGAGAATCCAAAAATTTATTTTAAACAAGAAGAGACCCAGAATTGCAAAAGCAAACCTAGTAAAAGAGGCCAGGCAGGGGGTATTACAACCCTCAACTTGCAACTATAGTACAATGCTACTGTGCTAAAAACATCATGGTACTGACAAAGAAACAGACCTGAGGACCAGTGGAACAGACTAGGAGATGCAGATGCAACTCCAGACACACTCAGCCACCTCATCTTTGACAAAGGAGCCAAAAACCCTCACTAGAGGAAAGATAACCTCTTTAATAAATGGTGCTGGAAAAATTGATTTTCAACTTGCCAAAGATTAAAACTAGACCTATATCTCTTACTATGCACTAAACTTAAATAGAAGTGGATTAAAGATCTAAGTATTAAGACAAAAACACTGAACAGGCTGGACCAGAGGTTAGGTAGAACTCTTGAAGACATTGGTGTAGGAAAAGATTTTATGAACAGAACTTCAGTTGCCTTTGTACTAGCACAAACAATCAACGAGTGGGATCTCTTCTTAATAAAAAGCTTCTGCACTGCAAGAGAAACCACCAACAGTGTGAAGAGACAACCCACAATGTGGGAAAAAATTTTCACCTGCAGTCCCTCAAAGGTCTACTATCTCGACTCTATAAAGAACTTAAAAAAAAATTAGAACTCCCAAATTTAAAGATCCAGTCCAAAAATGGTCATCTGAAATGAACAGACATTTCTCAGACAAAGAAGTAGAAATAGCAAATAAACATATGAAAAAATGTTGCACATTACTGGTCCTTTGAGAGATGCAAATGAAAACAATGCTGAGATTCGACTTCATCCCAGAAAGAATGGCTGCTATCATGAAATCAACCAAATGCTGGTAGGGATGTAATGAGAAAGGAACCCTTCTCTATTGTTGGTGGAAGTGCAGTCTGGTGCAATCACTGTGGAAATCAGTATGGAGGCACCTCAAAGAGGTAGCAATAGAGGTCCAATTTGACCCCGCTATTCCCCTGCTGGGTATTTTCCCCCAAAGAATTAAAAGAATCATACTACAGTGATATATGTGCACCTATGTTCATAGGGGCACAGTTTGTAATAGCTGAAAGTTGGAAACAGCCCAAATGCCCATCAACTGGAGATTGGATAAAGAACATGCGTTTTTTATGTTGTTTTTTTTAATAAAATGGAGTACTTCTCAGCCATAAAGAACGAGAAATCAGAGACATTTATAACTAAACGGTTGCACATTGAGGTAATACTCTTAAGTGAAATAAATAGGACACACATGTGTAAATAACAAAAAGTTTTTCTACTGTGAGAAACTGAAAGTGTAAATAAGGACTAAAAGGTATAATAGATAATGTGAATAAGAAGAAAAGTGGCAAAGGGGAAGGGGAAGTGAGAGGAGTAGGGGAAAGGAAAGATGGGAATGGAATTAATATGAGAAAATGGAAACATAGTGTTTGTAAATAGGGAGGGATGGAGAGGCTGAAGGGAGGGCAGGGGAGTGGGAAAAAAATAAGAACCAAGAAAGATTATGTAAAGGTGCAAATTTCCAATGACGAATGTCATTATATTGTGTACCTAAAATGTACCAATAAAATAAAATTTAAAAATAAATAAATAAAAGAAAAAAGAAAAAGAAAGAAAATATACAAATCTGATTCTTGAAATGGTATAAAATGTAAATCCTTTACTAATTACCCCCAAAATGTCAATGGTAGTCAAAGATAACCTCCATCCCAATTTTACTCTAAACTTACTTGACCCAAGCAATTTCAAGCAACATAGTTTCTCTACATATACAGTACCTTTTGGTTTTGGGATGGGGGAGACAAGACAGAGAAAATAGATTTTCACCATACTCAGGCTAATACCCTTCATTTCAGAACAGAACAAGAATATTAGAAATAACATATCTCTAGTTAATTCATAATAACTGTAAATATTCAAACTACATATTTATTTATGTAATCTGGCAGAGTGAAAAACTAATACAACATACTCCTGTAGTTATCCTAAAAAGGAAGGAAGATTTAGCATTAGTAAATATGTGAACTTAAGTAGAATAATAAATTAACATACAGAAAAAGAGCACATCAATAAAAATAAAACTGCTATTGATACAATTTATTAGACAGCTTTTAATTTAAAAAATAATAAGCCACCAAAAGAGCATTTTAAAACTTGGGAGATCAGAAATACTTGAAAGATGTTACATTTAGATTAGTAATGTTAGGAGCATTTTCTCTAAAATAAACTAACAATTTTGAAAAATGTCTGAATGTCCTAGCCAGTTCAGCAAAGCAAGAAAAAGCATATATAGAGTTTATTTTTCTTTGGTCAATATTCTTCTGGTTTTCACATTGTATCTTTGACTTTAATTCTACAAAGTAATTAGGTATGAATATACATTCTTTCAACATGTATTTCTAACAGATATAGTTATTTGATTTCATATTTATACATTTAAGTTAATAATTATTAAATAAGAATTTATTTAGAAATTATGAATCTGCAAAAAAAAAGAAATGATGAATCTGGTATACAGGATACTAGAGGCAAACTTTTATATTTATGCATTTTAGAATGAGTTATCTACAAAGCAAGCTTTGGAATAAAAAAGCTATTTTAGCTGAAGACCTTACTGGAACTAATCATCAATAGTTTGTATTACAGGTTCTATTTGTGGCTACAGCAACCTCAAAACAAGTAGTAGTAAGACATTTAAAAATTAATTGAATGCCCATTAGTATTGGACTCTTTATTTGGTCATGAAATTATTTACTTTTTTTATTAAGGGAAATGCCATAAAATAAAAGCTGGTGAAGAAGATTGTGAGGTCTATTAACACCAACCAAACTCTACTCATCTCAGAATATTGTTTCTGATGATCATAGCAGTGTAGCATCCCTTCTCATACTGTGTATTGTGCATATAAGTATATGTGCATTTGTACGCATATGTACAGTGCCTCCAAAATAAACCCTAAAACATAACTAGACAGTATCTCTCTAGAATATTGCATAAATGAAAGTGCTAAAGAATGACCAGAGTCCATTCTCATTCTTTCCTGTGTTATAAAGGGCTGGAAAGCTAAATTATGCTACCTTCACTCTATTTTAGACAGCAGTTTGCTGGTTAAATTCTTCTGGTAAGAGGTGCTTGTGTTAGACTACACTCTTCAAAAAGAGGAAGCCATATTATTTCTGTAAAGTAGGCTACTGGAGGTGACTCTTGGCTCCAGCCCTGGAAGAGGCCACAGTATCAGTGAGAGAGCAGACGTTAGGCTCCTGCAGTATCACAGTGTGGACTCTCTGTCTGCTTATCTCCTCTGGCTGGCATTTCCACAGAACCCAAGGGCAAGGAAACAGCCTCTCTGATGGAGTCTGCTTAACACTACTTTCGCTGCCCAACTTTCTAACACTTTTGTAGCCAGTTCTTCTATTAACTATTCTGTTTTAAAAATGGTATGGGTTCACCAGCCTGTACTGATGTAATGAGATGCAGAGGAATTTGAAGATTTAGAAAGGTTATTGAAAGGCCTGGGATTTAGCTCAGTGGTTCTGCCACCTGCCTCAAAGGTGCAAGGTCCCAAGTTTCATCCCTGGTACCAAAAAACAAAAAAGAAAAGAAAGGCTATAGAAGATAGATATAAAATCAGAATAAACTATGAATCATTATTTTGCAGTAAACATCTTGAACAACAAAGTGTTAAACATATACTAGAAGCTATTGTTTATTTGTTATAAAACAGTAACATATTAGAATTTTATGTAAGCAATATTTATTACGGGAGTTTATTAGTTTTAGGAGGTAAAATAATGGAGATTTCTAACTTTATGTAGGTTTTTCTGTTTTTCAACACCTATGTAACTGGCTTTGCAAATCTCTGGTAATCTATCATGTTCTTCTTGTCTACAACCTGTATAGCTTTGTTAAGAAACCATATTTCCCTTTGGTATGTAAAAATTTTGCAAATTGAGATTTTAAAAACTTCATGCTAGGAATGGGGAAAAAATAAGAACCAAGATGCATTATATAAAGGTACAATTCCCAATGAGAAATGTAATTGTGTTGTATACCTACAATGTACCAATAAAAGGATTTAATACAAAAAAAAACAACTTCATGCTAAAATTAGTTCTGAAAAGAAAATTGTTCTTGGAAAGCTATTTACAAAGAATACAAATTCTGGATCAGGAAAGGTATTTTTTTTTAGTTGATATCAACTTGTGTCAAAACACACACCTTGGAAAGCTTCAGACTTCATCTTATCCATTTTCACCAAACCCACAAATTATGAAGATTTTTAAGTTTTTCCAAAATTTGTCTAAACAAATTTTTTGTCTTTGACAGTTGTAGATTGCACCAGAAGTCAAAATATCCCATCATTACTGGGGAAGAGAATTGGGAGCAAGCATGGAGTGAGGTGGGGAAGATTTCTATACAATACAAGAGCTTAAATAGAGGAATTACAACATGAAGTTGCTTGCAAATTAGAGTGCAGAAAGGTGATACAATTTCATAGGTTTTTGCAAGGGGAAAGCCTACTTATTGAAAATTGGGTATCATTTTTCTAAAATAGGTGCTCTACACACACAAGTCTGCTTTTGAGCCATAATGCTTACAAATACAGAAATATAATACCATACACATTAACTAAAGAATCATACATTTCACCTTAAGTGTTAAAAATGTCTTACTGAGTAAATGAATATTGGAAAAAGAAATAATGTTATATGAGTTATTTTTAAAACAGTTGGGTGTATCAGAAAAGCTCTTTGAGAAATACATTCTTTAAAACCCAAAGATATATATGTATGTCTATCTGTGTTATGTGCTAGTCCTTTAAATAGAATATCTGATACAGAAAATAGAAACAAGTTAATTTTGGTTCTTAAAATTTCGTGTAACAAATCTGTTGAAATTTTTCTAGAATATGGTGATGAGAGCTTGGCATGGGTATAGGAAATTGATATTCTAAAGATATCTCTCACTGATTCATACAGACTAAACCAATTGTGGTGGCTCCTTGTGCTCATTCAGGTGATGAGGAGGAAAAGAAGCACCCTACCATTTCCTAGACGCAATTTAAAAAGTAAACTCTTACTGATGTTTTAATGAGTCTTGATTTTTAAATTGTTAAAAATACAGGTAACTTTGTAATACATACTGTGAAGATTGAAATATGATAAATACAATCATATAGCCTCCAAATAGTTCATAACCGAAGATGCCATCTTAGCCGACTCACAACGCACATTCTAGATTATGTGGGGTAAGAAGCGCTTGTTAATCAGTTGCCTGGACTCTAACAAAAAGCAAGCGAACCTGCAGAACACCTTCCTTCTGGCTTGAAATGTCACTGGCTTTGTATAACAGAGGCAGATTCAGGAAAAATGATCTTATTGGAGGATTTTGAGCCGTTGATTACATTGAAATTATATACAGTAGTGCATCGTGGAAAAGAATATTTAACTTTTCTGCTTTTGAAGTACAAAAATACAAGAATGCTAATGAAGATACTGGAGAATTGTAAGGGTTAAATGCATTGAACAAAAATCCTGCACTTTTAAGACTGAAGTCTAGAATTTTTCTTCCTTTTTATTCATCAGGGCAGCAATGTTCAGTTCTTCCAGTTTCTTTTAACCCTCCCCAAGTTTAGCTTATGGGAAGCCACATTTGTAGAGTATCAGGAAGTTGCCAGCATCTGGAGAATAAGTGTGGATGTTACACACTTCTGACATTTTTTACAAATGTCTTTATAGATATTTGATGTTTTTAAGTAATTAGATATTCTGTATTTTACATTATTAACTTTTGGGAATAAACATTCTTTTTTTGTTTTTCTGGTACCGGGGATTGAAGTCGGGTCCTTGAGCTTGCGCAGCAGACGGCGAAACCATTAAGCTAAATCTCCGGCCAATAAACATTCTTTTTAAGCCAAAATTGAAGGTAGAATTTTTAACTTTATGAGCTTTGTGTTATTGCACATATTCACAGATGGACTAAGAATTGGAAACAAAAAGAAGTTACCCAAAACTCATTACCACTTGCTTTAGATTTTAAATCTCACTGCAACAGTGTTGTCATCTCTATTGTGTCCTAAATTTTGAACGGTCATTATTTTTTCTTCTTTCTACTTTATTATGATTTTACAATGTCTTTCGCAAATGGTTTGTATCTCCTAACTCCACTGTATTTACAAAAATCTCTTCCTAGAGGAGTGGTACTAGAAAATTCTACATCGTCAAACATTTTTTTCCTATTTAGTATTCAATCAATAAGGCTTAACAATGTACTTATTTGGTACTAAAAGCATTTAAAAGGCAACATCAAAAACCTTTCATTCCTAACGTGTGAAAATGCATGTGATAGTTTCACATGAAAAAGCTAAGGCAAATTCTGAGTTATAACCAAGACAGCATTCTTTTTCAGAAGCCTGAGTTACAAGTATTTATAGATGGAGACTTATATCTGTTGGGACAGTAGGCCTAGGTTTTCTTGAAAATTTGGTTTCATATCTGTTACATAACTAATTTGTGAAAAAGACAATATCCTTAGATGTTTGGATTCCACTGGGGGGTCTAGGAAATAAAATGAAACATTTAATATTAGATAATTCTTTGATGAGTTATACAATAAGCCTTCTTTTGCTCACAGTAGTATGCAACATTTCTAATACACAAGAAATAAAATAAAACTTAGCTCCACACAGATCTCAAGTCAACTACCAATAACTCCCAAAAGATATGCCTAACATTAATGATCAATTCAACTATATGAATTTTATACCATTGTAGCTTTACTATTATCCACTTAACATTACTTCAGGTGTAATTTTACATTTTGTGGAATTACTTGATGGCTGGCTGTCCAAATAGGTTGTGAGCTACATGACAGCAGTTTTGTTCTTTGGTTTTCTTTTAGTTTTTTGCAGCAGTGGAAAGATGCTAGGATGATGTTATCATAATTTCAAAGAATTGCTATCCCTAACAAAACCAGTAATACAACAGCAAGTTAAGCTTCTCTGTAAACCAAAAATGGAAGAAAATGTACATCAGTAATCTATTTTGAGAGGTAAAATACTGAGAAAAAGAAAAAATGGCCTCTACATCCTAACAATTGAGAGAAAAGGAAATACAGATAGTCAGTTTGTGAAAGTATATAAAAACCAGCCAGCCCCTAGATTGTGAATGATGCTTATCTACCAGCAGCTGCCTGTGACTGCATGGTTAAGCCACTTTCCAGGCTGGTTGTGGTTTGGATGAAGGGATAACTGAATTATTAGTCTGACATGAATCAGGTCAGCCCAGATGTTTTTGCATAATGGTAGGCACAGGATTTCTAACAACAGCAAGTAGGCAAGATCCAATGTGAAGATACTTCCCAAACTTCTGCTTAGAGGCCATGTTAGGAAATTCACACCCAAAAGTGGGATAAATGTGTGCTATCTCTTAAGAGGAGATAATTGCTCTTAAGAGCAAATAATTGTGGCCATTTTTCCAATTTTCCCAAAGGAGTAAGTACTATTTGCAAACTCACAAAATTTTAGTTTTAAAAGGGCTTAATTCATATTTATATTCAACCTTTTCCAGTACCTCAAGCAGGATCTAGAATATGTCACTATTATTAAGTCTAAATTTTACAGCAAAATACATATCCATTGATATAGATAATAACTTTCATTCATGCTAATTCAAAAAGTTTTGCCAAAAATACACTTTGGATACCAAATTTAAAAAACAATCTTCCCAAGAAACTTAGGTTGAAATTTTAAAATTAAAATAATATATACAAATTTCAAGGAAGTAGGTGGTTTTGAAGAGGGAATGAATGAAAAAAATTAAAGTGAAAAATCAATGTAAATATTAGTTTATATCTGAAGCAATGTAAATAAGCACAAATGGAAGTTTGCTATATGAAATATTTTTCATACATGGTATGAAATAATTACATATTTATTTGACATTCACTAAGGAAAAGCCATCCATTTATATCAATGGAGTTAAAGATGCCCATTTTTAAAATTGAATACTTACCTCAAACCATATGCTAAAATAAAACCCATATAAGTCAGAAATCTAGTTATTAAAAATCAAGCCAAATGAGCACTTTAAAAATAGATGAGTTGTTTTAAAGCTTGACAATGAAGGAAACATCCTGTGATTAAATTGAGTCATAAAGATAATGAAAAATATATAACGTATTGAAAGTGTGAGAACTTCAAAACAAATTGAAGGGTTAGAACATAGTGCAGAAAAATGGATGTAGTATATTTCCTTTTTAATAGTAATAAAGAATCAGTAGTAAATAATATAAATATAAGTAATAATATATTTATAGTAATATAAGTAATAATAAGTAATAAAATGTACCAACTCAAATAATTTTCTTATTTACACGTAAAAGAACAATTGTGAGTAGAGTGGAAGGAGGCAGACAGGAAGGAATAGCAATTGATACACTGCTTACTTTAATATATTATTGAGGTAGCATTGAATTCACAGCTATTTAAATGTTTTACCTCTTCCACTAAAAAAATTAATTTAATTTTAATTTAACCATAACTTTGAATACCTGCTAAAGAAAGTAGTGTATTTACCATATGCACTCTCATTTATTTTATTTTTTCATTCACTAATTTTATTGGTACATTTTAGGTATACAATATGATGACATTCATCATTGGTAATTTGTACTTTTACATGATATATCTTGGTTTTAATTTTTTTCCCCATTCCCCTGCCCTTCCTTCAAACCTTCCACCTCTCCCTATTTACAAAGACTTTGTTTCCATTTTTTCCTTTTCTCATATTTTTTCCTTTCCTTTCCCTTACCCTTCCCACATCCCCTTCCCCTTTGGGCCTTATCTTCCTATTTCACATTATCTATTTCATTTCTATTTTTAAAAATATTTATTCTGGCTTTGTAAAATGAAAGAGCCTAGAATCAATAGCAAAGCACTGGGGGTGGGGGGTGATCTTAAGATATGCTAAATGCATGTACCAGCTTCTCAAAAATAAATCCCTTCATCATGTAATAATAAAATATAATAAAAAAACAATTAGAATTCTGTCACATTTCCTGTTGCTGGGATAAAGTACATAATACCTAAAACTGAAAGGATGAGGGTTTATTTGGCTCATAGTGTACATGGTTAGTTGACTCCAAGGCAACAACATCATGGTGGAAAGGCATGGTGGAGCAAAGACGCTTAGTTCATATTGATATAGGGGGAAGAGATGGAACTCCCAAACCTACCAGATACCCGAAATGTGAGTTTGTGTTCGCTAAAATTGAAGAATGAATTCTAGGAACAACAGAAGTTAAGAGTAGGAAAAATTTATTGAGAGAAAAAAATCTTCTGTTTAAGAGAGACAGAAGAGAGAAAAAAAAAAAAAAAAAAGAGAGAGACAGAAGAGGGCCTAGAAAGTGGGTTGCCTGCCCACTCCACTTTTCAAAGATGTTTTATACAGCAAAGCCATGTGGTGAGGCGGGTACAAAGTAGAACAAAACTATAAGACCCAATGAAAATTTACAAGGTGAGCATGAGGTGGAACAAAACCATAAGCAACAAATAAGATTACAAGTACAGTCATCCAGGTAATATTAATTAAATGAGGATCAAATGGAAAGACAAGTTGCATACAAGGAATTTCCCATTTAGAATATCAATCACTGCTATCTATCCCCAGAGGAAGTAGTGCCTCCTCTTTTTGTAATGCTAACCAGTGAATGTGCCTCAATTGTTCTCTCTGTTGGCTCCTAGAGGGTTGGCACCTTAAGGGAGGCCCTGTCTAACTGTCTACAAGATATCTAATTAACTTACATATCTACAATAATATAATCTGGGAAGTAAGGCAGGGGAAAAAGATCCATAGAGGAAGTCATGGACCAGATATGACATACAAGATCATGTGTTTCCATAACCCACCATATACACACAGAAGTGTATTTATTAGTCACTTAGGTGACTGTCAAGTTAATGAAGTTGACAATCCAGCTTAGCTGTCATAAACTTCTTGGAGAAATAATTGACTCCAGATCTAAGGCAGGAAATTTAAAAATTGAACCTAAGATACCTTGTTCCAGAAAGCAAGGAAGTGCTTAGAAAATAAAGGGGTGTATGAAAAGTTTTCAGGAATAAGTGTAATCATTCATTAACTGCCTTAGATATTGGATTCTTAGAATCTCCAAGGATTTCAATGCTTACATTCAGAAAATATCTTTGTTTTTAGGCAAAAGAGACAGTACAATAACAATAGGAGAAGGATATGAACTGAAGTGAATCTGGAGATACCAGGGTCAGGTTTTTTGTCTTCCCACAATGGGGTTGAAAAGGATGCACTGATAAACAGCACAAATCATCAGCTTTGAGTCAGCCTGGCACACATTGAATCATCTTGGTACCAGGGAGCCCAATTTTGCTTACAATGAAATCCTCTTACTGTAAAGAAATCTCAGAAGCATATCACAGTTTGATGACCACTCTTAATCATCACCCCTCCTAGGCTCTACCAAAGCCAAGTACAAAATATAAGTCCATTTATTTTTCCTAAACATGGCTGATAAGTGAGAATATCGTCCTTTTACACAACTCACAGCCCCATAATTACAAGTCATCGTATCCTTAATATATTTCATAGGTTGACCAAAGCAACTCTGCTGCTCTCTGCTGCTCTGGAGCTAAGCATATGGTTATTCTAAATTATCTGAGATCAACTCATGGTGTGCAAAGGAATTCCCATGGGCCATATCAAGACATTTCAAGTGTCAAAACAAAGAGTGACATAAATTTATAGTAAAAAAATAAACAGTTGAAAAATCATTGCCCATTATTCAGAATGAACATTTGCTCACAATTTAAACATTTTGTTATTATTTTGTTTAGTTTGTTATTAACATTAGAAGAAAAATATAGGGCTGGGGATTTAGCTCAGTAGTTCCTCCACCTGCCCCTTAAGTTCAAGGATCCAAGTTCGATCCCTAGTATCAAAAAAAAAAAGAAAAGTATAATAAAATTCACATGCCCAATGTTTAACAATTCTCCGTATTTGCTTTATCTATATATGTTTTACTGAAACATTTTAAATAAAGTTATAGTTATCATTTTTAATCCTTAAAAGTGTATTTATGTACAATGGTATTTATATACAATGGAGTACTGGTCTGCTGTAAAGTATAGATTTGAAGCATTTGTAGGAAAATGGATGCACCTTGATACCATAATGTTGTGTGAAATAAATCAGACAAGCTTAACTATCACATGATTTCTCTTATATGAGAAACCCAAAGTAGAAATAAATCAAAGAGAAAAATAGAAGACAGAGAGAGTAAACAGAGAGGTAGATGCCTTTTTGCAAATGGGAAAGGGACCAAAAGAGGGAAGGAGAGGGGAATTGGGAGAGGAAAGCAATGTAAAAATAATTAAAATGTGCTATGTACATGTACCAATTCCCCAAAATGAATGTAATCATTATGTATAGCAAACATGTACTAATAAATACCAAGAAGGGGAATATTTGGATCTAATAGTACCTTTAATTTTAGATTTTTGAGGAAGCTTCACATTTATTTCCACAGTGGTTGCACCAGTCTACACTCCCACCAACAGTGGAAAAGTGTTCCCTTTTCCTAACACCCACACCAGCATTGGTTATTGATTGATTTCTTGATAATAGTCATTTTTTTTCTGGAATATTATGGAATCTCTGAGTTATTTAAATTTGCATTTCTCAAATGACCAGTGATGTAGAATATTTTTTCATATATTTATTTGCTGTTTCTACTTATTCTGAGAAGTGTCTGTTCATTTCAGATGCCCATTTTTGGACTGGGTCTTTAAATTTGGGGGGTCTGATATTTTTGAGTTCTTTATATATTCTAGATATTAGTCCTATGTCTGAGGAGCAGCTGACAAAAATATTTCTCCCACATTGTGGTTATCATTTCACTCTATTGGTGGTTTCTTTGGTGTGTTAAAGTTTTTAATAAGATGAGATCCCAATTGGTTTTTTGTGATATTTCCTGTGCAATTGGAGTTTTGTTCATAAAGTTTTTGCCTACACCAATGTCTTCAAGAGTTCTACCTATTCTATTTTCCAGTAGATTCAGTGTTTCTGTTTTAATATTTTGGTTTTTGATTCATTTTGATTTTAGTTTATTGCATGGTGGAAGATATGGGTCTAGTTTTAATCTTCAACAGGTGAAAAATTAGTTTTGCCAGCACAGATTATTGAAGAGAGTGTCTTTCTTCCAGTGAAGGGTTTTGGCTCTTTGTCAAATATAAGGTGGCTGAGTGTGTTTGGAGTTATTTATAAATCTTCTAACCTCTTCCATTGATCCTCAGTTCTGTTTTTTTGGCAGTACCATGCTGTTTTTAACACAATAGCATTATAGTTCAATTTCAAGTAAGGGATTGTGATGTCACCTGCCTTGCCTTTGTTGCCCAAAATTTCTTTTGCTATTATAGGTTTCCTTTGGTTCCAAGTGAATTTAAAGATTGTTTTCTATAATCCTGTGAGATATACCATTGATATTTTTATTGGGATTGCATTACTTCTGTATAACAGATTTGGAAGTATGGTCATTTTCACTATATTCTTCGTATCCAAGAACAAGTGATATATTTTCATTTTCTGATATCCTCTTTGAGCTTTTTCAGAGTACTGTATTTTTCAATGTAAATATCTTTTACTTTCTTCATTTTATTGATTCCTAGTTATTTCATTTTTTTGGATGCAATCCTGAAAAGTGTGATTTCCCTAATTTCTTTCTCAGTGCTTTTTAAAAAACATTTGTGTACAGAAATGCTAATGATTTTTGAGTGTTGGCTTTGTATCCAGATATGCTACTGAATTTAATTATTAAATCTAGAAGTTTTTGTTTGAGTTATTGGGGTCTTCTATGTGGAGTATCATATCATCTGCAAATAATGATTATTTAGCTTCTTTTTTATTGTTCTTGTTCTTTTTATTTCTTCCTCTTGTCTAATTAGTCTGGTTAATGTTTCCAGAAGTATATTGAAAAAGAGTGCTGATAATGGAGATCCTTATCTTGTCCTTCATTTTAGAATGAAAGCTTTCAGTTTTTGTCCATTTAGTATGATGTTGGCTGTTGGTTTGTCATAAATGGCTTTTATCACATTAAGGTAAAGATCATCCATTCCAATTTTCTGTAGGGTTTTTTCTACCATGAGTGTGTGTTGAACTTTGTCAAATGACTTTTATGCATCTATTGAGATGATCATGACTTTTGTCCTTGGCTCTGTTAATATGGTGTATTACATTTATTGATTTGTGTATGTTGTACCCTATCTGCATCCCTGGGATGAACCCTACTTAGTCATGGTGTATAACTTTATGATTTGCTGCATTCTGTTTTCCAGTATCTTATTGAAGATTTTTGCATCTATGCTCATTATGGACACTGGCCTGTAGTTCTCTTTTTTTGTTGGATCCTTCTCTGTTTTTAGTAACAGGGTAATAATTGCCTCCAGGAATGAAATTGAGAGTATTGCTTCCCTTTCAATTTCATTAAAGAGTTTCAGAAGTAGCAGTATCAAGTCTTCTCTATATTTCTTGTAGAATTCAACAATGATTTCATGAGAACCCAGGCTTTTTTTTGTTGGTAGATTTTTAATTACATCTTCAATTTCACTAAGTGATATCAGTTTATTTAAAATGTGTGTCTCTTCTTGAATCAGCTTTACTAATTCATATGTATCTATTAATCTCTCCATTTCTTCTGTGTTTTCTATCTTATTAGAATATGGGTTCTCAAAGTAAGTATTGATGATCTTCTGGATTTCTGCAAGATCTGTTGTGATTTCACCCTCTTCACTCCTAATTGCATGACTTTGAGTCTTTTTTTTCCTTTTTTTGATAAGATTGGTTAAGAGTTTTTCAACTTTAATCTTTCAAAGAATCAACTATTTAATTCATTGATTTTTTTGTATTGTTTTCTTAGTCTCCATTGCATTAATTTCTGCTCTCATTTTTATAATTTCCTCTCTCATATGACCTTGATCTGTTTATCTGGTATGGGAATTCACTCTCAATTTTCCTCATAGGACTGCTTTAATTGTGTCTCATAAGTTTTGGTATGTTATATTGGCATTATCATTTAATTGTAGAACTTCTCTAATTTCTTCTTTAATTTTATATGTGACTCATTGGTTGTTCAATTGGGTGTTATTTAATTTCCCTGGGTTTATGTAGTTTTTGTGGCTTCTTTTGCCATTGATTTCTAATTTTATTGTACTGTAGGATAATATACATAGAATAAATTCAATTCTTTGGCATTTACTTAAGTATGATCTATGAGATACTACGTGATCTATTTTGGAGAATGTTCCATGTGAAACTAAGAGTGTATATTCTGATATTGTGGGGTAGAACACTCTATAGTCCATTTGTTCAAAAGTTTGGTTCAATTATGATATTTCATTGTGTTTTTTTTGTCTGGTTGATCTGTCTATTTGTGACAATGGGGTACTGTGGTCCACCATTTCAATTGTATTAGTGATTATTTTATTTTTTGTATCTGTTAATTTTTTTTATATAGATAGGTGCACAAGTGTTTGGTGCATATATATTTATGATTGTTATCTCTTCCTCTGGGATTTTTCCCTTTACAAGGATATAGTGATCTTTGTCTCTCTTAATTACTGTTGGCTTGAAATTCACTTTGTCTGCAAGTAGAATACCTACCTACCCCTGTTTTTTTCCGGGTTCCTGTCACATAGGGTATTGTTTTAAATCCTTTGACTTTCATTCTATGAATTTCTTTTTTAATTAAATGTGTTTCTTTTATTCATTGTATTGTTGGACCTTGTTTCTTGATCCATTCTTTTGATTGGAGAATTGAGAACATTGCACTGATGGTTATAATTGAGTTGTATTGACTTATCTTTGCCATATTATTTTCTTCTTGTTGGTTCCCCCTTTTTTTCCCCTCTGTTTAATTGCTAACCTTGTCTGGCAGATTCATTCTGTTGGGGTTCATGGAGTTGCAGTCCTCATTATCACTTTCTAGAATATCCTTCAGAATATTTGGAGTGCTGGTTTTATGGTCATTAATTTCTTAATTGTAATGGAAGTATCTTATTTTTCCATCAATTTTGAAATATGCTTTTTCAGGGCACCTCAATATGTCTTGGAAGTTGTTTTCTTTTAAGGCTTGAAATAGTTGACTCCAAGTATTCCTTGACTTGAGGGTTTGTATTGAGAAGTCTGCTGTGATTCTGATGGGCTTTCCTTTATTTGTTATTTGTTTCTTTTCTCTATCAATTTTTAACATTCTGTTCTTGTGTTAAATTTCTGGAATCTTGAGTATTATATGCCTTGGGGTAGTTTTTTTTTTTTTTTTATCATAGCCAATTGGAGCTCTTTATGCCTCACCTATGTATATGTCAAATTCTTTTTGTATGGTTGGGAAGTTTTCTGCCATTATTTCTGTGAACATGTTTTTTATGTCATTTGCACTATCCCCTGCTTTTTGATTGATTCTAATCAATCTTATCTTATTCTTCTTTGGATCATCTAGCAGTTATTGAATTGATTTTTTTTTTGTCCCTTGCTATTTTTAAGGAATTTTTCTTTTCATGATTATTAACCTCAATCCCATATTCTATATCTGGTATTGTGTCTTCACATTGGCTCATTCTACTGTGTATATTTTCAATGTAATTTTTAATCTCCTGGATATTCATTTGAACCTGTTTCATGGATTCCATTTCTTTCCTATGTTGGGTGTTCATGCTTTCCACCATTTTCCTAAGCTCCTCTTTTTAAAAAATCTGTATCTGCTCTGGAGTCATACATCTGCTCCATGTTTTTCTTTGTACTCACCATCTGTGTACTTATCTGAGAAATTATTTCTGATTTGATTTTTTTCTAGAGACTCATTATTCACTTTTGTTACTCCCACTGTTACCTCATCAAAGAGTCCATATGGGTGCCTTTCAAGTTGTTCTACCTCATTCCCCTCTGGGTTTTCCATTGGTGAGCTGGAAGTCTGAGATTGCATCTTATTGGATGTATTCTCATTGTGAATCTGTTATTTTCTAATATTTTAGTTTAATCTCTGGGTTGATGATTGTAAATTACTTATAGAAGGTAGCTTGATTACTAGTATTTATAACCCTTAGGAAATGGCTACTTCTTAAAGATGTTTTCCAAGTATAGCTGGCTTTTAGGTTTTGAGTCTGTTGCAAGATACTACCTCTTCACTTTATCAGAGATAAGAAGTTGCTGGCTATTTGGACTAACACCCCATTCTTCAGCACTTGCCTTTTGTATTGTGTATGACCTTTAGACAATCTCAGCCTTAGCATACCGGGAAGAATAACTGATTAGAACATTTATGTCACCTTGACTAAAGTAGTACAATCAGCAATAACAATAGCATCAAACTCAGCCTAGAAAATGATAAACTGTGGTAACTATTAATTTGCCACCTTTAACCATATGAAATAGTTTTGTGGTTATATAACAAAATCTAAAACAAAGTAGAAAATTGTGTACAGTAAATATACCCTCAATATGTGAATTTTACCCTCAGAGATGAAAACTTCAAAAGGGTTGCAGGAAAAAATAGGGAAATAGAAGAAAAGGAAGAGATTAGATGCAAGGCTGGAAGATAAAGGAAGATTATGTGATGGGAAACAGATGAAGAAGACAAGAGGGAAAGACAGAGGGAAGAAATAAAAATAAGAGTCAAACAGGACAACAAAGAAAACCTAGAAACAATGATCACACTCATAAAAAACAAAAACAAACAATCAAGAGAAAAGAAAAGAAATGAAAACCAAAAAGAAAAGAAAAGAAGAAAAAAAGCTCATTTCAGGGCATGTTTCAGCCCAGATCTGTGTTGCTTAATCCCAGCAAGCCAGCTGTAGATTTACAGCAGGGTAGTGTATCGTCCTAGCAAGACTGCACCTTTAGTTCCACTGAAATTCAGGCTATGAGGCTGGAACCTGATTTGTTCAGCCTACAACATACCATGTATCTCCTGTTGGCTTGAACTCAGCTCCCTGCCAGTTTGAACTTGACTTCTTGACTTCTTTTGCCTTGAACTTGCTTTTGCCTCACCCTGACACTGGGAACCACTAGATGAAGCCAGCCTGCAGGTGCTCTGAGTTCTGAGCTTGATTAGCCTCTCTCAAAGATGACATCTGAACCCAAATAATAGACCAGCCACTCCAGTCCATTGCATCCACTGTTACCCTCCTGCATTTCAACTTTGGAGGCCCCTGGAGTCACCAGTAGTCACCATTCAAGCCACCCCTCACATGCAGTGTGTCAGGGCTCAGTGAGGAAGTGGCACTTGCCACCTTCTTCTGCACTGAAGCCTTTCTTTTTGTTTTTACCATGGGCTTCATTTCTCACTTCAGATCTTTTCTGGGTCCCAGGTACCTACTTTCCTCCTCTTTTCTCTTTCTCACATTGCTGTATTCCAGTGTCACCAAATATCAGAGAGGTTGTTTCTCTGCTGTTCACCAACCTGCCATCTTCCCAGAAGTCCTCCCTATGCATGCCTTGTAGCTATCCAGACCCAGCACACAGCCATGAATAAATTATTTCATTTGAGTTAAAAATTATGTTTTTCTAATTGTCATTTTTCTTCATTGTTTTCTCTGTTACTACTTAATAGTCAGAATTTGATCGTCTTTTCCTAGGTGAACTCCAATAACACAAATGCAAATAAAAGGTTACTTTTTTGATGTTTACTTTCACTGTAAGGAGTTCCCAAATAGTCAAATTTATTAGTGACTTTTTTCTGATTTTCTTTTTGACATTCATTATGAGGTTTCATGTATTCAGTGTGTAATTATTAATTTTAGATATTAATAATTTTGATGTTTATATTGTATCTAATTTTACCAGTGATAATTTCAGTATCTTTCCAGTCATGTTTTCACTTGCCATAGCCTCAATAATCTCTAAATTATTTCTTGCTTTCTGGCATAACAAGATGTCCAACAATTAAATTGTATTTTTCCTAATTCTTATTTGGAACAGCACTCTGTCATATAACTCTGATTTATTTTAGTTGGAAATGGTATTTGAACCTGTGATTTGAGCATTAGTGTTGCTTGTTTTTTATTTAGGTGACTTTGCTGCTACTTACCTTCAATTAATAAAGATAGAAACTATTTAGAAAAAATAGACTTTATGTGTTCATTGTAGTATATTTTAAATAATTTCCTTGATTTTATATTTGTATGTCTTTTCCATTATGCTAAGAATCTTGGTTCCTAATAGTGTATAGTAAAATAATTACCTATTTATTTCTCCTACAGTATACTTACAATAGTTTATTTCTATTCATTTGGAGTTTTGCATTTGCTTTTTATATTATTTTGTATTTTTAAATAAAGAATGTATGTGTTAAAAGTGTGAAAACCCTTATGTTCACAGAAGTCTCTTTCATTTTGTCTCTATGATATTTTCCATCTTGAGTCTGTAACTGTCTATTTTAGCTTTTGGCTTATACTTGTGTTTCTTTTGGCAAATAGTTTCTTTTTGTCTTTGTGTATCTAATTGGTATTTTTTTTTCTTATAGAGAATATATATACTATATGAGTTTTTGTTTCTTCTGTCTTGTTTCATTCTGTTTTGAATGTATACATTACATGATTTTTTGTTTATTTGTTTTACTTTTGAAATGTTGAAATATACTATAATGTTTCCTAGAAAGCAAGCAAAGGTAAACAAACTGCTACACTTTTGCTGTTATTTCATTGCATTTATTCATAGTACATAAATCTACAACATATATGATTCTTCCTTTTTTTAGTCACTACCATCAAACTCATTTTCATGTTTTAAACTTTCTTCTTATCCTAACCTCAAAAGGTGGTTTCCCACTATTTTTAGTACATTGTTTTGTGAGAAAGTGCTTGATTCATTTAAATAGTCATTATCTTTACCTTTCAACAACTAACATCATGTTATTCTGTTATGGGGAATAACTGGCTTCATTAATGTTTAACCAAGAGTCTAAAAAATTATTTTATTGATTAGTCAAAACAAGAAAAAGAAAATTAGCCTTATTCTATTAAACATTGACATCTGAGAAAATTGCTTAATAACTCTACATCAAAATTTTGATTTGCATAATCAAAATATGGCACCAAGCCATGTGGTACTCATTTACATTTTCCTCTCTCATTATGAGAATTAAATAAAATTGATGTGATTATAGTCAATTCAATTTGTAGTTAGGTATCAAAAAGAAAAAAGATCATTTAAAAATGTTTGGAAATAATATTTAAAGACGTAACAGTTTTTAAATCAGTGAAAGAATCTCATAGACACAGATATAGTGTTATATTTTCAAATGTTTTAATTTTTTTTTCTGCTTTATAAAATTAGCATGCAGATTTATTTCTTTAGAGATTTAATGTACCTTATCCACATTTTCTATTTGAAAATTAATTGATATTTAGAACTAGTTATAATTTTACCATATGTGAAATTAAATAAAATAATCATAAATTTAATATTAGTAATTGAATATTATAGCAATTATACAATTTCCCCCAAATTGATCCAAAAGTATTTGCAATCCTTAGGAATGTCTTTTAAATCTTCTGTTTATTTGCAATTTGCTTTTCAAATTTATCTTTTAGTTCATATGATTCAATGATCTCTGTAAGGTTCTAAACTGGTTGCTGCTAAACTTCTTTCTCACTGCAGTTGAATTGTTTTTTCATAAAGAAAGATATATAATGGAGAGATAAATTACCACTTTATTCTGATGAGATCGGATGCATTCAGGGTGGTATGGCAGTGGACATTACCATTTTATTCAAAGGTCACAAACTTTGGCTTTCAAGAAGACATAAGTAAAATTAAGATTTTTCAGATAAAGAGATGATGGCAAGAATGGAAACCTATATAACATTATATGATAATATATTATATATAATATAGCTTATAGCACAAAATATGTTAATATTACTATTTAATAATATGTCATTCTACAATTTCATAATAGAATGAGAAAAGACAAGATATGGAACCCAGAAAAAAACCAAGTTAAAATCCTGCCACATTCATCAAATGAGTACATTTATTTACTTTTCTCAACTTGATCATTTCATCTACATATAAAGATTTTACTTGTACCTTGCCAATCCTATGCTAATTGTTTCTTTCATTGCAAGGTTATTTTGGTTTGGCCCTATGTTTCAAAGTTTAATGGACAGATGAAGAGTACGCATATCTGCCCTTGTTCCTCACCTTAGGGAGAAAGCATTATATCTTTTCCGTTTATATAAGGAGTTTTTGCTGAAGTATGGAGCACATGTTTTATCCATTGGGAAGGTTCTGCTCTACTTCTAGTCTCCTGATAGCTTTTACCATGAACAGCTGTAGAATTTAGTCCAATACTTTCTCTGCAGCTACTGACAGGATCATATGGTTTTTTTCCTTTCCTCTGTTAAAATGCTTTTATTTTTATAAAACTGAGGTGGAAGATGCCTACACCAGGATGTGACATGTGTTTTACAGGTATTAAAGCCCTAGCATCCTTTAAGGCAGATTGTACTATTATGCTCAATTTATAAAGAAAAAAATGAGCTACTTAGAGAGTTAGCCATGCAAATCCATGATAGTTTGTCTATTTCTCTCTATCAGGGATGGTTACAAGGAAATAGTACTTCCACAGAGCTGCCACATAGTAGGTTCTCAAGAAATGCCAAATCCCTTCCTCATTCTTTCCAAACATCATATATCTTGGGAAGTGAATTCATTTGGACTTTAGCAAGATATATTTGTGTTTAGTATGAAACTGAGATACAAAGAGCCTGTAATATAAAACTTCTCTACTTTCAGTGTTAAAAAAATAGGAACATAATTTTAACAAACAGACAATTTAGGGGAATTTTTGCCCTTGCTTCTACATTTTACAAGTCCCTTGGGACAAATGTTTATTGGGCGATAAAGGTCTCTTCACAGTGTTATTACCCAAGGCACAGTCTACAATCATTTTCTGCCTGTAGTTTGTCGTTTAGGTTGGATTTACTACTAAAGAAAAAGCCATATTGTTAATCTAGTTACTTAAGTCCTTTACTAGTCTGAACAACATATATATGTCCTGAGATCCTCACTTGACTTTATCAGCCACCAACAAGAGTATCCTCTATTACAGAAGCAATTTATACTGCCTAATTAGTTAGGTTGTCTAAGAACCCGTGTACACTTGGTTGCTTATTTTGAGTACTCTTGTTGTCCTTCTCTTGCTTGTTCAGCACTTCTTTCTTAAGTGTTTTAGGCTTTGTTGCCCATCTGAGATTAAGGAAGCCAAGAGTACAGAACCTATGTCCCCATCCATTAATGTACTTATCTTAACATGTGTGTGGCCTGAGGCTGTAGCTTCTTTCAGGCAGTATTAGAAACTCTGACGTTACCTTACATAGAAGGTAGTGCATGGAAATTATACATAAGATATTATTCTTCTACATGTTTTTGTATTGTTCAGTATAAATTTACAATGTACACATTCCCTTCCATAGACCTAACTTTAGTGGAAATTATAGAATATTATGGAAATTAAAATTCTGAAAAATTTGGGTGTGAACTACTCATTAAGATATTTGGTTAGTGATTGATAATCTCAAACCTGAGTCTTCCAATTGTTAGTCCAGTGCTTTTAACAATGTGTAATTGAAAAAAATTTTTTGTCTTTTTTCCTTAGATATCCTAAATATCATTTGAGCAATGAATTTGTTAAAGAAAATAATTCTTGGGAATTTCCTCTGTAAACAAACATAACCATAACACAATTTTTTTTCATTATTTCATCTTAGATTTAAAAGCAAAAGAAAAGTACAGGTGCTATATGACTAAACTGCCTGACATTTTTGTCTTGGGCTGCAAAAAATTTCCATAAAAGAAGCTTTCTCAGCATAATTCCTTAGATTCTAGAAGATATTACAAATATTTTAGGGTTGGCATGACAGCAACATCAGAATAATTAAAAATGGATTGAAAATTTCTGGTTTAGCTCTGATATGTAACAAGCTTGGAAGATATTAATCCCTTCATTACAACAGGAAAAAAGGAAAAACAGAAAGCTATGACTTTTATTACAGCCATCAGAGAATCATGGTCACAGTGAAAACTACCACGCTGAAATCTGGACAGACAGATGAATAGTATACAGCTGAGATTTGCTTTTCTGAATAAGTCTCTGAATCATGAATTAGATGTGTATTTTATTTTCTATATTCTGGTGCTGGTGTTGTCATATAAAGCCTTGTGGACTATGGGGGTATAGCTAAGTTTAGTCAATTCCTAGAAATAGTAAACAACTCACCTGGTGGTATACTTTTCAAGCACAAACCAACCAGTCCAGTGTCAACCCCTTGCCACTTACCTCTATTGGACTCTCACATTGCTATCATGACTCCAGGGCCAGAGACCTAGGCTATACCCAGAGACCAGTACTAAAGCTGCTACTCTTTGTTGTCTGTCCCTCCCATAGGATCCATAGTAAAGGCTTTTTAATACTTTTCCCTATACCTCCAACTTCTAACTAACCTTCTCATGCGATTCTCATGCCAGGCATTATTTTTCTCCTGGGAACAGTAAGAAACTTTCCTATTGTCTTATAAGGTATCTAAAACTTCTCCATTAAAATACTGTGTTTCAAAAATTAAACTATAAATTGATAAGAACACTTAAATAGTAATTTTGATGATTGTTAGGAAGTGAGTATGGACTAGTTGAGAGTAAAATTCTGCTAGAAACATCAGTCTTGGTAGGAGAACCACACTTAATGGAGGTTTTACCTTTAGGAGCTACATCAAGTTCTCATGATGAAAGGCTGAGAAAGATCTGCTAATATCTCTGGCAGAGAGAAGGAGAAATTACTTTGAAAAGAGGTAAGATATTCTCCATAATATAGTCCTAGTTTACAAAGGTAAAGACTTCACTAGAGCCTTATCCAGTGTTGAGGAAGAACAGTTCTCCAACTCCACTGTCCTATAGCCTTCCTGTGTCTCCAAAGTAGGGGATGAGTGGGAGAGGACACTCAGAAACACTTGTGAAGGTAACAAAACAATCCACAGACTCACTGAAAGTGTTGCATTTCATGCTTCTCCTCTCTCACACATTACCACTGCTCCCAAAGACATCTCATGCAGTAGAGTAAATTGAAGCTGCAATAACTGTAGATACACATTGTACACTATATCAGGTAGGACTTCTAAGGAATGCCCAAAGAAAATAATGGAGGCAAGAAGAAGGGCACTGGAAGAATTTGAAGCCTCTGGCATTTATAGGTGAAGCAAAAATATACACTAAGCAGATAAACATGAAACCCCACACCAGATGTCTGCTTACTCAGCTCCAAGTAACCAATGCATTATGTCAAGATTTTTAAAAAGGTATTCTAAAATGGAAGGAAAACAGCTTGGAGAAAAAAACAAGTTTCATAACCAGAATCAAATATGGTAAGAATTCAATAACAGCGAGTTTCAGTCATTATTAATATTTTAAGAGGTCTAAAGAAAAAGTGAATAACATAAATAATATGAGTAAAGAGAAGGTAAGTCTTAGAAACAAAGAAAACTACCAGAAAAAATCTCTATAGTACAGAAATGAAGAACATATTTCACTGGCTTTTGTCAGATTGGACATGAATAAAGAAATAATTGGTGAGCTTGAAGATATATCAATAAAAGCTTTCCAAGCTGAAATGCAGAGGAAAATGAAAATAAAGGAATAGATGCAAGAATTATGGGACATTTTGCAAAAGATTTAACATATATGAAGAGAAAAATGGATAACCTGAAAAGACCTTTATCAGTGAGAAATGCTGAGTTAAATTTTTTTAAAATTTTAAAAAGAAAGCGTCATTTTCACTGACAAGTTTTACCATATATTTAAGGAAGAAGTAATACCAATTGCCTGCAATGTATTCAAGGAAATAGAAAGGATAGTATACATGTAAAAATCAACCATTACATTCATACTTATTGAGAACTCTTTATATGTCTGTCACTGCAGTTGACAGACATTGGTCTTATCATATTCAATATAATCATCTGAGAATGTAAGATATCAGCCATAATTACTTTATCTCCACTTTTCCAATGGGGAATATGAGGTAGAGAACAGTTAAATTAATTTTATGTACTAAATATTTGTGTTCTTCTAATATTCATATATTGAAATCCAACTCACAATATGATTGTAGTAGGAGGTGTGATCTTTGGGAGACAATTAGGTCATGAAGTCCCCATCAATAGTATTATTACCCTCATAAGAAAAAAAACAAGAGTTAATTTTTCTCTTGGTTGTGCGAGGATACATTTAGCAGACAGCTATCTGCAAATCAGAAAGAGAGCCTTCACTAGATATGTTGGTAACTTCATCTTGGAACTAATGTCTATTACTGAGAGAAATAAATGTATGCTGTTTAAAGATACCTACTCTATGATATTTTGTTACAACAACCCAAAGAGACTAAGACAAATCTTTTTTCAATATAACACTTCTAAATGGTGGAATAACATCTGTCTGGCCCCAATATTGGCTGAACTACTGTGGACTAACTGACTGTCTTCTTTAAATATTTACTTGAGCTGGATAAGCTAAAAGGCTCACAATTCCAGCTTTGAAAGCAACAGTTTGTTTAATGAAAGTGAGCTTAAATCATAACTTAGCTATATATTGTGTGCAGTAAGCATAGCTAAGGAACTGGCATCTTTATTTTTCTAAAATGACTGGAGGAAAGAAAATCACAAAGTATTTTGAGGAATGACATGGAAGTTCTGACCACTGGAGTAGCAAAGGCTAAGAATCAAGCATATCTGTGAAAGTCAAGATGTAGTGCTCCTGGGCCGGGGATTTAGCTCAGTGGTTCTGACGCCTGCCTCGAAAGCACAAGGTCCCAAGTGCAATCCCTGGTACAAAGAAAAAAAAAAATACCAATTTAATGCTCCTTAAAGTTTGTCTAAGTCAACCTTTTCTTTTCTCAAATTAGATCCAAAGAAGTTGGTTTTGTGACTCAACCATGTTTCCATAGATTGCTAGACCTAAAATCAGGTTAAATTCTTGAAAATCTTATATAATGGCAACCAAAGGTGCACTATATATTTTTGTACCCCAAACTACTTTTCATTCTATGGTCATCTTTCCACATAGCTGTATATCTCTTTCCAGTGATGTGCCACAGTATACCCTTACTTTTAGTATACCTTTAGTATACAAGGGAAAATTTTGCACATCTGTTCCCTAGAATCCAGAGTTATACATTTAACAGTCTACACTATCATCATATATTTTTTCACAATGAACACTCTTCCTCCATAAGCATCCATATCACTATCAAAGCTATTCATTCATATCTTAAAATGAATTTTTCACCTATATAAATAAAAGATGAAAAAGATGGCTTTGGTACTGTGGTGAATTGGAGTAAGGAAGACTGAGGATTAAAAGAGTGATTGGAAGTTTAAATGTCAGAGAATCAGGATGGCTACAGAAAAAATTATGTCCAAGAATCCATGAAGAATGGACCAAATGGATTTGTTAATAATCAGATGATATAAATTCTTGCTACATATACCCACAGGCTGAGGTAGCAGTGTTGGTAAGTCTTTAGAAAGTGTAAATCTCATGATCACCTGGAGACACAGTAAACAGAAACCTGCTTTTGATCAAGGTCCCCAGGTGATTTGTAAGCACATTCAAGTTTGAGAAGCACTGGGAAAAAAAACTAAGACAGGATAAAAAGTGATAGACAGTGTTCAATCCTTGTTTCTAAATCAAAGTATTATAGGTATCTAGGTTACATAGAAATTAATATACAGTCAGAGAAGGACTGGGCTATCAACTAAGTCAGAAGAAGAAAAAATAAAGACATCAGAATTGTGGTTGGAGATGCATCTGAAGAAGGCCAGACCTCAAGATAAACATACATGGCCAGGCCTACAAGCCTCCCTAAAGGATAAATAGCAACGTGGAATTATACTGTAATTAGCACCACCTGGTCCAGGAAGTTCAGCTAGGCATCAGTCACCCAGGTGGTTGGTCAGAGTGTCCAGATCCAGCCCTTCCCAAAGCTGCCTTTGTTCTTTCCATGTACCCTTGCTATGTGACCCACTTCCATATTGAATCAATATTAGCTAAGCAGCTATACTTGTACTCCTGTAGGTTGATTATAGTTTGACCCACATTGTACCCACATGGTGATTTTATTGTATAAATTACCCCTGACAAATTACATCAATGGCAACCCACTTTCAGGATACCTCCTGTCTCTCAAGGGCTATTTCTCAATAAATCTTCCCTACTCTTAACCTCCATTGTTTCTTAGAATTCATTCCTTGATTTGGGGGGACATGAACTCAGGACATCTGACATCTAGCAGGTTGAGAATTATATTTTTGCTGTGTCAAAAGTACTTCTTAATAAAGACATTTGGTCTCTCAAGGAATGAATGAAAAAATAGAATTTTTTTTGTGGAAATGTATCCCTGATATCTGTAGGATATATACTTATTTTTTGTCGGTCCCTGCAGAAACATTCAGCAATGAAATTTGTTTTCCACTACATTTTTTGTGGGAAATTCATCTCAGTAATTATATGGAAAGACCCTGTAGTCCACAAGTAGTCTCAATTGTCACGTACTTCTGCGTGTTCCTCAACCCAAGCTTTTCTCCACAATAATCTGTTTTCAAATCTTTTGGCTTTTTTCCCTAGTCTTGTTCTTCAAGGTAATTATTAAAGCTAAATTCCAATCAGCTAACCTCAAATGTGTTAATAGTATTAATGATCATGTGCATAGTGCTTATAATATGCTCTGTACTGTTCTGAGCTTTTTATGTTGACTCATAACATCTTCATAAAACACTATGATATAAATACTATTAATATAGCCTTCATCTTAGAAAGTAGAATCTGAAGAATATAGAAATTAAATGAATTTTTTTAAGATAGCACTCTTAAGAAGCAGCTGGGACTCTAACATCATGGCTGACTTTTAGACACTGTTTTCAACGACTCTCCCAGTGGTCCTCAAACTAGAGTGTGAGTCAAAAATCACTTGGAGTCCTTCCTAAAATAGTTTTGTACCCTGCCAATAGTTTCAGATTCACTAAACTTGGAGGGTGTCTCAGGAATTGCATTTCTAGCAATTTACCTAACAGGTGACTCTGATGTTGCTGTCTTGGGCACTCCACTCTGAGAGTCATGTCATTATGCTACATGCTGCCTCTTTGAGTTTTTGAAGTTTTAGCTAATGCCTAAATGTTAAAAACATTGTATTTATATGGAGAAAAAAGATGAGGCCAAAATATATAATATGCATTGAGGACCCTCGGATGTTTGGAAAATGGAATTTTAAAAACTAATTAAATATATCTTTAAACATACTTACATCCTATATAACTAACACTTTCCCTGGTAATTCTGTTCAAGTGATCCTGTTCAAAATATTGTTTTATTTCAGAAAAATAAATTTCTAAATATTTGACTTATAAAAATATTAATTTCTAATGCTAAGTGATATAATAATTTTTAGTTATAATGGGCTAGAAGTAGCAGGGGATCTGGATACTCTACTACTTGCTTTTGTTTTGTCATTAATAATTTTTATGCCCTGTGACAGGCCACATGACCTCAATTCCTTTACCATTATACAAGATTCTTGGACTAAGTGTAATTGTTTTGTTTCTCCTAGTTCTGTGCATAGCTGATTCAAGATGAAGGACCAAGAGTCTCCCAGTAGAACCAGATTAGAAGTCTTATTACAGAGTTAATTTATGATGGTCCAATGAGGCACATGGGATTTCTTGTTACTAAAAAGGAGGAAATAAATGAAAACTCTGTCAGCAGTTTACTAATCATGAAGCTATGCAACAGTAACAGTTAATTTTCTCTTCCTATTAATAGATGCAGATGCCTAGGGGCTTAACCTTTTCCTACCAGCTTAATAATGTGAAATAAACTGAAGGGGAGGCAGACAGAGATACCTAACTGCATAGCCAGCAGCTATTGCAGTATTGCTTAAAAGGAGAAAGTCAAAAGAGAGAGGTGAGATGACTGCTCAGCACAAGCCATGCCAGCAAGTGGTCCCCCAAAGAAATGAAAACCAAGTCATTTTGGTCTATTTTGATTCATCTCTAGGAACACATTCAATTAAAAGCCCAGATAAATTCAATCACTATCGAGCTTGTCCATCTATATAAAACAAAACTGAAGATATAGCCATCTCCAAGAATATACCATGGAATATATACTACCAGTTTACAAAAGGAGAATAAAGCTAAGATGCCCTGGCTTTGGGAAATCATTTCATCTTCCCATTCAGAAAGTCAACAAGTCTTACTGTGCTGAGCTATTTCACAGAGATTTGAGGACAGGAAGCTTGTGGTAGAAAAAGAACCATATATATGTGTGAACAAAAAATATTTTGCAGGTGACTTTGAAAGATTTTTCTAGTTCCATCTTTAACTTAATGAATTTCTGTTACATCTGCAGGACCATACCTTGATAGTTACTCTAGATTGTTTCAATAATTTTTCAATAGAGAAAAATAATATCTTGAAAATAGGATTGAATTAAGAATAGGTTGTTATATAAAGTAGCCAAAGTCTTACACATTAACTTCACTTATTTTTAAACAACATCTTCACAAACAATACTATATGGTGATTAAAATGATGCTTAATCTGATACTACAAGTAATGTGCTGCTGCCACATTGAGTAGAATCCAATTTGTACATAGAAATACTCAATTATTTGAAGTTAAAGAATTGTACTTGAATTTAATGCCATAAGCCAAGTCCTCTACTGAAAGTTGAGCTCACAGGTATGAAAAAAATAATGCTAGAGCTCCTGTAAATTAGTGAGGAGACAAGCTATTGTTTAAAAATAATGAAACCTTCTCCAGTTAACTACTTATGTTTCTCCTAAATTAGGAAAGGTGTGTTGATTTGTGAGAAACCTGAGGTAACTAATGTTAGTTACGTCTGTGAAAAAAATTTTATGTAATTTAACAGATTAAGCATTTGCCTTAGACCTAGGAGTCAGAGAACCATTTCTACAGATCATAACATCTGAGCTTAAACAGAAGTTAAGAGCACTTTCATATAAAATATTGTGAGATTGCTCCTTACAGAGGTTATCTCAACCTACAATCACCATGTATGAATTTTTGTTGCTTCATTTTTTAGCCACTTTTAGCATTGATAGACATTTAATATTTTATCAATATGATGGTTTAGAGGAATAAAGCAGTGATCCCTTTCTTCACCTATAATAAACCTCATGGCAAAAACCCCTATAACAGAATACTGCAGCTTTTAGATTGGACTGACTCAGGGTAAACTATCCATTTGACAAACTATACATAGCTGTGTTGAAATATAAGTGGATAAATAGGGTATAATCTAGAGTAATAGAGTGAATGGAAAAACCAAAGGCTATCTGCTATATTCCTGTTAGCCTCTCTGCAGCGTTTCTTCCTCCAGGGTATGGGTCAGGAATCCTTCTAAAATGCTGGTGCTATGATCTATTATTAAACAAGCTAGGTCAGAGAATTTATTTATGGCTAGATCTGAGACATAAAGTCAGGGGAAAATTACAGTAATATTTTCAGGCTGCATGGCTTGCTGGGGAAAATGGGCTCTAGTTTCTATGACCCATCTTGAAGAGGAGAAATTCTAGTTTCTATGCTTTTCCTTGAGAGGAGAAAGTGGAGCAGGAGACAGAAACACAGAAAAAAGTTGGACAGAAACACTTCTTCTGAGTCTGCTTTCAAGGACTTGACCTTAGGCTGTAATTTTCTGGGCTCCAATACTCCACTTTTCAACCAAGAGTTTAGACAAATATCCAGCAACTCAATCAGATTTGCCAATACAATAGGCATGAAACTATGAACAACTATGCTCTCGTGCTGCTTTGTGAGTGTGTTTAGTTGTGAATGGAGACATTTTGCATTTATCTCATATTTCATTTTTTTCAGTTTCACCTATGTGATATCTGTTCTTGTCTTTTGCCTATCCTTGTATTGAGTAGTTCATAGCTTTCCTATTAAATTGCCTAACAGTTCATTATGAATTTTGTTTATATATCTTTTTTCTGTATTGCTATTTGGGAAGACTATGGTGTGCTAATAACTTAACTCTAGAATCATAATGACTTATAACAATAGTTCCTGCCTTGACACTGTTTTAGGTCCAGGCAGCATTTTAGCAATCTAAGCAATCTAAGAACCTGTGATATATCCATGACTAAGTTATGGAAAATTGTCAATCAGTCACACACAGTTCGTTAAGCATCATTGATCATGTTTAAGTGAAAGGGCATAAAAAAATGTAAGGAAGCATGGAGCACATCTTTACATCCTTATGCAGCTTCACCTAGCTCTGAAGGGCGTTAAAAGTGTAGGCGAGGGCTGGGGATTTCTCAGTGGTGCCCATGTCTGCCTTCCGAGACAAAGGTCCTGAGTTCGACCTTCAGTACAAAAAAAAAACTGTAGGGGAACAGAAGTGTCACTGTCTCCAACCACCATACTTTTAATATGGTATTATCAATATATTCATAATGTTTATTAAGAATGGAAGCTTCGTTTTATAAAATAACCTTCCCATGATTACTGAACTGGTCCTACATTTCTGCCTCAATCTGTCAATGTAGAAAATTCTTAATCAAAGTTTATTTGTTAAAATTCTTCCTTTTTATTTGATAAAATATTCTGATGTTAGTGGCAAAAATCCAACATGGTTGTGTTCACTTTATATTTTCATAGGTTTGAGAGCTAAGTTTACTAGAGTTTATGAGGATTTTTGTATTATAATATTAACTTTCACTTAATTTTTTTTTACTTTTCCCTTGAATTTGTCAAAAAATTGTTTCAGTTTCATAAAATGGACTGACAACATCTTGTTTTCTGAAAGAACCTGAATGATGATGAAATAACATATTTTCTGAATGTTTAGTCTGAAAATTCATAAGGTTTTGTGATTTTCTAGATTTTTTTTTTGATAAATGGTTATAAGGTTGGAAAGAAAAAAAATAGGCAAAAAGGAGATAAAGAAAATAATAATTTTAAAAGTAAAAACTACAGCTTCAGGACACCAACCCAGTTTTAATTTTTTTCTCTTCTGCCAAAATACAATAAGCTTGGGCAATGATTCCTTTTCACCTGTAAATGAATTTTTTTTTATTTACAAATTATCTTCTTCCACCTGTAAATAAGCTCCCTTTCCATCTGTAAATTAGACTTTCTCCCATGAACACAGCACTGTCTTGCTATGGTTTGGCCATCATTCCCCACCCACTAAACCAGGACTTGAGACCATAGATTGTCAAATTCCACAGATTTCCAGCACCAAAACCACATTAATATTTCCACTTTTGAACTGTTGTGTGTCTCATTTCTCTGGGCACGTATACTCCCCTCTTGAGTTGCTACTTAAATTTCTGTCTAATAAGCCCTTCCTGTGCCTTTTACTGATGTTTCCTGAAAAATCATTTTCTTCCTTAGGAGTCAGCAAATCCCCAAACATTCTATGTTTAGGTTGGATTAAGTTTCTAATGGGATCTTTGGGAACTTCCTTAGATTCAGTCATTGAGACTGGAGATTAGGACGTGGCCAACCAGGTGGACACTTGTCTGTATATCCAATCATGGATATCCAGGATATAGGTGTCCAACCCTTGCACCTGGAATCAATTAGAAAATTCTGCCTCCTTTTCTTCTGCAAACTCAAGCAGATTTTTGATTGGGTGGCCTAGATCTGGCATCAGCTTGAGGAGTAGGAGATACAAGAGATGGCTGCCATTAATCTCTTGGCTACTATTCTCTCTTTCACAGTGGTCCGCTCTCACTCTGTGCAGTATACTTTGTTTCCTACTTTTAATTGGCCCAGACTTACTATGTAGAATATATTTATATAGAATATATTAATACCTTAAGTAAATGTAAAATCTTGCTACGTTTTACACTTTTCTTGACCAATTCTTTGTTCAGGATGACAAAAGCCTAGAAAGCATCTCTAGAAGGGGTTCTCAGCATCCCAGAACCTGGTAATACCCTGAGAAATTTTAATATGTAGATAATTATCTACTGATTTCATTTGGTAAATAGCTATATTCACGTTTTCTATTTCTATCAAATCAGTTTTACTATTTTATTTTTCTTTCACATTTTCCATTTCATCTATTCTTTGACATAATGTTATTATAAAATACTCATTTACCTATGCTGCAATTGTCATGTATCTGTATGTCAATCAGGAGTTTGGGTCTGTTTGCCTACTTACTTTTAAAAGAAAAAATTATTTGACTTAAATTTTGCTTTTCTTTTATTAATTTCTACTTATATTTTAATTATTCTATCATTTATTATATAATGTGTAAAGCTCCCAAGTTCTTACTTTATTCATAGGTGTTATAAAATCTTCTATATACTTCCTGTTATATCTCAGATTAAGATTCTTCATCTCTAATATAACTATTACATGATATACTCTAGGAATTTTTATGAGGATTAAATATCCTACAGATTAAGAAGTTAAAAAAAGACAAAGCACTTTAAAATGCAGGTTTATGTGGGAGCATTTTTGTTCTATAGAAAAAGGCTTAAAAGTTTACAAAATGAGTAAATTATGACCTTGACAGTTTAATATTTATTTTTATTGTGTTATATCAAAAAAAAAATCATCAACACAGAGGTGGTTATTTCATCACTTTCTATGGAAAAACAAATTTTATTGGAGTTATCATATCCTGACTATAATGTATATATAAGTATTTACTTACAAATTCTTCTTTCATTTTAACAATGAATAATCATGCATCATCTAATCTTGATTATATGAGTGATTTAAGGAGCACTGAATAAGTTTACATGATCGATAGTTTAAAAATTTGACATTTGAAAATTTTCAAAGAAATATTTGTGAAGAGGAGCAATAAGAAATTATATTTTTTATGTCTAAAAGTGAGGAGTAAAATACATATATCTGCTTAAACTTCCCATTCCTGTTCTATCAATTTTCCATTAGAGGCAACTTCTATGTATATATCCATCTTAGTAAGGAAGAGATTTGAAAAGGTGAATTCTTTCCAGTGCCACAGCCAGATCATTAGGATAGGCAACTTTTGACATTACTGGAATAAAAATGTATATTTGTCATTTCAATAAAAACATTTATTAGCAATCACCATACATAAAAATGTATTTCAATTTGAAATTAATATAAATATTTTGTTCAGACGCTATAAAAATGAACACGCAACTCTATACTGCATACTATATTTTTTTAAATGATAATTTTAATAAACTCATTTGCACAGCACATCTTATGTCTTCATTTTATTTGAACATCAATTGAACATCAATTGCATCAATTGATTAGCTGCAGGGGAACCATTACAAGATTGCTAAAACACCTTAACTGTGATGACTGCAATTGTTAATATAAGTAGTAGGAGTTTGTTGAATGCAATGAGATAAATCTGTAATATTCTTTCCAGATAATAGTAAATCATGCAGTTGACCATCACATAGTACTTTAGTAAATGACTCATTAGAAAAAAATTTAATCATAAAACTAATATTTTGTTCGAACAACCTTCTTCAAGGGCAGAAAACATTTGATGTCCTGCTCTTTGGGTCGCATTTTATTCTTATAATTTTGGATTTATTAATTTATTCTCCAATTTTCCTTATATAAAATTATAAATTAAAAGGTGTTTTAAAAATTAATAACATCTTTAAGTCATATTTTCATTGCTGTTGAAAGTTACTTAGCTCCTTTCTATTGAATGTCCATATGGTATTTCACAGCAACATGATATTACCATTTCCTTTTAATAAACTTTAAAGCTATTTGTGTATTTGTTGTTAAGAAATGATGTGACATGGAGTGATTCCATCTTGGCCATTTAGAGGAAACAGCACTCACAGGTTCCTCTGAGGCACTTACTCAAGTTAGTAGGTGGACATTTGCATGAGGAGATAGCAGACTCTCCCCTGGGAATACTGGAATGAGATAGTAAACAGGTAAAATACAGAAATAGGGGAAGATAGAATAAGAAGTGATGCCATGCTCTATCTCAGTGTTGCTCTCAGAATAGATTTGGAGGTGACACCATTTTGTGAAATGCTCCAGGGGAAGAAGCTCCTGGAAGTGGAAACTGTCTTAGTGATTGACCTAACCATCACTAACCGCAGTGCAGGCCAAACCCAGGGGCAATCCTAGTGGGACATGGGAACAGGGAAACTTGATATTCATGCAAAACTACCCCCTCACCCAAAGGTGCTGTGGAAATTGCAAATCAGAGAGAAACATGCAGTGATGCAGCTAATAGCTGTGAACCAGAGAGCCTGGCCTTGAGACTTCATGTCTGTTGTACTGGGAGCTGAAGGAACTGTAGCCCAGAAAGAGACTTGGGAGACTGAGGCAGAGATGGAAGTGGCAAGCATAAAAATGTGGTAAGAGAACTGTTCTAACTTGAGCTTTTCTCCCCTCTGACTCCTCCTTCCCCTTAGGCTTGGTGTGAAGTACAAGCTGGAGTGAAATCTGGCAGCTGGGTTATGTGAGCCCTGGGAGACTGGATGGAGAGAGAACACTGGATCAGTATTGGCAGGGCTGTCCTTTTCCTGACACCCTGAAGCCATTCAAATTATGGCTTGCGGGATGATTAGGAGAGCCTTTCAAGAGCAGGAAGCTGATCTTGCCACTGAAAGGAGAAGAGAAATGAGCAGAGTTTGGCCCAGAGGCTATGGCAGGCACAGGGCCTAGGAACCCAAGCCTGAAACACACCAAAGAGAAAAATACAAAGCCTGCCATAGAGGCTGTGGCAAGAGTGTGGTCTGTGAGCTTGAAACTGTGGCCCACCAGAGAGAGTAGCTCCAACTCCACTTTGGTCCCTGTGAACACTATAGGCTCCTAAGCATGCTGCTCTGAAGACAGCTACAATAACAAAATGCTCAGGGATATACATCCTAACAAACTGAGCAGATAATTTTTCTCTTTTGTGTTTGTTCATTTTATATATTTCTTTTTTCTCCTCCATGTTTTGCTTTTATATACTTATCTATCAATAATGTGTTATATAAAATAATGGTTGACTTTCTATATGTATTTGACTATATAGCTATGTATTCTAGTTTTCTGATTTAGCATAACACTCTACCTTCTTTAGGCTGCTTCCTAGTGATATCTGACTTTGTCTGATTGTTAGAATATGATCCACCTATCTCTTCTTTCACCATCTGTCCATACTCACTTAATTGCCTCACTTTCTCTACATCCCTTTAGATAATTTCTTCTCTCTTCACCTTTCATTTTTTGTTCTTTAGGTACACTGTTAGTGTTTATCTGAATATTTCAATGTTTAATTTTCTCTAGACTACTTTATTTCACTTCTTGACTTTTAATGGGGTAGTGAAATAGTAAAGATATTTTTAAGCAAGTTCTCTATTACCTATTCTAACATATGGTTAGAATTTCAAATATTGATGTTAGCATTAGGTACTTTTCAAAGCAATGGTAAGAGCTAAATCTAACATCCAGAAAAGACAGGGTGGAAACAGTCACTCAGGGTACACCCATCATGTTAAGCACATAATGAAGAGATAGCCACTTATCAAAAGGCCCCCAGGTAGCAGCAGAAGATATCCTTCTCAACTGAGATGAAAATCTCAACTAAAATTAGACATGAGACCACAAAACAACAGGGTGCCTCCAAATATACACAGCTCCCCAAAACTAATCCCATAGATACTGAAGTAGATGAAATTTCAGAAAAAGAATATTTTTTAAAATCCTCCTAATTTAAATGATCAGTGAGCCCCAAGAAGAAATAAATAAACAGCTGACTAAAGTAAGAAAAACAATCTGAGATATGAAACACCACTTCAGTAAACAGAAGTTCTGAAAAAGAACAAAGTAGAAATTTTAGAGATGGAAACCTCATTAGGGCAAATAAAAAATTCCAAATGAAAGCCCAGATATAAGACAATATTAATCAGAAGAAAGGATATCAGGAGTTAAAAACAGGCAGAAGTGCTAAAACATTCAGACAAAATTTTAAAAAAGAAAGGAAAAAGCAGCACTGAACAGGCTATGCAAGGGTCCTAGATAAATATAAAAGAAAAATTTAAGGGCTCATTGACCTTGAATAAGGGATTCAAATACAGAAAGAAGGTTTAAAAATTTCTTCACTGAAATTGTACCAGAAAAATTTCCAGAATTTTGGAGTGACAGGGATAACCAGATAAAGTAGGCATTTAGAACCTCAGATAGACACAACCAGAAAAGAACCTCCCTATGACACATCATAGTCCAACTGCCAGTAATTCTGGAAAAAGAAACAGTACTAAAAGCTACTAGAGAGAAGTGCTAAATTACTTATAAGGGCAAATCCAGGAGAATAACAGGTTTCTGAAGAGAAAGCTTAAAGGTCAGGATGGCATGGAATGAAGATTTTCAAGCACAGAAAGAAAATAAAAGCCAATCCAAATTTCTATCCTTCGAAACTGAAGAAGAAATAAAAATCTTCCATAATATGTATACTACAGAAACTCATGACCACCAAGCCAGCATTGCAGAAAATACTAAAGGAATTCTACAAGTAGACTAAGAAGAAACACTTACCATAGAAATGTAAAAAGTAAATCTCGCTGGGATAGAAGAAAAAAGAATAACTAATAAAAAGGAATAAAACACCAGGAAAACAATGACAAGAATTAGCACAAACATTTAAATAATAACTATTGATGTAAGTGGTATTAACTCGGTAATTAAAAGACAAGGTTGGCAGACTGGATCCAAAAAGAAAAACCAACCATATGTTGCCTGAAAGAAACACACATCATGTGTAAGGACAGGCACAGACTGAAAGTGGAAGAATAGAAAATGATATTCCAAGCAACTGCACACCAAAAGCAAGGACAAGTAGCTATACTCATGTCCAATAAGGTGGGCTTCAAAGAAAAACTGTTCAGAAGAGATAAAGAAGGTCACTACATATTGGTCAAGAAATGATAGCAATCATAAATATATACACACTGAACATCAGTTCATCTAACTTCATGAATAAACACTACTTGACATAAAAGGGTTAATAAATCCCAGTAGAAGTGTGGGACTTCAATCCCCAGTATCACTGATAGGTCAACTAGGCCATAAAATCAACAAAGAAACACCAGATTTAAACTACTCTATAGATCAAATAGACTTAAATGTTATCTATAGAGTATTTCATCAACATCAGCAGAATACACTTTCTTTTCAGCCTGCCATGGAACTCTCTTGAAGCAAGCCACAACAAATACAAAAAAGTTGAAGTATTCAAATGTAACCTATAAGATCACAATGGAAAGAAGCTGTATATAAAGAGAAAAAAGGCCACAGAACCTGCACAAATACATGGAGCTTGAATAATACAGCTTTAAGTAATTATTAGGTCCCTGAAGAAATCAGTGGAAAACTTAAAAATTCCTAAAATCAAATGATAGTGGAAATATTATGTATCAATATTTGTGGAACAAAATGAAAGTGGTTCTAAAATAGAAGTTTATATTTATGAGTGCATACATTAGAAAAACATAGCAAGTTCAAATTCACTATCTAATATTACACCTCAAATTTCTAAAAATAAATAAACCAGTAGAGAATGAAGTAATAAAGATTAGAGCCAACATCAATTAAATTGAAACTGAAAAATAGAAAATATCAAAGGAATGAAGATTCTTTAAAAAGGTAACCAAGATTGATAAACTCTTAGAAATCTTACCAGCAGAAAGAGAAAGACCAAGTTAATGAAATTAAAAATGAAAAGTTAAAATTACAGAAGATACCACTGAAGTCTAGAGGGTCATCAGAAATTATTTTTAAAATATATATTCCAACATACTGGAGAATGTGAAAGAAATAGATATTAATTGAAACAAAGCTAGAAAAAATCTAAACATACCAATGAAAAGTAACAAAATTGACCCACAAATAAACCCTTTCCAACTAGGAAAAGTCCAGGATAAGATGGGTTTACAGCTGAATTCTACCAGACTGAATTCTTACCAGTTTTATGTAAGAACCAATAACAAATCTCTACATACTTTTCCATTTACTAGAAAAGGAAAATATCCTCCAAAAATAATTCTGTGAAGCCAGAATCATCCTGATACTGAAACCAGATAATTATTTATCAAAACAGGAAAATTATAGGCCAATATCCTTGATTAATGCAGACAAAAAATAAAATCCTCCATAAGATCCTCACTAACAGAATTCACATTAGGAAGACCATATATTATGACCAAACTGTTTTCCTACCAGGCATGCAAGGATGGTTTACCTTTATTGGTGAATCTTTATTTATTGTTAAATCAATAAATATAATACAAAACAGAAATAAATTTAAAGATTTAAAAAATCACATAATCATCTAAATAGATACTGAAAGAGCCTTTCACAAAGTCTGAAATTCATTCATGATCAAAAATTCAATTGAAGATAAGTATAAAAGGAGCTTATCTCAAAATGATAAAAGCCATGTATGACAACCCACAGCCAATATCATATTAAATAAAGAATAACCTGGAAAAATTCCCTCTAAAGTATGGTATGAGACAAGGGTATCCAGTTTCACCACTTGTGTTCAGTGTAGTATTCAAAATGTCAGTCAGGGCATTCAGCCAAGGGAAAGAACTAGTAAAAGGAATATGATTTGGAAAGGAGCAAGTCAAATTATCCTTATGTGTAGATAATATGATTTACACAGAAGATTAAAAAAATGCCTTCACCAGAAATCTTTAAATTTGATAAGCAAATTCAGCATCACTCTGGCAAGATACAAAACTCAGTACCCCAGAATCAAGTCCATCCTTCTATACCAATATAGAAATTACCAAAAAAAAAAAAAAAAAAAAAAAAAAAAAAATCGGGAAAACAATTTCATTCACAAAAGCTTCAAAAACCCATTAAATACCTAGGATTCAACCTAACAGAGGGAGGAGGGAGAAGGCTGTAATGAAAATTACAGAACTCTGAAGATAAAAAAGAAGAGGACATTAGAAAATGGAAAGACACCAATTGTTTTTTGATTGGCAGAATTAATATTTTTTAAATGGCCATATTACCATATGCAATCTCCAGATTATATGCAATCCTCATTAAAATATCCACCACAGTTTTCACATAACTAGAAAAAGAAATCCTATATTTCATTTGGAATCAGCCAAGGCCCAGAATAGCCAAAACAATTTTGAAGTAAAAGAACAACACTGGAGGCATCACTATGTCACAGTTCAAGCTACACTATTAAGCCATAAAAACAGAAACTACATGTATTGGCACAAAAATAGAAATATAGATGAATGAAAGAGAAGAGAAGAACAAATAAACTCCAGCCCTGATAGCTATTTGATTTTTGACAAAGTGACCACAAATCTATGTTGGAAAAAAAGACCATCTCTTTAACAAGTAGTGTGGGAAGACTGTAGAGCCACATGAAGAAAATTGAAAGTAGCTCCCTATCTCTCATCCAGTGCTAAAATCAAATAAAAAAGGATCAAAAACCTCACTATAAACACATAAGTATTGAAACTACTGGAATACAACAAAGGGGAAACACTTAGAGCCATAGGGATAGGCAAAGATTTCCTCAATAGGACTCCAAAAACCTAGAAAATAATATCAAAAATCAATAAATGGGACTCAATCAAATTAAAAAGCTTCTGCACAACAGAGGAAACAACAGAATGAAGAAGCAACCTACTGAATGGGAGAAAATCTTTGTTAGCCACTCTTCTACCAGAGGATTAATATCTAAAATACATAAATTTGTTTAAAAACTCACCCACCATAAAACAATGAGTTCAATATAAAAGTGAACAAATGACCTGAGTTAATACTTCTCAAAGAAGTTCAAATAGCTAAAATATATATTAAAAATGTTTAGTATCTCCAGCTGTTATGGCTCATATCTAGATGTACTCCCAAATCCTCATATGTTCATAGGTGGGGCTTTTGGGAGTAACTGGATCATGAGTGTGTGATACCAGATTAGTCTGCTGATTGGCTGAGCATAGTTCTAGGTGTGGGTGATGGATTTACTGAAGAGGGAGGACTCACCTGAGTGTGTGTGTGGCCTTAACCAATAGGTTTGCAGCCTGAATGGAATAAAAAGGGAAAGAAGAAGGAAGTTGCTACTGCCTGCCTGCTTTGGCATGAGCTATTTCTCCTCTGTCTTGTCTTGGAACTGGCCAGCTACGGGCTGAAACCTCTACAAACTGTGAGCTAAAATAAGCTGTTCCTATTTTAACTTGTAGATGTTGGGCCTGTTTTCTCAGTAATGAGAAAGTAACTAAGACACTACCCATCAGAGAAATGCAAATTAAAACTACTTTTAGGTTACATCTTACCCCAGTCAGAAAAGCTATCATTAAAAGCACAAAAAAGAATGGAAGCTGGTGAGAATGAAAGGATAACCCATCAACATTGTTGGTGTGAATGTAAACTAGTACAACCACTGTGGAAATCGGTAAGGAGATTTCTCAAAAGAGTAAGCATAGAAATACCATTTGACTCAGCTCCACCACTCTTGGGCATATTCTTGAAAGAATTAAGGACTGCATACCACTGTGATACAGGCATAGCTATCCTTATAGTAGCACAGTTCACAATAGAAGTAGATGTCTAATAAGAGACTAATTGACAAAGAAAATGTGATATATAAACCCCATGGAATATTACTGAACCATAAGGAAGAATTAAATCATGTCATTTATAGGAAAATGGATGGAAGTAGAAACCATTGTGTTAAGTAAAATTAGCCAGACTCAGAAAGTTAAATGTTGCACATTTTTTCTTATAGGAGAAATCTAAAAAGTATGTAAATAAATAAATTGATAACTAAAATAAAGAGATGACATGAAAGCAGACGTAAACTTCGGAGACAGGTGAGGGAACAACTGATAAAAAATGAAGAGGGCCCAATGTTATTGGAACTGATTAAAATATGTTAAGTACATGTACAAAGATTCTAAAATAAACCCCATCATCATGTAATATTAACATGCACAAATAAAACATAATACAAAGTTTTTTTTAAATGTGACAGTGAATACTTGTATTACAGTGTACTTTAGACTAGTAGCATAGGATAGAATTCTAAACACAGATATTGTTAAATATTTCTCAAGAAAGTTTATGTCGATTTATAAAAACAGAAATATTTTAACAAACGTGGCTTTCCCCCACATTCTGTGAATATTTTCAACCTTAAGAATTTCTTTAAAGTGTGGTCTTATTTCTTTTTAAATTGCGAACTTCCTTTTTACACTTGACCTTTTTATACTTAGCAATTTTATACAAAAGCATTTTCTTTCTAGATGAAGTTCTAGAAAAGTTTCTTTCTAAATATGTCTTTTTAGATAGATAATTTTGGACGAAGGAAGAGAATTGCTTTGGAATCCTCTGAAAAGCTAAATTTGTGGTTTTCAGAAAAATTGAATTATGATAGACAAACATTGTCATAATAAATTAAAGTTTATTTGGTATATTGTGTGGTTGTTATTGATGGTGACATTCTGGTAAGCTGCATGTGTTACTGTATTTGAGACACTATGCAGTACTGCAATTTCATTTGTCCCTCAAGAGACAGAGAAATAAATATCAATGTTGTCAGTTAAATGAACTATAGGTGGTGCTCATATTTATTATGATAAAATTACTGATATTCATTAAAGTACCAATTTAAAAATTGACTAAATGTTCATATCTTTTTATGTACATACAACTTTTCATAAAGAAAGAATTCCTTTTCATTTTCCTGGGTAAAAATAACAAAACAACAATTAAGAAGAGAGAGAAGAGATACATTTTAAGTACAATAAAACAATTTTTGAAAGCTCAGCGTAGCTCCTGGCCTGATCCAATAAAACAAACAGCTCTCTTGACTAATATAGTCCTAAAGACCAGTTGATACTTTGTAGTGAATTCATGTGGCAGTTACTTTCTAAATGTGTTCCTGATTTCCATTCAAAACAACTTTACATTTTAAAACACCAGTTATGAATAAATGTTTCTATAATATACTTTTACTTTCAGGTTTTTGGAATTATTCATAGCAAGTTGCTAAACATTATACAAGTTGATAAATAATTTTTATGCAGTATTATTTCTTTTAAGAAAGTTTCAGTATGTTTAAACTAAAAATGGAATATATAGAGAATCTAACATTATATAAAAAACTAAAATTTAACTTTAGAATGTATAGTTATAAATAAGAGTCCTAAACCAATATAAGTCACCTTCCTCCCTTAAGAAAACTATTGTTAATACTTCGTAAAATTTAAATTTAGCATTTTATTTTAGAAGAAATAAAATCATGTTTACATAAAAGATTGAATTGTCAAAGCTGACTCAAAAGAATCATATCTGCCTAAAAAATAAAGACTTTCAGTGGAGTGACAGAGTCAATCTAGTAGGGTCTGTGCCCGGAACAGTGTCTGACATGGTTCTGTACATTCTGGATTTCATCAAGATTTTTGTTTCTTCTTGAGCTCGGTTTTTGTAAGTTAAATATTTCTAGGAATTGTCCATTTCATTAGTATATATTGTTACATTTCTTGGTACAAAATAATCATTGATATATTTGCAATATAGAAGATTCTAGGGTAATGCACACTTTTTTTTTTTTTTTTTTTTTTGGTACCAGAGATCGAACTCAGGTCCTTCCGCTTGCAAGGCAGGAGGCGGAACCGCTGAGCTAAATCCCCGGCCCCTAATGCACACTTTTTTCAGAAATTATTTTACGATGTCTATTTTTTTTCTTAATAAGTTCCACCAAAATTGTATGAATTTTACCTACCTTGGGAAAGTTCCAACTTTTAGTTTTGTGAATTGTTCATTATATATTTATTTTCATTTTATTTTTTTCTACTTTAACATTTATTATTTTCTTTCTTTTCCTTTGGGTTTATTTGATGTTTTTCTTATATTTCCTAGTTATTAGCATGAATGTTTCATTAATTTAAAAATCTTTATTCTTTTAATA
>NW_004624732.1:11372895-11407002 GCF_000247695.1 Heterocephalus glaber | reverse complement strand
TTCTCATTTTTTTTCTAACAACATATTTAAAAACCATTAATAAATAGTATTCCACCATATAATAATACAAATCTATTAAAACACGGTTATTCTCATTTTTGCAAAATTATGCCATTACCTTTCAAATATTCTCTTTTTGCTATATTATTTTCATTTACTTTAACTTAAATTTGCTACAGAAGTTTGATGTATTGGCCTGGGGATGTACCTTAGTTGTAGAGTTCTTGCCTAGCATGCCTGAAGCAAATAAACAAAAAGAACCAAAAAAAATTAAAATATCTTGATTTCTATTTTTTTGTCTTATAGTATTATTTTTTCCATTTCTTTTTGTCTTTGAATGTATTCTCAAGGTCTTTAGACCTGGGAATTATAATATTTACTGTAATATTACTTAAATATTTATAGAATTATTCATTATTAAGAATTTTTTATTCTAAATTTCAAATATTATTAGAATATTTATTGTTAGAATTTTTAAGATATTTGAAATATTATTAGAACACTTAGAATATTTGTGGAAGCCGTTTTGTCTTTTGATAATTTTATTATTTAGAATATTTATAGATGTTGTTTTGTCTTTTGATAATTTAAAATGGAAATATATAAAATTTCTGATATATTTAAACAGTATATTTCCAATGCCTATTATAATTTGTCTTGATTCTTGAAGCTTCTCTTATTTTAAGAAAGTATTCCCACTATTTCTCTACTGATAGTTTGTGCCTTAATCCTATTGACACAGTTCTTTTTGACTTTGGGAACTTCCTAGAGGCTTAGGATGTGGACATGTGAGGGCGGCATTATTTAGTGTATGAAAGTTTTGTTGAGTTGATCTATTTCTGTATCTTACTGTCTTGTTCACTACAGTTCTATGGTAGATTTTAATGTATCATAGAACAAAGTAAGAGTTGTTCTTCAAGATTTTATTATTTTTTATAAATTTTTATTATGAATATCACCTTGCAATTTCCATACATAGTCACACCTACTGAGAGTATTTTGAATACAAAACATCTATATATTAATTTGGCAAAGTTTGTTACTCTTTACTTTTATCTTTAGTAATTGCTGGGACACACAATGCTCTATGTCATTACGTCTTTAAAAAATTCCTGTAAACTGGGCTACACTTGGGTAGGTTAGAATCATTCAGTGCATGCACAATTTGTTTTAGCACACTGAATATATTTAACTGCAGTTACACATCCATTTACTGATTCAATGCTAACTTGAAATAGTTCCTGCTGGTAAACTTGCATCATCATCTGCTCTATTCACCAACTTGCTGAGGTCAACTTTTTTCTTTGGATTTTGGTTCTGTAACTTTATTCATTTATATTTATTCCTGGCTTTTACATTTGTGCTTCTGATGAGTATAAGTGTATCTGAGTCCTCTCAGTATAGTTGCAAACTAAGAAAAGACTGTTTTGTAATGTGATCATAGAGACTTGTTTTCCAGAACATAAATTCAGAGACTTTGCAGAGTCATTACCTGTACTAAATGTGTTTAGGGACACTAGGGACTTAGAGACATGTTTTAAATGATTTATTTTATGTGTTAAGATTCCATAGAAACAGAGACTGAAATGAGAGCTTGCGTGCATGAAAAACATTTACTAAGGGTGGAACTTAGGCAAACCCTAGGAGGGTCCTGGAGAGGACTGGAGAAAACACAATTAAATACAGTAAGTCCAGCTTCAATCCAATTCCTCAAGGAACTCTGGCACTTATATTGCAATTCTCATTCTGTCTCAAATTTAGGAAAGGAAGCAGGGCTTTTGTACTCCTGCCAGTCAGTCACTGAATATACAACAAGCTGGTTAACCCTAAGGCAACTCCCAGACAAGAATCTCTAGTGTCCAAGGCTGAGCCTCTGGAGAAATTGTTGGAGAAGTTACAGGTGTGAGCAACACTTGTGGCTGATGAGGGATGGGCATATTGAGCAATACAGAAGACTCCAGTTGACATCATCTTATATCTTTTATATGCTTAAAAGCCCATCTTTGACATGAATCAATGCTTCAGTCATATACCTATCTCACTATTGATCATGGTTTCTTATAGTATGCAGTAATATTATTTGATTATATTATATTAATTTATAATTAGAGTTCATGTATGAGAAAGTCACCAATCTACAGGTATACCGAATTTTAGAAGGATATTCTTTGTTTTCTTACATGGGCTCAAAAACTATATTTGAGGATCAAACATTTAAAGAAAAATATATGGAAATAATGACGTTATTAATAGAATATTAATGAAATTAAGAGGCTATTAAATTTATTGGTTTATTATTTATCAAAACTATTTTTCTATACTAACTTCCTTTTCTTTACATACTTACATACTGTATTTTCCAGTCTACCTCTGTTGGGAGAGTTATGTGACTGAGTTATAATAGTCAAGTTAATGTGCATGAAAATGATGTCTGTGGCTGCTTAGCCTGGCTAAGAAAATCTCCCATTCTATCATCATTCATGTTGTCTCTGCATGTTTATAGGATGTAAATGCCCAGAGTGACTTTGGGGTGTAGTTATTTAAGATGGCAGAACCTAAAACAATCTGAGTTCCTGAATCACTAGAGCCTTTCTCTCCCCTCGCCTCTCATTGAACTTTAAACGAGGAAGAAATAAACTTTAATAACACAAATGTGTGGAGAGTTCAAGCCATACTTAATTCAGTAGCTAGTTTTGCATTATTTGTCATACACACCAAAATATATTCACAAGCACACATTAAAGAACATATGCATTCTAAATATTGGTATATATACTTAAGTGTATAAATTTAGATAGTATTATATGAGTATAAGTAGTAAAAGCTAAGATGAAAAATCTTTTCTCATTTTGTCCTTATTAGAAATGTTTTAGATTTTTTTCTCTAGTAAATAAAATTGCTTAATACCTTGAAGCTTAAATTTCCTTTAGCCCTATGTATTCTACTTAATGGTTAAAATAATTATTAAAGATTAAGAAAATAAGTAATTTTTAGATGATGTTGAAGATAGATAATTTAGAGGAGATGAGAATGGTTATAAAATTTTCCTAAGAACTTGTAAAACAATACTTACACTTCAGTTTCTTTTTCTAGTATAAATAGTTGTAATAGCAAATGACTCTGAATCATGAAAATATTCCATCTTTTGCTTTTCTACTTGCAGCTTATACACACAAGCTGTAAACCACTTCCCCAGGGAAAATAAGTGAAATATCCATTCTGCCAGTTCCAAATTTGATTGTAATGAACTCACCAGGGACTTCAGCTAGCATTGTACTTGGTATGATGAAGCAGAAATAAGTCAACTCAGACATAATATTTATAATCTTAATATTCCTCTAAGTCAAATAATTTTCAAGATGATAGAATCTCAGAAATATATCAAAATAGGAATGTAAACCGGTAATTCAATCACATTCATTGACACAATACCTTTGTTTATCAGATAAAGTAGCATGAAAGAACAAGACATAAAATATAATTCAGAGAAGTTTTGAAAAAGAGAAAAGTGAAGGTCTTTATTTGTTTCTTTTTCTTGGTATTCTAGGAAAATGTATTGTTCATGACTTAATGGTGGACAAAGTAAATTTCAGTACTTTGGCCAAAAGGACACCAAAACTTTCTGCTACAGACATAAAAAAAAGAATGAAATCTTGGGCCGGGGATTTAGCTCCGTGGTGCCTCTGCCTGTCTCGAAAGTGCAAGGTCTCAAATTCAATCCCCGTTACAAAAAAAAAAAAAAAGAAAAAAAAGAATGAAATCTTACCATTTAGGACAACATGGATAGAACTGGAGATCATTATGTTAGGTGAAGAAATCAGGCACAAAAAGACAAGTACTACATGATCACATTCGTAGATAGATCAATAAAAATTTCAATCTGACAGAAGTTGAAACTAGAATGATAGATATCAGAGGCTTGGAAGAGTTGGCATGGTTAGATGGGAAAGGCTGGTCAATAGGTACTGTGATACAATATGATAGGAGGAAAACATTCTGCTGTACCATTGTGTTATAGGATGACTACAGGTAACAGTAATGAACGTACATTTCAAAAAGCTAGAGGGAAGTATGTTGAAAGTTTTTATCCTAAAGAAATGATAAATATTCAATAGATATAGGTATGTATAGCTTGATTTAAACATTACACAATGTATATATATATATCAAAATATCACATGGTAGCCCATTAAAATATGTGAATTTTACATTTTTATGTACAAGTAAAATAAAAATTTGTGCTACAGAAATGTGGCTGGAGAATCAATCTTTTCTCCAAAATACAAATAAATGAACAAACAACTCTCCCTCCTAAAAAAACCTAACCAAAAAAAAAACAAACCTCAAAATATAAAGAATGCAGTTGGGTGGTCTTGCTAACTGGATCTTTGTGCTCTCAAAAAGCACTGTTTTAGAAGGAACTAGCATAGTTCTTCCCTTTTTTTAGTCTATTGTCCCCTTACAAAATAATTGTACTAATAATTTTGCTAAGTATTATTACAGTATTCTGAAAACTAAATACATATTTTATTTTGAAAAGTTCTATCATTTATAGCCAACACAATTTTTTTGTTGTTGTTTTGTTTTGTTTTATTGTTGAACTGCTAGGGTTCAGAACTAGGGCCTTGTACATGCTAGGCAAGCATTCGACCTATGAGCTATACATCAAACCCTAAAGCCCCTATTTAGTTCAAGACATGGTAGAAGAATGTTCTACAGTTCTAAATATGCTTTAATTTCATTTCTCATATTTACATATGAATGTGGTAATTTGGATTAGTTTTTCAAAGGCCATTATAATAATTATTTCTTCAATGAAACAATTCTAAAGACCTGAATCATAGAAAATGTTTTTGTTTTGTCAAATAATAATTGGCTTTATTGCTCTAGGCAATGAATTATGTGAGAATAATCTGTACATGTTTTCCAGAATCCTAGAAATAATGAGATACCAGTTTGCATGTCTCCTTTTAGCAAAATTATTGTCATTTCATGAATAAAATAAAAGCCTACCTATAATTATTTTTATTCCTTTGATCATAGGGGCTACAAGGTGTACTTTGTTAATTTAAGGTCTTTAAAATTTTTTAAGGACATAAAAATTATTTTGGAAATGGTTAAATGGAAAGTGGAAAATGCAAGATTGTCATTCAGGTCAAAATTTCATCTATTATCTAAAGTAAAACAACTCCTTTTCCAATAATATACAGAGATATCGGTCAAACATCCATTGATTATTAAATCCAAGGCACTTTGAAGATGGCTATGACATATGGTATATTTTAGTTACTGACTGGAAGATTGGATTCTAAGTAACAGGATAATTTGAGGAAGTACCATGGAGATTCATTTGCTCTCCTAAACCCATACACTTCTTTAGATAAAGTTTCGGTTTGGGGAAGTAATTTAAGATGTAGATGGTGTTTTGGAACTTCAGTGCTGAAGGCAAAACTTGCACATAGTTAGTCCATAGTATTTGCCAGGCATTGAGGTTAGTACTTACTATGTAATAATTTGCTGAATCTTCATAAAAGCTGCTAGTAAAGCATTATTTTCTTTATTATACATCAGATGGTCTTTTAAAGTTACCAGTAAAAGTTTTAGAGTTACCAGTTAAAGAAATTCAGAAGTATTAATTTCCATGGGCTGTATTACTTGGGACCATGTCTGCCTCCTTACTTAGTGCTTTCTAAGAACCTAAACCTGGTACCTTTCCTTTGAGGAAAAACACTTCATTAACTCCTTAACTCTTCACCCCTGAATTTGTATTGCCTCTGTAAGCCTCTGAAGTGAGAGACAGGATGATCATCTGGAGTAAAAACTCACAGGAACACTGACACAGACCAAGGCCCACATGTTTCCTTGTGAAGCTATTTACCCACTGAGGAAATTTCATGATCATATAACCTCAGAGAAACAAACCTGGTGAGTAGCATTCCAGAAGGTTTCTCATACTAGCAAGGCCAAAACCTCAAGCTCTTCCCACTTTGTAGACTTTCCACTGTCTAACCCTACTCTTTGTAAATAGAGAAGCAGGGTTTGATATCACTGAAAACTAGTTCAAGCCTCTGCCAGCTCACCTATACTTTATCATGTTGTTTAGAGCCTTCAGAACCTTGTCATCCAACCAGCCTTGGGTTGGAGGTCTATCTTGTGACTGTACTATATATTGTTTGTGCTGCTTAATGTTAATTCTAATAAAAATAGCTTGATGTCAATTTTTTCCCCATTTTGGTTACCTGGAGAACAATAGGGATGACCTGAGGTATCAACGACACTGGCGGAACTTGGGAGGCAAATCTATTACCATCTGTATAAAAAAGAGAGGGAGACTTTGTCCTCAGATTTGTGACCTGTTTTTTGGTAACTAATTGTGATATTTCTAACTGGTTCAGTCTACTTGAAAGCCATTTCTATTTCTGAGCAGACTAATTGTCCCCTTCCATCCACCATCCTCTTACAGAAAATTTAATTTAAGCCCCAGAAAATTAAACAAGTTATATAGTTATTAGCAAAAGAGATAGTCTTGAAATATATAAAAAATTTACCAAATTGCAAATGCTTTACCAAGATGAAATGATAAAGTAAGCCTTGTAAATAGCGAAAGCCTAGCAGAAGTCTGTGTATTTACTTCATTGTGTAGAGGTCAATACAGTATTTGTTAGTATATATGAATGTTTCTTTGGGATAGTCCTTGAAGTACTAAACAATCATTAACCATAAATGTCTCCATTATTTCCTATAGTCTTGCAATTTGATATTTAACTAAGCTATCTTAACCTGAAATGAATTTCAATGGCACCATTTCCTTTGCGAGCTCAAGCAGATTGTGTTTTTAAAAATCAGTAGGCTGTAGTATATTAGATACTACTGTTCCAAGGAAAGAAGATTGATTTCTTAATCAATTATCATTTAAGAATGAAAGAGAAAGAGTAAAGAAATAACCTTGGGCCTACACGGTGTAGACATGCATTGTTACCAAAACCCCCAAAGAATGGCAGATGCAGCAGCAGTTGGAATACTGAGCCCAGACATATTGAAAATTATATTGTAATCTATCTAAACAATTAGATTTTGTTAGAAAATTCTTAGAGAGTACCTGCAGCAAAAATAATAAAGTTTCCAAGAGAAAATGGTGAAGCATTTGCTATTTATTCAGTTAATCACAAAACTCTCATTCATACATTTCTTTATTTATCCATTAATAAACAAGTATTAAACACTAATCCCTGCACCCATGTATAAAAGATAAAAGACGATAACTGACAATAAATTGTATCAAATTGCTATTATCTAAATTGGTGAGCATCATATAATAATCAAATAAGAGATGATAAATTTTTCAAAATTTGACTAACATCTGAATGAATGGCTAATTAAATATAATTTGGTAGACATATTTTTATGTCAATATAGATAGAGATAAGATAGCACTTGGCAAGTTTTGTCATGCATTGAAATTTTACATTTTATTTAGAAAGATACTGCTTTTAAAATACTGCTGAAGTTTCAGTATTGAATGTCCCTCAATGGTGCTGTATTAAAGGCTTAGTACCTTAGGAGAGTGCTCCTGGGAAGTGGTAAAACCTTTAAGAAGTGGAAAAACCTTAAGAGTTGAAAGTAGTGGGTATGCCCTTGGGGGGGATTGTGGGATGCCAGCCCCTCCTTGCTCTCATTTGCTTTCTGAACAAGAAGAAAGCGGTTTTGTTCTACTACACACTCCTGCTGTATGGGCAGCCTCACTACAGGCCAACAGCAATAGAGTCAACAGGTCTTGGACTAGAAACTCTTAACTAGGTTGTAAAACAGTGAGCCAAAGTAAACCCTTTTAAAAATTAAGATGTTTATCTCAAGTACTTTGGTATATTGCAGGAATGCTTGCTAATATGCACACAATAAGAATACTTGAAGCACCAAATGGCATTATTCATGTCCAGGACCCTAGACATGAGAATATAAAACATTGTGAGAAGTAAAATATGTTGAATATTTGTTTATTCTTTCCCTGATATTATGAATGTCATAATTTAAATTTAAATTGGTGTTATATTCAAAAAAACAGTATATGTATACTTCTTCAAAATCTCTCAATCTTTCATGCCATCTTTACCATAATAATAATTTTAGAGCACTCTGGTAATTTTCACATCATTGTATTTCTTTTTTTCCCTACTTCACAGTATACCCAAAGTCTTGCCAAATGTCCTACTTTGAAGAACTCATTCTACATTCAGACTGGTAGGTGTGATTCCTGCTGCCCAAATTCTCCTGCATGCCCAGCATGCATAAATAAGTTGCTCTTATTAAAAGGTTCACTGCTACCTCACTTGTTTATGTCAGTCATTAAGTAAAGGAGCTACTATTTCTCAAAGTGGCTACACTGACAGCTCCAGGGAAATTAGAGAACAGTAGGCAATATGAATGTAAGAGGAGAGAGACTTTATATGTACTTATTTCCTAAGCCATAAATCTTTGTAAAGGGACAATCTGATATGTGGTTTTATTGCATTGAAAACTTTAATAGTAATTTTCACAATATTTTATTCTTTCCAAAACATTCTGGTTGAAAATAGAATAAATTCAATCAAGTTCTACATTGTTATTCAAACTTAATGAAAGAAAAATTTGGTAGCTTGTATCTTTCCATTTTCTCTTCTTTATTTTCCTGAGCAATATTAGAATTACATACAATTTTTCTTTTCATTTGATTTATGAGTAAATTATTTCCCTTTTTCAAATAAATTGTACCTTATTCTATTTTTATAAGCTGAAGTAGTCAAGTATCCTTGATAGGTCATCTAACTCCCACCATCAGCCAGAAGTGCTTATATCATAAGCATTAGTTCTTGTATCTGTAAATAACATGGTGTCAAATAAGCACTTGGTGAATCCAAATAATTCCCTGAAAAATAAATTGTATTAATCACTTTTCCATTTCTAGGACAAAATACTTAATTTGCACAACTTAAAAGAAGAAAAGCTTACTTTTTTTTGGCTCAGTGTTTCAGAGGTTTCTGTTTGTAGTTGGCTGGCTCCACGGCAGAAACCACATGACAGAGGAAACCTACTCTCATCACGGTGGCCAGGAAGCAGAGACAGAAAAGAAAATCCAGAGGGAGAGGAAATGACTAGGGACAAGAGTGTATCCTTCTGGGATACACCCCAATCCACCTTCTTCTTTCAAACAGGCCTAATTGGTGACAGCCCACTCAGTTATGAACCATCAATAAGTTAATCCATTGATAAGATTAGTGCCCCCATGATCCAATCACCTTCCGAAACCTCCTACTCTGCCTCCTATGGGCCTTTTGGGGATTTTGATTCAAAATATGATATAAATCAGAAAAGTAATTGGCTTCAGTGACCAGGGAATTAAATATTTAATTCTTTAGCATCTCAATTTGTTTTCCCGAGTTTATATTTTTGCCCAGATTTTGGTACTGTGACTTTAAGCAGTCTCTTAAGGATGAAAATGATTAACAGGAATAATTGATAATTTGAAATAGGAAAAAGTCCAGGGGGGTAGGGGTGGTGGGAGGGGCAAGGGAAAGGGAAGAAGGAAAAGGAGAAATTATAAGAAAGAAAAAAAATGGAAACAAAGTCTATGTAAATAGAGAAGGGCACATAGGTAATGGGGGAAAAAGTAAGAACTAAGATACATCATGTTCAGGTACAAACACCCAATGAGAAATGTAAATGTATTGTATACCTAAAATGTACCAATTAATATATAAATAATTAAAAAACTATATTGTTTTATCATTTGAATATCCTCAAATTATTTATATTATCATTTTTCAAGGCAAATAGCTTTCAAATGCTTAAATATACATGGCTTTAAAGAAAACAAAGAAACAAAGTAATGATAGCTTTAAGTATTCAGTAATTCAGCAATCCAGTTACATTCTTTGTTAACGGAGTCAACATGTTTAGAAAGGGAATGAATAGTTTTAAATCTAATTGTATGTGATGGTTATATTGTGACTGTGTTCTTATTTTATTTTTCAAACCTTTTAATTTGATGCAAGTCTATTATGCTTTTCAGTAACACCTAGGATCTTTACAACTTTACAATTTACCGTGTCTTTGCCTCTTACAACTTATCATGTTATAGTGAGCCACAAAAAAATTTATTGTGGGAATTGGAAAAATGAGAAAAAAACCCTTTTATTTTTTATTTGTTTAATTTTCTTGTCGTAAATCCTTCCAGGAAAAAAAAGTGAAAATCTGGTTATTTTTCAAATCAGATTTATCTGATTCAAATCACTATTATTTGGTAATTCATTAGCTGTGACAACAACTGAAAGAATAAAAAATGTGGAAGAAATCCAGTAGTTTAGAAAATCGATAAAACTAAAGATTAAAAAATATCAGCTTTGCTTTTAAGAAAAAAAGAGGGACTCGTTCCGGGTTAAATATGGTTCTTTTTCTCTGTGAAATCATTTAAAAGTTTAACATTTTTATTTAAAATTTTTATGTTCCACTTGTATTATGTCTAAATTAGAAGCAGAAAGTCTTTTAAAATAAAGCATGCATATCATTTACTTTAAAGATAATCATTGCAAGTAGGAAACCAAGAAAGGTGTAATTTTTACAGAAGTTTAATGGTTTAATCCCTACATATATTGTAATAACAAGCCAGCATCAAATAAAAATAATAATTTCAATGAGCATAAATGTGCATAAGTGTATGCTCTTAATTATATCAACACTATAAGAAAAATTCTTAACATATTGACCCATCATATATGAGGGGCCTGATTCTGTATATTTGTAAATCAGAAGGCTGCTTGGATAGGCCAGTGTTACAAACTGAGCTTCTCAATTTATATGTCCATACTTTGTCCAGAACTTGCATTCAAATGCTGAGAAGTAGCCCTGCTAAGTGTTTCTCAAATGCTGTTTGAGGATAACATTCATCCATTTATCCTTTTGTTTATTCAAAAAATATTTCTTGGACTCCAATTATGTTTAGCAGTAAACAAGAAAGTCCATCTTATCATCAGGGAATTTTACATTCTAGTCACAGAAACTTACAGTGAGCATACAAGCAAATTAATAATGAATTTTATTTTATTTATTTATTTTAAAATTCATTTTATTAATACGGTTTAGATATACATATCATTACATTCATCATAGAGAAACTGTACCTGAATAGATCTTGGTTCTTCCTTTTTTCCTCATCCCCTCCCCTCAAACCCCTCTTCCACTACTTATTTATAAAAGCTTTGTTTCTATTTTTTCCTTCTATTCTTTTTTTTCTTTTTCCTTCCTTCCTTTCTTCCTTCCTCCTTCCTTATTCCCCTTCCCATTTGAACATTCTCTTCCTATTTCCCAATATATGCTATATATTTTGGTATTTTTTAAAAAAATTCTTTTATTGGTACATTTTAGGTATACAATACATTTACACTTATCATTGGGAACTTGTACCTTTACATTATCTTGATTCTTATTTTTTCCCCATTATTTACCCTTTTGGTTTCTCACACCAGAGAAACAATGAAATATTTCAGCACGTGTATCCAATTTATTTCACTTAAGAGCATGGCTTCAAGGTGCATCCACTTACCTAGAAAAGTCTCAAGTTTATACTGCTTCATGGCAGAATAATACTCCATTGTGTAAAATAATCCACATCTTCTTTATCCATTCATCTGTTGATGGTCATTTGGGCTGTTTCCAAGATTTTAGACATTGAAAAGTCATGAGTTCTACAATAGGTAATAAGGCACAGTCTCAATAGAGTCACACGTTGTTTTAAGTCTTGTTTCAGAAAACACATCTTTAACTTATGAATGATTCACATTTTCCACTCATGAATTTAGTTTTCTTTCATATACAATGACTATCTAAATAAAGATTCTATAGAATTGAAATGTCTGTGTAGTGGTAAGAATTGATGGTGCCTATCTTGTAAAGCTAGTATGTCCTTAGTTACAAATAACAAAAAATTGCACAATTATCTTTAAAAATTACAGATGTTTATGTCAGAGATACAAAAATTAGAGAAACTACCAGGTTGATTAATCTAAAGGATAGCTATCAAAACTATTGTTTCAGTGCTTTTGGACTACCACTTTCATTATACAGGACTGTCTTTCTAAACTGGCTACTCTCACTGTTTCAAGATGACTCTCAGTTCTAACATATATAGTATGGTTTTTCTATTGTCTCTCTTTACAACAGCTAGGAAACTTTACTAGGTGGTGTCAACTAGACTTTCCATCTAGTTAGTTCCCTTGTCTAGTTCCCAACTAAACATGTCCTTGGCCAGTATTGCTCTACCTAAGCCTGTTAAGTGTAATTGCAAGAGTAATGAGATTATCATGATTTGTGTAGACTTATCCTCCCCTGACATGCATAAACATCTAATACCTGATCAAAATTAAGGTTTTATTTCCAAAAATAGAGGAGCACAGGGGATGGTGTTATGAGTGTGTAATCGTCAGAATTTTCCAATACAGTACTAATGAACAATGTTTCTTTTGGAGTATTTTGCAATTTGTTAGTTACAAAATATGTTCTCCAGGTAGGTAACCCTCCCTCAATACTTACCTAAAGCTAAGAGCTTCCAGTATCAATTAGTCATTCACATAAAGAAGATGAAGTGGACCAGATATCAACACTGCTATCTATCGGGCCAGTCTCAGTAATCTGAACTGGCACTGTTAAATTTCAGTGTTGATCTAGGTTCAATTCCTTTTTCAGGACCCGCCATTTTGCTATTATGATTTGGTGCATGTGTGCTGATCTGTAGCTGCTCAGAAACTCCCCAACAGTGCTTTATTTAAGTATTTTCCTCAGTTTAGTATCTTTGTATTTCAAACTTCTTTCTTTCATCAAAGATATAATTCAATTTTCAGACCATTTCTGATTAATTTAAGAAATAAAACTTTATCTTTGTATTCAGTGGAATAGTGGTTTTTAAAAAATCACATCTTTCAAGCAACCGAATATTTTGATGAAGTCCAAAGGTTCTAAAGATTATCCAAGGGAAAAATTGACTGAAGTAGAATTTTCTAGTTTGCTGCTATTTGACATTGACCAAGCACTGGTTATAGCATATCTCAAAACTAAACCCTAATTACATGTTTCTCTGTAAGGACTAAGTGAACTAATATGAGTGAGAAGGGTGCTACTGTGAGAGTCTGCCACCAAAGTTCTTCTTTTTGGTACCTAGGACAGAAGCCGCAGCTCAAGATCTCATGACTGTGATGCATATTACTTCAGGGAGTAGTCAGCTTCAGTTTTCAATAGAATCAAGGTGTGGACGAGCTGGTAGATCATGATGGCAAAATCTTTGAATTATCGAGTGATTACCCTTTGTTGGATGATCAACCTCTTCAAGACTCTGGGAAACCATGGACTAACTTATATATTTTCCTTTTACCAATTATTAGTATTTTTATCATGTCACGTAAGAATGACCTGGTTAATTTCTACAATCGATAAACACTTGTGGTATAGTAATGTCAGTCAGAAGATGAGTATTTTGGAAATTGTTGCAAATATTATCTCTTTATACTGAAATGTTGCTTCAAAATAATTAGGGATTACCAGCTCTGTATATATGAAGGGGCAGGGGAAATTATGATAAAAATTCCACATTAGTACGATAAATGTAAATGTTGCAACTTTTCAGTTTTATTTTCTGACATTCCATAGAAAGTGTCTGGACCATTTAAAGCAGTAAGAGAACTTTATTTGAAAGATTGTGATGGTAAAAGAGTTTCCATTTATTTCATCTTATCTCTTTCAGTTTTTCCAAATACTATGTCTAAATATCTCTCTTCTTGAAATGCCAAAAATAACTAATATGATTTAAATTATTAAAGTGGAGCTCTTGCAGGTATAGAGTTCATTGATGCTGTTTTGTTCTTCTCTATTTCAGACTGACTTCCTGTCCTATCCACCCACAGTGTGGCCCTCTCCACTTGTCTGTGCACAAGGGACATCTTTTATGTATAGAGATTATAGTGAAGTGTCATGAAACATTTCTTCTTAAATGTCTCCCACTAAGCATTTCCTCTTCCTGTGAAACAGAAATCCACATGATTATTTTATTAGACACAAACCTTAATGCATTTTCTTGTTGAAGAATTTTTATTTTACTTTGTTTCTGCGTCATTTCTTATGCCAAGCTTTTTTGCCGCATGATTCTACTTGCCTATATATTCATTTGTATCTTGGCTTTGTTCAGTGGAACAGAAATCTTAAAAGCCCCAAGTGTCTGAAAGCATGACTATTTATAAAAGATAATATAATAAGAATAATAAAACATGACTGAATTGTAAAGTTTTATACAAGTTAATATACATAATTTAAAAAGTAAATATATAATTATCACGAACAAAACTTCCATTTTTAGTATAACAGAACAACCACAGAAAACATCTCTATAGAGCTCTAAAATTTGTAAAATTTATCAAGCTGGTCTCTGTTTAATATTTAGATTTGTAAGTATATAAATCTAAACCTAGATAATTACGACCTCCTCCAGGTCAAGCATACTTTGATTATTAATATAATACAATAGTTTTCTCTTTTAGGTTATCTTAAATGTTAGGAAATATATTTTAAAGGAAAATGTCTAAGGCATAAATTTGTAATTGTGCTTCAGGGGAGTCTTTTCATTGGCTGCAGATTTCCAGGCAGTTTTCTGTAATGAATCAGAAATTTTTTCAAAAGATCTTAGGCTAGGGGCAGATACTGATGATATTTATTTTATTGTTGAAATTTGTATACATTTTGAAGAAAGGAGAGCTACTTGGAAGAATCTTGCTCTGCCCTCTCCTTTCATTTACAGAAGTCTTTCATTTTACAATTGCTATTGAATCTGAATATCCAAGTTTGTTCCTCATGCAGAAAATTTATTTCTTAAATGGTAATTTGATACTTATCCTTAGTAATTTTTCACAACAAGCCCATTCTCTGTTATACATATACCTCTTAATCCAAATCAATTTGCCTTTATTTTGGATAATGAAAATTCAGATAAACAGTTGGGATGGAAAGTGACATGACTAAATATATGCATTTGACTTTGGGATTTTGCATAGTGAAAATTCATATAGCAAGAGTTTGGAAATGGAAGAAGATGCCATATTCTTGAGGAAGAAGAATGGTGTAGTAAAAATGTAGGAGAATTAATGTAAGCAAACCAGGCTTTTGTAGGCTGATCAGACCCCAAATCACCTGATGAAGGGTATGGTGGCAGGATTTAAAAAGTCAAGATCTTAATGCATAAATGGGGGGCTCAGGATGGTAAAAGCTGTTTTCTGGCTAAGACATCATCTCTTGGAGCTTGCCACTATTTATTGAACATACAGCTTCTAGAAAGGGGAAAGGGCAGTGCGGGGGACAGTGAAGTGGAGAGCACTGATGCAAGCAGGTTCCTAACAACAAGGGAACAAGACATTCTAGCAAGAACAGCTCATAGATTAATGGGAAATTTGTTTCTTCTCATGGATTAATTTTTGCCTCTATAGTTTTCTGTACAAATCATGTACGCTTAGCTGCACTATTTTCTTGCTATCCAAGGCGTCACAGCATCATGGATCACTGAGACCTCTGCTGTAACCAGTGGTGTGGGGAATTGTCCCTTTCCCACACACCAACTGATGGTTCTTCAGGCAACCATTGTGGGCAAATAGGCAGACTCAGACTTCTAATATGCAAAGCCATTTTATAAATTTGCAGCTCATTTAGGGTGGTCTCCATCATCTGGGATCATTCAAGTAACTTTTTCTCCAATTTACTATGTAGAAATAATGCATTGACACAGTATATATTGTATGTTAAGATTCACATTTGTAAAAAATACAAATAAACTCAATAATTACATGAAACTTTGGAGATATTAGGAGAAAGTACTTGAACCATTGACTATCCTTTTATCAGTACATGTTTGTAGCTTATAATGTTTACATTCCTTGTAAAGACTTGGCAAGTATGCATAACATATCTTAATTTCTTTTTTAAAATCCCCTTTTCTCCCCTATTCCTCTCTTATCCCATTTTCCTCTCAGAAAGATCTATCTCCTTGTTGTCTATGTTTTATTTCTGTCTTTATAATTTGTTTTTCTCAAATAAGAGAAACTATGCTATATTTAGCTTGTGTGTTTGATTTATTTGACCTAACATTATGATCTCAAGGTGCATCCATTTATTCACAAATGACTCAAGCCTATCCTTTATGTCATAGTAGCACCCACATTTTCTTTATCCATTCATCTGTTGGTGGGCATATAGGTCACTTCAAGGCTAGAACCTGGGGGTTGAGGGTGGTGGAAACTATTTCAAAACTGAGAAAGCTGCAGGTGTAAAACACAGGACAATATGAGCTGCTGCAGTGTTGACTCACTGGAATAATCTTCAAATATTCTTTTCCCCTTCTCTCAAATGGTCAAGAGTCAATGTTCTTGAAGGGAAAACTGACCAAAATCATGACATATATGGGTCCTAAGAGTACTCAGTCAAAAGAGGGAGGGTGTAGCCACTTGGTATCTACAATATCAGTTGTACATTCCTTCCAAGAAGACTGGAATGGGGGAGAAATACATAAGGAATTGAGGTGCCATTATAGGGAATTGAAGTGCTATTAGGGCCATGGATCCTGGGTAGATGGAATTTAATTGATATCTATGGCACAGCAAACTGACAAAAATTCATGTCTCTTTAGCTTTAAAATTAGATATTCAGAATAAAGATCCCAGTATCCTGTTTTGCTCTACATTTATAAAGGTTTTGTGATTTTTATAAAGAGTAGTTATTACTTCCTATAATCACCACCATATTTTGTAGACTTTAGCCTGGGTTTGAATCATCCTGCATTGTGGCTTAGTATCTATATGACCCAGGGCAAGCTTCTTAATATTTCTGTGCTTTAGTTTTGCTCATATGAACAATGAGGATGCAGTACTTGTAGTTATACATACTATACCTCAAAGGGCTATTTTGAGCAGTATGTACATTAGTGCTCATAAATGATATGTAAACCAGGAGTGCTGGAGCACACCTATAATTCCAGAGCTCTGGGAGGTTGAAGCAGGCTGATCAGCAGTTAAACCCTAGCCCAGGCAACTTAGTGACAGAGATATCCTGTCGCAAAGATAGAGTAGCTCAGTACAAACACCCTAGCTTCAATCTCCAGTACTGCAAAAAAAAAAAAAAAAAAGGCCCCCAAATGAAACAAACAAAGCAAAATAAAACAACAAAGTAAAAAACAAAACAAAATAACAACAAAATGACATGGAAAAGTAAAATTAAAACACACATAAACACCATTCTTCCAAAGGTAGACATTCTCAAATTTACATAAATATCTGAATATCAGATTATTTTTAAAAAATTCATTGTCTAGTATAAAACTCCACATTTAGCAAATGCTCAGTAAATATAGATGCAAAGTTACTATGTTGGTATATGAAAACAAACTAGATGTTTAAATTTGGCTTACCAAGTTGCCTTTTCATTGGAGTTTCTTGGGATAATAATAATAGTGTATTGTAAATATTATACAATTTCTGAAGTGATGTTATACTAATGCTATTTGACATCTAGTACTAAAACTATTAAGTGGCTACTTGGTAAGAACATAAAGAAATTTAGTTGGTAATTAGTTAGGTAAAGATGAGAAATCCTGCTAGAATCTGTTCATTTAATTTTGCTTTGTTTTTAAAAAATATATGAATCTAATTTATAGCTTTCAGATGAGAAAACAATGTTGAAATTTTAATGTAGCACTATCCTACCCTTAAGATGGTTTCAAGAAAGAAAGACTACATTAAGTTTTTATTAGTTTCTTTGTTTTACATGTTCCTATTTGGTTCTTCTTTTTTTTTTTTAACTAATCTTTCTCACCTATTTTACCTATATCCATCTATAGATTAATTTTGGCTACATATATGTATTCAGAATCCAGAGTGAAATTGGCTTATATCATACATGACCGATTTCTTCTTATATGAACTTGGCAAACAGCATGTGACAGTATGAGCCATCAAGGAATCCACAATTAAAAGATACAGTTTAATTATAAACATGCTAATTAGACTGGCAGAATATTTTCGCTAGTTTGATGTTGGTTCGTGTTCTATTGTTTCTACTGAAAAATAAATTAGGAACCAGCTGAACATGTGGTAAGATTGGTATGATAAGAGGAAAGTTAAGTGTATCCATTGTTTCCTTTTCATTAAATAATTCTCTATTTCTATACATATGACCCAAGACACTCTTCAAATTATGTTTGGTAATTACAAATGTTATAAATTGCAGTTTTCTTCCTATCTTTCAACATTATGTGAATTTTTAAAAAAGTAGTTGTCACCCTTTACAATTCTCTGAGCATCTCCCCTGAACTCTTTGGCCTCTGACCTCAGTGTTTATCCAGGACCTAGTTTATCAAAAGATGAAGATTGTATTTTTTTAATTCATCAACTGCTTACACTTGTAATTACAGACATTGATTTCTCACCTACCTCTTCACTTTGCCTCTAATCATGAATGATGCAGGGGTATTCTCATTCTTTCAGTTCAAACCAGGTTAACCGCTTGTATTCCTAGGTTTCACCTCACCAAGCATGAGTTCTTCAAGGCCAGATGTTTTGTTCTAATAACTCTGGCACTGTCTAACACATGGACAGTTGGCCTGCATATATTTTCTGGCTTCACCATTTTAATGCCCTAAGGTTGACATCTCTTTGCCTGGGATTTCTCTAGTGCCAGTGCTGCTCTGCTCACATGCCCTGCATGCTGAGGTCCTAGAGAATTAACTGCCCCTTTCCCGGACCCAGTTTTGGCTCTTAGCTGATGGGTTACAAAGTCTACATACAAATATTCCAGCCCTCTTGCTCTTCATGTGAAATAACTAGAAGGTACATACTCTACACTGGTTTCTAAAATTCACTGGTCCAATTAAACTATTGTAACTGACTAAATAATGCACTGTTCACTGGCCCTGACTCCTTCCACATCTTAAATGTCTCTTTCCTACCCAAATGTTCCCTTCCCCAAAATAAAATGCAAGCAAATCCTTATATTGCATTTACTTTTGGAGAATGTAGAAAAATTTCCCTACATGCAACATTTAGCCTATTACATAGTCAAGATATTTTATAAATGTTTTTGAATGAATAAATGAAAAAAATAAGGTTAACAAACCTTAAATTTTGCCATGTTACTTCAAAGATATGAGCTTAACTTGTATTTTAATGTTTAAATGACTCAGCCACCCTTTTCCCAATATTGCTGCACTGCACTTGATTCAGAATCATGTCCACAATATGGCAAATGCAGGGTATCTTTGCTATAAATTGCTTTATCATGTCAATATATATTTCTTTTATGTTGATATTTTCTGTACTATAAAAGGTTTCCAGAATAACAGAATATATATAGTCTCCACACCAGGAAGAACTCACAAATAACAGAAATTTAAAATAGTAATTCCAGCTTAATCTTCAAAACAGACCAAGGCGACAATTGCAAGCTTCTGCTGTTGATATGGGAAACATATATTTGCTGTCCCTTCTGAAAAATAGTATCTAATAACAACATATCTGTGCTAAGGAAAGCCCTCACTGGACTCCTGTTTAGTCTCTCAGCTATCAGAGCCATGGTGTCCTTGAATTGTTTGTGATTATTGTCTATGTCTCCTAATTTCTCAGGAACAATAATTTTTAAAAAGGAAGAGGAAAGGAAGAGAAAGAAAGTTAGACACCATGTCAAACTTTTGGATTGAAGATGATTTTCTCTCTCTCTTCCACAGCCCAGCAGAGAGAGCAGTGTGTAATCCCAGAAAGGATCAACTACATCAACACCTGAGAAGGGACTCCAGCAGACCCACAAGATGCAGACAAAAATGTTAGTGAAAATTGAAAGCTGTGTAACTTGTGTGGTAGAACTTGAGAGAGACTAGGTCAAACATCCCTCAGTCTGAAATTTTCTTTCATAATCAGTTCTTTCTATTGATGTAGTAAAGATTATTCTAAAAAAGAAAGAGAAATAGTTTTCAAAAGAAAGACATTTGAGGGGGGCTGGGGATTTAGCTCAGTGGTTTCACTACCTGCTGCTCAAGCTCAAGGACCCATGTTCAATCCCTGGTACCAAACAAACAAACAAAAAGAGACCTTTGTGAGTATAATAGCTCATGGACGTCTCCACATGGATAGTAGGAAACAGTGGCTGGAAGGCTAAGAGCATAAACTTTCGGGTCACAATGTGAAATCACTTCCTGATTTTTTCACATATTAGCTGTGTGCCTTTATTCAAGTGATACAATACCTTAAATACTTGGATTTCTTATCTTTAAAATGGGATAAGTTGGCCCAGGGATTTAGCTCAGTGGTTTTGCAGCCTGCTGCTCAAGCACAAGGACCCGACTTCAATCCCCGGTACCAAAAACAAACAAACAAACAAAATGGGGTAAGTAGTATCTATGTCATAGTATGGTCACAAATATTTAGTGTGATGATGCCTATAAAAAAGTTGATAAAAGTTTTTTCCATGACCCTCAGAAAAAGCAGTATGTATTTCAGTGTAAATAAAGAAAAAGAACCAACATACATCATCTACAGGTACAAGCACGCAATGATAAATGTAAATATATTGTATACCTAAAATATACCAATAAAAGAATTTAAGCAAAAAAAAAGAAAAGAAAATGTGAAAAAAAAGAAAAAGAAAAAGAGAAACTACACAGAAAAGAAAAGCTAGGGAGCAAGTGAAATTATGAGCATTGAATTTTAGAGGCAATGTGTCTACTGATATTAGATGCCTAAGAAGTGAGGCATAAATTTAGGAGAGGTCACTATAAAAGGAGACTCAATAAAAGTCTCCTTTATACAGTTAACTGGCTTGATTCTGTTGGGAAATTCATTATTTTGTTGGGTTCAAGAGGAAGGTGACATAGTTAAGCTCAATGGTGAACTAGCTTCAAGTCGGTTGCAAAGCATAAGATGGTGGAAGAGATGTGTATACTTACAGTCAAAGAGAACAAGGTAGTGGGGAGTCAAGGTAGGCTGGGCTTTCTCTGTTTTGTATCAACCTTGCCTTAGTCCAAGTTAGTTATAGGCCAGCTTTTGGGGTGTAATAGGCCCCTATGCTGCTTACCCAGTAATATCTCTGTCCCCATTCTCTGCATAGGTCTTTTAGGAGCAATATCTCTCGGTTTTAGGCTTTCTGATGGTATATACACATTTATGCGAGTCCAGAGGTGACCAATGCTGCTATAATTTGCATGTTCTGCAGTTTGATCTTTTTCCTTTTCTCCATCTGCCTCAGATTTCTTATTTCTCCCTTGAAAATCAACTATATTTCATTCAATAGTCCATTGCATTCCACCTGTATTTTCCCCTTCAATTTCATTCATGTATATTAAAGGGTTGTTGCTGTGGCAACCTTCTGTGAGGAAGCTTTTGAGCTGTTCTAGTACATATATTAAGGTAGATTATAGCAGAGGGAATCATTTTAAAAATAGAAAGAAATTTAACCAAATTTATATATAAAAATTTTAAACTACAAGGTCTGTGAATTGTAAAATATTCTGTAATTGAGTTTATCACTTACAAATATTAGTGTTATTACTCTTTGTATTCATTTTTACCAGGAGTGTGGAAAACCATTTCCACTTTTTTCTTTTTACTCTAGAGTACATTGTAAATTGACATGTAGTTCAATTGTTCTCAAATCCATTTCTCAATATGTGCTACAATAATCGATTTTTTGTTTTTGGTTTTCAGTAAATATTAGGTTTAATTTTCCTTTTTTTCTTCTGAATTACTCTTTGTGGGAAATAAAGCCTATCTCTTGAATTCAGGTGAATTAGGCCCTTTGTTAGGTGAATTTGTCAGGTCACAGCACATTTTGAACTCAGTGCACTATGTAAAAGCTCTGATTTCTTAATGTGACTGATGGGTGTGTATCAGGAATACTGAGAGTGGAGGTTAGCCTTCTGTCATGTCTCTTTTTTTGTTGTTTTTCTGTGTTCCTCTAATGAATAAGTATTCCCTTGTTCTTCCATTAGCTGTATCTGTAGCCCCTGCACGTGTGTGTGAACTCATGCACACATACATACATGTGTACACACAAACTCATAGAGCATGATGACTTCCACCTTCATCTTATTGCATTTACTACCTCCTTTCTCCTTAGTATTCCATAGTGCATGTCTTTCATTTCTTTAAACAAGCAGAGTTCCCTCAGATGACAAATCTTTTGATAATTCTCTTTCCTCTGGCTACACCACATTATCTTAGGTCATCCCACTTTCACAGGTTGACTTGTCCTCATGTTCTGATGCCACACCAGGAATGTTTAGCAAGACTCCCTTGAGGCTCTGTACCACAACAAGATGGTATTCCATACTATTTTACAGTATATTTTAACCTTCCAGTACTCATTAAAGCCCTAAATAAATTATAATTTTAAAATATCTATCTTGTCCATTATGTAGGAAGCTTTATGAAAGAGGAACTGTATTGACTTCATTCCCCATAACATCAAATATTAAGTGAAAATGACAATACTATTTTATTGCTTTTTTATGACAGTTCATGAAAAGAAATTGTAGCTCAAGAAGAGCAACATGTAATCCTTTCATTCCACCCTGGAAATACTGATCTCGGTTATATATGAAGTCACTTGGGAATGTGGTGGATCGGCAAACTCTCTGATCTATGTGTCAGTCTACCTCATTGTCCAAAGCTTCCCCTTTCTCCCTTTTTTTATGCAAAAGAGTCAGGAATCACAAGTAATATCTGACATTCAGCAGCAACATTTTTTAACTCAATAACTAACTTACTTTCATTGTGCTTTGTCATATGTAGTAAAAATCAACTGTTCCAAACTTTAACAACATATTTTAAAATAAACTGTATGAAATAAGTTAACTTAGTACTTACAATTTACTGTCAGGGTTAATTTTTTAAAAGTTTTTTGACATTAAGTAAGTATTTTCTGTTTGTTATTCTGTTCTATTCTTTCTTTCTTAACAACAGCAACAACAAAATCAATAAAACTGAGAGTTTAAAAAATGAATTAGAAAATTCTAAGTCAGAATGTGTCTTTCTAGAAGGCTAATTTTTAAAATTCTCCCCAGTTCATTAAACATTTCTTAAAAATAAGCATTCAAGACATTTTCCCTAAAATTATTTCTATTGAGTACAATGGAAAAAACCCAAAAAACAAAACCTTTGATGCAACAAGTATTTGATGAATAATAATAAAGTAGATTTTGATACAGAAAGATTTTGATCAGAACTATCAAAGTTTTTTGATGTCAAATTCATTATCAGAACCCTTACATCAATATAATGATAATTGAACACTTGAGACTTGAGATTTTGTAAACTGCATTTTCTACCTCTTTTTTTGAGAGTTTTAAGTTACACATCAAATTTCTTTTAGTCTCAACTCTACATTCTCAATCCAATTTTATTTCTAAGATGGATATATAAATTTATATTGAAATTACCCACTTTTTTAGCTTTTGCAGTAAATAAGAAAATCAAAGTATTATTTAACTCTAACTAATTGTGATATTCATATGTGTTTGAACTATTTTCTTTGAATATACACTTCTTTGGGATGTGAATCAAAGCATAGAGAAAAACTATACATCAAAAAGACATCTAAAAATATAAATTTTAATAAATTCATAAGACTCAGAAGTCACACATTTCAGCCCAGTTGTGCAAAGAAGTCAAGTGAAGCCATTCATTAGTCCAATTCATTTTTAGAGTTCAGTAACATGAAAGTTTTACATTTGTCAAACTATGCTCAGAGAAATGCTAATTTTTGATGATAAGAAAAAGTGCATTTGCTCACATCAAATAAAGGTGTTGGTAATTTCTTGGGATAATCTCAGTGTCCATTCTATAGTTATATGTAAGTTTGAGAAGAGAACTGTAGAGTAAAATTTTGGAAATGCTTGTTATCATGGGGTCAAAGGATACTTCCAATTAAGCATTTGATTTATTTTATCAAATTATCTTCTTTACACTTCCACAAGTAATGATTTATAAACACCAGTTTCTCTCCCTATATGAGTAACAAAGAATTCTACTTTATGTTTGTTTTATGAAAATAGTCTCTTAAAAGACAGACTAAGGGTAAAGACAGAAAAGATGCTACAATTGATAGCATGCAACTTTATGCACCATAGAAAGGGTAAGGGCCTTTGTCTTGAATATAACTCTACAGATAGACTGTATGTATGTAAGTTCTTAGTTGTTTTCAACAATTGTTTCCATGATTAAAGTACAATGTGAAACAGGAAGAAAAGGTCCAAAGGGGAAGTGGAAGAAGTAAGGGAAAGGAAAGAAGGGAAAGGAAAAAATATGAGAAAAGGACAAAGTTTCTGTAAACAGGGCGGGGTGGAGGGGGTCAAAGGGAGGGCAGGAGAATGGGGAAAAAAATAAGAACCAAGATATATCAGGTAAAGGTGCAAATTCCCAATGATGTATGTCATCATATTGTATACCTAGAATGTATAATAAACTTAATGAATTTTTTTAAAAAGCTGTCAAAGTCAATAGATAAATCATTCCCCTAATTTATTATGGAAAGATGAAGGAAATTTTCCTTTTATACAAAGAAAATCAGTAACTTCCACAGTCATCACGGCCTATGGGCTCCTCAAGGGTGAAGATCATTCTGCATCTTATTTCTGTTCCACTGTACACCCAGAACCTAGCATGTGTGGCATAAAGCATAAATTTAATTTTGGAATAGGGGATGGATAAAGGAAGGGATTAGTGTACAGTTTAAAGGATAGATAGATTGATGGATGCTCTAGTGAGTTAAAAATTCTAGAGTTTTGCCAATATAATGAAAGAAAATAAATTTGAAAATCTATACATATGTCTTGTCTAAGTCTTTTATGAACTAATAACTTGTTAAAACTTGGATGTAAAAACATAAATATTAACAGATTTTGTTTTAATAAATAGATTTACTATTTTGACCTGATAAATAATAAAGATAATTTACAAGATTTTACTTAAGGAAAAATGAAAGAGAAACCTTTTAAAATTCAGAATAAGAAATTCAGAGGAGCAAATACATTCACAGTCTCAAAATTATATAAAAAATAGTCTCTCCATATGAAAATTTAATGTCAGATATTTTACCTAAATAACAACATAGCAAGATCTTTAAAAATCTTGAGAATTAGTTGTACCTCTTTTCTCAATTTGGACAGATCTAGTGGGATTTATTTTCACCTTGTAAATATCCCCATGTTATATTTTATACTTCAAACTTTATTTCAGGTTGTAATTCATCTCAGTATATACTTTCATTCTCTACTCAATACCTAAACAGACGAAAATTTCTGAAAATATTTCACAATATGCTGTATAAAAGGTGAAGTTTCAAGAAAAGACTTCTGGCAAAAGTGCAAGCCTATGTGTCTTCCTGGAGCAAGTATGGGCTAAAATTATTCTCAAAATATTCAAGGTTTGGCCAGGGATTTAGCTCAGTGGTTTTGCTGCCTGCTGCGCAAGCGCAGGGACCTGAGTTTGATCCCCGGTATCAAAAAAAAAAAAAAAATTCAGGGCTTAATCTTCACATATTGTTCCCCATTCCATCAACATATAAGTTTTTCTGGGTTCTGTATATGTCTGTCTACAGCTGAATCCCTCATGACAAAGTTAATAATAATGAAACAATGAAGTGTGAATCCATTATACCATCATGGAGAAAAGCATAAGTTAAATTCTATGAAATACTGGGCTTATTAGACTGAATTCATTGACTGCTTTGAGAGAATAATGATTGACCATACTAACCATATTAATATTGAAAGCAAGCCTAAGAATTTATTTTTAAAAGTGAGGATGTCTGTCAATAGGTTGAAAAACATTCAGATTAACATTATACTTTTTGTTTCTCTTAGGAAAGAACATAATTCTACAACTTCAGTAAACACATCATTATCTCCTTTTAATCCTAGGCTACTTTTTACAGTATATGTTATGCTATAACTCTCTGTATGTATCTCTCTAAAACTTACTACTGGCATTTTTAATTTTATTAAAGAACGCTGAAAATTTGGAAAACATACACTAAAGCAGCTGTATTCTTCATGAAGAAATGAGAAATATTCTGTTTTCCCCTTTTGTAGGGACACTATATTGGTACATAAAATAATATGCTACTTATTTTCACCTAACAGTATAATATTAGTAATTTCTCATGGTCTCATAATAATTCACAACTTGAAGAAGTGGAAGCTTAGTATTCTTTCAACTGGAAACTCATGGATTGCTTTCAGTTTTGCATTTATAAATAAAACTTCAAAGTTTATCTTCATAAACATACACATGTATGGATTTCTGATTATTTCATAGATGCACTTTTAGAAATAAAATTAAGTTGAGCTTTGACATTTTAAAAAATCTTTTTATTTGGGAAATTTCTTTCTAGAAATATTCCCATTACAGTTTTTACCAGCGATAATAGGAGAGAACGGCATTTCACAATATGTCCTTAATACCACATTGTGAACTGAAAACTACATCCAATTTTATTTTAATTATAGTTTAAATTGAACTTATTTTGCATATTTTTGAATATTAATTTTATAAATTGAATTTTCATGCTCTTGATCCTGACAGTATTTTACTGAACAATATATTCACTTTAATATGTTAAGGCAGGTATGCTTTAATAAATTCATACATTTAACACACACTATAATATCAGTACTATTCAGAGGTGGGAAAGTGATATTTGGGAAGTGATTGCATCATTATGGCTCCAACTTCATCAGTAGATGGATTCACAATTTACTGGCATCATTGAGAACTGACATGGACTTAATTGAAGGGAATAGCTCATGGATGTGGGGCTTTGGGGACTATATCTTCTTCCTGGCCCCTTTCTCCACTGCTCACTCTTTCTCTCTCTCTCTCCCTCTCTCTCTCTCTCTCTTTCCTTACTGGCTGCCATGATGTGAGCAGGTTTTCTCCATCACACCTTTCTGCCATGATGATTCTACCTTGCTACAGGCCTAAAAGTGAGGGAGACTATCAACCACAGACTGAAACATTTGAAACCATAATCCAAAATAAGCCATTTCTTGTTTAAGTTATTGTTCTCAGTTGTTTTATCATAGTGATGTGAAGCTGAATAATACTATATTCATATACATATATACTTCAGTCTTCTGTCAAAATATTGTGTGTATATCAACACATGGATCTTTGAGGATGTGTGTGTATATGTATATATATATATATACACATATATATATATACACATATATATGTTAATTTTTAATAAGAAAAAAATAAATATTTACAGAAACAAAATATAGGTAAACTCTTGGTGTCTTACTAATTTTCACCTAACAAGGCAATGGCAACAATTCTTCATGGTATTTGACATTGTTCAAAACAATAAAAAGCTAGCATAGTATTTTATCACATATACATTTATAGTAGAATTGAATTACATGTGAAACAAATAAAATGAGAAAGTGAAAAGTTCTATAAATATGAAAATAAAAGTAATTTTACATTTCAATTTGCTTAAGTGGTCAGTTCTTGTGTGGTAAAAAGTTTTCATCTTTTCATGGAGATACTGGTGATATACTCTATTATTATTAAGCTCAGAAAGTCTTTCTTTAAATATCATCCAAATGTTCTATATGTTTTTACATTTTAGTGGCTTACGTTTCTTAAACTTTTTAAAAACCATAACTAACTAGTTAATTCGTCTGTGATGAAAGACAAGATACATGACAAAATAATTCTGACCCAAACCTCCGCAGCAACAGGTCAGGAAGCCAAACCCCAACTTCAGTGCCCTCAGCTACGAGTGCAGAACTTGGACAATGAATTTCAGCTTCTTTAAATTTTGCTTTCAGTTTTAGATCTGGAACAACCAGAGAAGGTAAAATATGTTTCTCAAATCCATCTCATTAAACACTTACTTCTAATTCACCCACCTCCATCTTCCTCAGGGGTAACAAATTCTGTTCAGAGCATACATGAAGCACTTTTTTTCTTAACTATGGACACATATATTAAGTCATTTTCTCATTGTCAGAAATTTTTTTCCCCAAGTAATATCATACATGGTTGCTTCCTTTCCTGTTTTCATATTTCATATTTAAGAAGAGTATGATTCTTGTTTAGGTCTCAGATCTCAGAATTCTGTCTTTTCTCTGTCCTTTCTTCAACTGTCCTTTACTTTCATAATCAGTTCTATTTTCTCCCAATACATTTTGTTTGCTTTTATTCTACTCTGATTAATGTGGGTAGATTTGATCCTGTCAGTACCTTTTGAAATTTCTCCCATTCATTTCTTTATCTATTATTTTTGTCTCTGCGTTCACATTTATTTTTATTTGCATTTTACCAATACTGTATCTAGACCATGTCCTTACAATACTTCCAAGAACATCGAAGAGAAACCTCCCATTTTTTCATATTTCTTCACAAATATTTTTTAAACAGTAATTTCAACACCAAGAAACAGTAACCTGTGGTTAAGAGATAACCTTTAAGGTCAAATAATTAAAACATGACCTGTAACTTTTCCTAAATCAAATCTTCTAATTCTTATTTCTCACTCTTCTCACCTGAAGATGTGAATAATAATACTTATATATCTGGGGCCATTGCAAATTCTTTTTTTTAGAGTCTGTTTATATGGCAAACATGTTATAATATTCTTTTTGTTTGACTGTGTCATTGGTTCTCAAACATTAACAGCCAGAAGAATCATCTGAAGGGGATCCCGGATTTAGCTCAGTGGTTCCACCGCCTGCCTCACAAGGGGAAGGACTCAAGTTCGATCCCCGGTACCAAAAAAAAAAAAAAAAGAATCATCTGAAGGGCTTTTTAGAATCCAGATTGCTACACACCAGCAGTAGAGATTCTGACTGGTAGTTCTGGGGGTGCTGCAAAACTTCTGAATTTGCGTTTCTAACAAGTTGCCAGAACATATTGATGCTGCTGGCCTCATGGCACTAAGATCACATTCTAAGGACCTCTGGAGGATCATTTTTATTGGTATAAGTTGTTTGTAGAGATGGATAAAATGATGTATAACTCAATCCTCTGCTTCTGATAAAGTTAGAGAACTTTCCTCTGCCTGTGGATATACAATTTCAATTTTATCTTTAGTTGCAGTGCTACTATTTTCTTTTAACTTTTTTGATGCATTCATAGGTAATTTAGAGAAAATGTAAAGGGTGAATATTATGCTAGAAAATCTTGTTTTTACCATATCATCTAGGGAGACCTATATTGTTGCACAAAATTATATCATCATATATAGAAAATTAATATGTGTCTTCTGATTATGTATTCATAGTTGCAGCAGCCATGTATTGGATCCAAGTAAAAAGCAAAATAATATAATGTATTATTTAATATTGATAAATGATACCTAAAACTAATTTTATTTCCACTATTTGCTGAGTAGTTTATCATTTACAAGTTGGTTTCACAGATGCAATCTCACTTAATCCTTACCACAAGAATGTCATCTTGGTTTTATTCTCCACATTTACAAGTAAAATTACTGAGTTGCTAATGAAAGTGCACAGCACAGCCAAGCATATACTGGTATTTTTCTGATTTTTATTCTGGTACTCTTTCAATTAAAGAACAGGAAGTCTATATAAAAGGCCGAGTAAACAGTGAAAATTAATTACAAAATACTCCCACCTATAAACTATTGGGGTATAAAACTTGTATTTGCCACATAACATTTGACTCCTGTCACCTATAAGTGAAAACAGAATAGAGCCTCCTTGCAGTCCTCTCTTATTATAAATGTCAATTTAACCTTATTTTTCATTTATGTGATGGGAGCTCTAAAACCTGTATACTTGTGGAGGATATGAGAAGTTCTCCAGCCCTCGGACAGCCTTGGGAAGATAGATTGTCCTGAGGTCTGTGGCAGGCCCAGATAGAGAAGTTAAAGATAACTTCAGAAGGCTGTTTGTCCATCCCACAGTGTTCATTCCGCTGTAGTCCCTTGAGACTCTCAAATATTTGCTTGGCATAAGAATAGATAAGAGTAGCTAACTTTTAGAAGCTTTAAGTAGCCAGGATGATTTAGATAAGATATACTAAGATTAAAGAAACATAGATGGTTCTTTAGATGCTTTATGTACTCACAGATATAACTGGTGGTTAGTTGACTAACATTGTAAATTGTTAATGATTGATGTATCCTACAAAAAAATGTATTAAAAAATATTACCAATAAACCTGGCCTTAACTCCACACAGAGTTCTGGTCCCCCGTGCTCCTTCTTTTAATAGGTTTCATCGGATACTGTCTTCAGTTCCAGTCTCCCACTGAGGAGACCCCAATAAATATTATTACAAAACAATTAACATTTTTATACAACTGTCAAAATGTCAGATAAGACTATATAAATTATGTATGTTCTTGGAACATTTATCTACATTACTTACAAAGGCATGTAAGTCCCCAACTTACAAAAATTTGAGTTGTGAACTTTCACAGATACAAACAGACTTCACATTACCAGTGAACATTCATATACATGAACAAATCACAGGAGTAGCTCATGTATATACTGGACATTGTCACAATTGTGCTGCTGTGTGCATACTGCAGGGTGCAATAGTGTACAGTAGCACATTGCTCAGTCAGAGCCCAAGATGTCCAGAAGCAAGAGGAAAAGCAGATGGAAACAAAAGTGAAAATAATTGAGAGATTACACTGAGATGCAAAGATGGTAGACATCACTCATTCTTAGAACATGAATTGTTCAACCATTGGTACATTTCTAAAGATCAACAAGAAGATCATGCAGCATGTGAATTCTGCTGAGCCAAACAAGTCAAAAATAATACCCAAAAGGAATGGCAAAATGTCAGAAGAAATGAAGAAATTTCTTAGTGTGTGGATGCAGGATCAGCCTCAGCATTGAGTCCCACTCAGCTATTGCTTGTTCAAGAAAAAGTTAAAAGCCTGTTTGCAGACTTGAAGAAAAGACAGTGAGAACAGAGTGAATCTGTTACTGTCAACCATGGATGGTTTAACAGATTCAGGGCTAGAGCCAACCTTTACAATGTAAAATGAAGTGGTGAGGGCTAGTGCAGAGACACAGCTGCACAAGAATTTCCAGAAACACTTAGGAAATTATTGATGAAGGTGCTTATTTACCCCAACAGGTTTTTAATGTTGATGAAACAGGATTGTATTGGAAAAGGAAGTGAGGATGAAGTTATATCAATAAAGAGGAAGAGTTGATGCCAGGCTTCAAAGTGGCAAAGAGATTTAACTCTATTTGCTTGCAAAGCTTCCAGGAATAAGAAAACTGAAGCCCCTCAGTTTACCATTCAGAGAAACCATGAACTCTGAAAAACATAACCAAGGGCTCTCTATTTGTTGTGTGTAAGAGTAACTCCAAAGCCTGGGATACATAGGCCATTTCCATTTCCATCACTTTATCCCAGAGATACAGAAATGTTGTTCGGAGAAAGATATCCCATTCCACATTCTTTTGCTGCTTGACAATGCACCAGGTCACCCTCAATTCATTGGCAATTTTCACTCCAATGTAAATGTAGTCCATCTGTCACTGAATAATATGCTACTCATTCAACCTATGGCCAAGAAGTTATTATAACTTTCAAGAAATATTTTTTGCATTACATTTTTGTCAGGCAGTGAAGGCAACTGATGAAACAAGAACAACCTTTCAACAATTTTGGAAGGACTATAACATCTACAAGGCCATAAAAACATCAACTTTGCTCTGCGTGAGGTTTAGGCTGTAACCTTGAATGAAGTTTGGAAGAACCTTTGCCTGCAGTTTGTTCATGAAGTTCATGGACTTTTGAAGATGGGTAAGGAGTTCAAAGAGGTCCTCAACAACTTAGTGCTCATTAGCAAGAAGCTGGAGGTAGATCTGCAAAAGGGCAATGTCATTGAACTCCTTGTTGTACAAGACTAGGCTCTTATTAATGAGGACCTAATGGAATTAGAGGCTTAGCAAAAAGATGAAGAGAACCAACAGGAAGTTGTGACTGAATAACCAAAGAGATTCACAATACAGAAAACGGCAAGGGGATTTTTACTTTGAGACACTGTTAGTTTTTGAGGCACAGGACCCCAACATAGAATGATACACAAAGGTTGCAGCAGCTCTTCAGAATGTCATCCAGTGCTACAGAGACATCTGTGATGAGAAAAAAGAGCTACTACTCAGACATTAATAAATCTTTGTTTAAGAGGGTAGACAGAATTGAATCCATCAAACAATTCTGCATTGTCAACATCAAATGTGATTCAAATCCCATCTTGCCCTCCATCTCCTATTGCTGATGACCTTTCAGCTCGGCCATCTCCTGCCTACCCTCCTTCCTCCAGATAGTAACTCTCTTCTTGTCAGTTCACTCCATGCAATCCCCTATACACCAGTTGTTGTACTGTACTTACCATTTAAAAATAACTGTAAAAATAGAAATAGTTCATTTACAGTATTTGTGTCTATGTGTTTGGATCTTTTGTGCTTTATATTGTATATTTGAATCGAAGATGGAAAGATTCACTTTGTGGGGTTTATGAAAGAATTTGATTTACAAACGTTCTCCCAGAAAAGAACTCATTTGTAATCATTATTACTGTGATAGTGATAGTTACTTCTGATTATCAACTTGATCAGTTTGAGAGATATCTAGGAGATTAGTAAAGCAAACTTCTGAATGTGTCTGAATGGGTCACAGGGGCTATGTCTTTTCCTTGGCCTCATTCTCTCTGACATGTTTCCCCTGTGTTTGCTCCCTCATAGCCATGAAATGAGCAGCTTTGCTCTACCATGGTCTTCTCCAGTGATTTTTCTGCCATGAAGCTAGGTAACCATGGACTGTAACCTTTGAAACCATGAGATAAATAAACCTCTCCTTTAAATTGTGGATGTCAGGGTTGTATTTTTTTTTTTGTCCCAGCAATACAAAGGTCCCCTTTTTCTTTCCTTTCAGAGAGCCCAAATTGTCTCTCTTGATGGTTTAGTCAAATTAATAGAGAAAGATTCCAGAATATTGAGCAGATCTGAAATTTGTCTTTATTTCCCTTAATCTTCTGTAGAACTAATTTAGTTTCTGAAACAGAGTGCCTTGTCTTGATTTTTGTGATGATGGTGTGGAAATCCCATTTCTAGCCTCTTTTCCTTTTTTTAAATTGAGGTTTCTACTGTACAAACATTTCATTCTCTTCCTCAGTATGACTCATATAAAGAGTTTTTCCCTACCTAATGATATTAACTGAAGTTAAGTACTGGGCCAGGTAAATTAGGAAAAAACAGTATTAAGTGATAGATTTCTGAACTTGTTTATAGAGGTAAATTAGATTTTCAAGCTATGTTTTCTGTCTTAAGCTCCTGGGAGTTTTACTATATAGCTTTTGAGATAGGGTGAGGATACGTGGTTTTTACTTGTTAATGAAAGATTAATTTTGTTGCTGAAGTTGATTTTATTCTGCTTTCTGAACATATTTTACTCTCAGATCCAGCAGGAAGTTGAAAACTGGATAGCATTCGCTCTCATGGTGAGTTGGCAAGTATTTCTTGACTTGATATGGAGATACTGTAGCAGTGAAGGCAAAGTATTTTAATTCATATCCAGTAAGCTGAAATTTTTTGCTTGTTTTCTTTCTAGTTACTTCCTCATTGCTTATATAAGTGTACAGAAGCCAGTCATTGAAATTCATTAATTATTGTCCGTGTTAGATGATTCAATTACACAAAGCTTTTAGCAACTATCTTTTTGAATGACTACATCACACTCCTGTATTTACTGGGAATGTACTTTGCAGTCTCCTTCGTACCTTGTTATGTTGCCCACCTGATCATCACTTACTGGTTAAGTTGGGTCTCTATTAGATTTCAAAATAACCTTGAATGATGTTCTCATTTATTTTTCATAAGAAGTGTTCAAATTAGCTCTTTGAAATATTCATGCCTTTTTTGGTCTTGTGTATATATTTTTTTCTTAAATTATTTTATTGGCACTTTTTAGGTATACAACACAATTACATTTCTCATTGGGAACTTGTAACTTTACATGATGCATCTTGGTTCTTATTTTTTCCCCATTCCTAGCCCTCC
>NW_004624732.1:11349542-11367855 GCF_000247695.1 Heterocephalus glaber | reverse complement strand
TAATTGCAATCTTATCTTCTATATCTGAAATTCTGTCCTCACATTGGCTCATTCTGCTGTGTAGACTTTCAGTGGAGTTTCTCATCTCCTGGAAATGTATTTGTATCTGTTTTATGGATTCGATTTGTTTCCTATGTTGGGATTCCATCATGTTCCTCAGCTCTTCTCTAGATTTATTAATTATGTCTTGCACTAGGAGCACAATTTCTCCTGTTATCTGAGAAGTTATTTCTGATTTAATTTTTTCCAGATCCCCTTTTGTTGCCAGTTCAGTGGGTCTAGGTGGTTGAGTATTAGAGTGTCCCATCTCATTTCCCTTTGGGCTTGCTGTAGGTATCTGGAAGTCTGGTTTTGAGACTTATTTACATGTCTTCTCATTTTGACTGGTGGGGAGGGGGGTGCTGTTGGTGCCTGTGTGGTTCACCTCCTCTGAGCTGGGAGAGGTGGGCCAGGGGCCGGGAGCGGTGGTAGGGATGATGGCCCAGAAGCCCCTTCCTCTGGGCTGGGAGCAGCGGGATGGATGGTGGCCTGGAAGCCCCTTCCTCTGGACCAAGAGCAGTGGGATGGTGGCTCAGAAGCCCCTTCCTCTGAGCTGGGAGCGGCGGGACAGATGCCGGCCCCAAACCCCTTTCCTCTGGGCTAGGAATGGTGAGATGGATGGTGACCTGGAAGCCCCTTCCTCTGGGGTGTGAGTAGCAGGAGGGATGGTGGCCAGGAAGCCCCTTCCTCTGTACCAGGAGCAGTGGGACAGTGGCTCAGAAGCCCCTCAAGATCATCTCAGTCTTGTATATTTTCTGAATTAGTTTCAAGTATATAACACAGTTAGTAGATCTTATTAAATTCATATAAATTAGGTAAATATAATTTAGTGTAAATTACTCCTGAATCTTTAAGACTTGGTTATGAACAAGTGCAAACAGTATGACTAAACCCAAAAAAAATTGTTTAATTGGACACTGTACCTTGACATCAGCAATGTGCAGTATTTTCACTTTCTTTTATTGAAGTCAGCAGTTGTCCTTGGATACTAGTGAAATAGAGGCAATTTGTATCATCATCAAATCTGTAGGCTGTGGAGCCTGATTGAATGCTATTACTGGTTATGTCACATCCTCTTCTATTACTATTTGTGCCCTTGGATGAGACACTTCTATACCCCATAACTGACTTTCTCTAAAATGAGTACATAATAGTTTCTTACTTCATAAGATTCTTATGTCATTAAATGCATAAATCTATTTAAAGTGCTCAAAGTACCTGACATTTAGGAAGCACTTAAGAAAATCTTGTTATTGTTATGGATTCAGAACTGTGTAGTCTAGATTTTCTCTATTGTGTTTCTTACCAAAAGAGTACAAAATTTGCCCACAATACACAAATAAGCCCCCTATACACTGTGAAGTTTTAGCTTTATTCCAGCATGAATTCTGAGGGATCATGAATTTTATTCTGAACTTCCTCATGATAACAATTTTGGTTTCATTTCCATCTAGTTAATTTCATCATTTTCATAAATGTGTATGACTACATGAAACTTAAAAATTATAATCTCACAAACCATAAAAAGCTTCCTGATCCATGTGCCAAGACCTTCATGCAAGAGGGGGCAAAGAAACACATTAAAGGAATTTAGCACCATTACAAAGCTACTTAGAAGTGCAGCAAATGATGCTTGGCTGAAAATCATAATCATTGTTAGGAAGCTTGGAAGCTGAATATCACTGTGTCCTACAAAGTGTTACACACATATGGTGAACTGTTCTTTACAAATGCTCCTGAGAGGTGATTTGTGTTTGGGGGAAGATAAACTGGCACTGCATTCTTGCTCTGTTCTCCCAAAACATTACCCGTTACCTTAAAAGGAATTTATTCTGGGGATAATATCCAAATAAATCTAGAAGAGAATGACATAAAAAGCATTATATCAATTTATGACTCTATTGATTTTATTTCAACCCTCATTTTATCCCATAAATATACATGTCAGTAATGCAATTCTCACCTCTAACAGGCTTAGTGTGTGATAGGTTGTTTATTGAAAATGAATTCATAATTATCTTTATTTTCCTCTTTGGTCCTGGAAGATTGCTATGCCCTTTTCCAGCTTTTCACTGGGAGGGAAGTTTCTAAGTTATTTATTTTGGAGGTTAATCTGGAGGGTGAAGAAGATGGCTAGGCTATAAAGAGATGATAGAATATGAAAATAGTTAGCACAAACCAAGTTGACACAAAATGCAAACTTTTCCTGAGAAGGTATGTATCTCACACTGTATGAAGCCCCAAGAAATTCCAAAGCTCCTTTCTTTCACAGTATTTTATTGAAACACCATTGTGTCCCAGAAAGTGAGTTACCCACTCTGAGTGATTTATGGGTAAGTCACATATTCTCTCTTTTTCAAAGTGTTCATGGTTTAAGAATAATTCTAGATTCACAAACCATAAATAGTATAATGAGAGGAATGTTATGTGAGAGGTTTTGTAGAGCATATGATTTGAACACAGATCAAGGAAAGATTAATTCTGTCTGACAGCTGAAATTCAAGTTTGGATAATTACAACACTTAGTGTGATTGATTATGAAGATCTTGGCACTCAGAGTCATACATTACAGAGTCAAGATGATATAAATTCAGGGATATTTTAGCAAGTAGAAAAGAAAAAAATATTTCCTCAATGATTGGATAAGGGCTAAAAAGGAAAGTTGGAACTGAAACTTCCAAATCTTAAGTGAATGACACTACAAAAAATAATATGGGTGAAGGAAAAAATAGTACTAAAGTAGATGAGAATTTATATATTAAACTGCTAATGTATGAGAATTTTTTGCTAAGTCAGTAGGACAAGCATTTGGAAATAAACTTGCTACTCAATAGTAAGATTTAATATAGATTTGTCAACTTACAGATGATCACTAGAGTCATGGCAATGAATGAAATCAACCAAAGCATCATGCAAGTCAGAAAAAAAGAAAATGACTAGGCTTGGAATGGTGTAATCCGGTCAACCAATTAGCAAAAGAGAAACAAAAATACATAGTATATTTTTGTTAGTTAAGACGATTTGGGATGCAATGAATAAAATAATGAATTCAAACTGGTTTAATTAGGAGGAGAATTATCTCAATGGGTAAAAGTCTATAGCTGGGTTTCCCATTTCTGGTCACAATTATTTGATAATCTCTCAACTTTCAACTCTCCCCAATCCGGTTTCCCTTATCAGCACCAAATAGTTGTTAGTAACAATTGCGATTGCATGCATGAGAAGAGAGGAAAAAGTAAAGACTCCTTTAACCAGGAAAATGAAAGCATTCTTCAGACTGACTGGGCCAACTAAATAAAGCATTTGCACATTTCTGGTAAAATAAAAATCACTACGGAAATGATATTCTGATTCATTGACATATGGTGCAATTGTCTAGAAATAATGAAGATCTACTAAATAAGACTTACACTGTAGCTGAAAGTGTTGTCAATTTCCCTTCAGTCACATGAGCTGAAATGAAAGGGGTAGATAACTGAACAAAATGATTAAATTAGGAAGGAGTAATAAAGAGAATGTTTCTACATAAGGAAACAACATTTTCTACCACACTGTAGACTGAAGGACAGAATGTGGCAATACATTCCTACCAGCAATTACTAAAATTCAGGCAAGTGCGCTTCATATATAAGTTTAGGTATTTTTCTTAACAAGCAAATTTTTGAAAAAATTTGAGCATAGAGGAAGTAGAGTAGTATGCAGGAAAATAACATCAGGTTAGTTTTCTGAGGGCAGGACCTGAGATAGTATTTATAGATAGTCCCAACATTTGTTAATTTCTTTCTCAATCATAGAGATTTTGCAAAGTTCTTTTTACATGGATTCATCCTCTCAATTCATCCTCTCAACACTGTTGTAGCTGATGGTTAGCTTTGCACAAGATTATATCACTAGTACATGGTGTTATCAAGGTTCAAATTCAGTCTATATAATTTCACAGATGAAAAAAATCAGTGTCATTGTCAATCCTGCCTTCAAGAACCATAAGAAACTGAACAGGAATTTGACAGGTATGTAAGTTGTCAGAAATGGTTAAAGTTCAAGACAGTTTATAGTGAACTGCAACTGAAGAAACCAACAGGGCAGAAGCTATGAGAAAGTTATTTCTTCACAGGCTCAGAGATTCCCAGGGCACAGTCCCACATTTGAAGATAACAGTTGCTAAAATTAATGCCAAATCCTTCTGCTCAGGAACAGAAGGTTCTATTTGAGCTTGAGAAATTTGGAAAACTTCCATGTAAGCAACATAAATGAATGTAGACGAACAGGCCTAGAGATGATAGATTTTGATAATCTCATCCAGTCATCAGTTAGTAAGCATCTCCAGCACTATCCAGCCAGCTGTTGGCTTCATTCTCCCCTTTCAAGAGGGTTTACTGATATTCAACAGTCTCAAAACATGTCCGTTCCGAAATCACCTTCTAAAGTGCTAACTTCATTTTCTCAGACTGTTTACTATCTTACTTTGATTAACACTTTAGTATTTTCTCTGCCATCCCTATTTAGATCTTGAGGTGAAGGCAAACTTCATTTTGGTGTAATTTTGACTCTGATCTCAATATGGTATTTCTATCTGCTGAATTATCCTTTGTACCCTGAGTTCCAAATCCACTGCCTTCAGAGACAGCCTCTTTTGGTATTTTGTTCCATGCCTCATGCTCCTAATCCTGAATTTTCCCATGACATCCAGTCCATGGTTCAGACTCTATTTTGACCTGAGTATCTATTACAAAAATGCAGACTGTTTCTCCATCTCCTTTTCAGAATTAAACATTTTTAAAAGTACATATATGGAGTCCATGCAGCTTACAGTTTATCTTTGGGAGTGTGTACATGTACATAATACAAGTTATTTCTTTTTTAAATCCCTTCCCTTTCCCTCCCTCCTCTTCTAATTCTCCTTTCCCCATTTTCATTCTTGTTGATTTTATTAATCATATTCATGTTCATGGCATATGCTGTTTACATTCATTGAGGTTATTAGGTTCTTGTAGATAGTGTATCTTTATTTTATTTATTTCCCCTTGTTCTCTTCCTCACCCTTTGCCCTTGGGCTCTTGAACCCTTTCCCATTTGTAAGTGATAGACCCTCTTGTCTCCTTCTATACATCCTTTTCCTTTATTAATTTCTTCATACTTTGCCTTTCTCAACTGAGTAAGCTTGTATGTCTTGTTTATTTTACTCAACACTGTATTTTCCAGGTGCACCCATTTTTCAACAAATGTCTCATATTTGCCCTTTTTAGCCAGCTAGTATTCTATTAAGTATAGATACCACATTTCTTTTTTTAAAATTAAATTCTTTTATTGAGGTCATACTCTTAAGTGAAATAAATAGGACACACATGTGTAAATACTGAATAGTTTCTGTGGTGTGAGAAACTAAAAGTGTAAATAAGGATTAAAAGGATTAAAATGAATAATTGATAATTTGAAACAGGAAGAAAAGGTCCAAAGGTGTAGGGGAAGTGGGAGGGGAAGGGGAAAGGAAAAATTAAGAGAAAAGAAAAAAATTATACCACATTTCTTTAATCAATAAAATTTTGATGGGTATATTGGCTGCTTCCAGAATTTAGATATTATGAATTGTGCTGCTATAAACATTGGTATACATGTATCACTGTAGTGTGATTTATTAAGCTCTTTTGGGGAAGATACCTAGCTTGGTCATTTAGTTTTTTGAGAAATCTTCATACTAATTTCCATACTTTTTGTACTAGTTTACATTCTCACCAACAATGTAGGAGGGTTCTTTTTTCACCACAGTCTCACTAGCATCTGTTATTTTTTGATTTCTTGATGACTATCATTCTTTCTGGAGTAAGATACAATTTTAGTATTGTTTTAATTTTCTGTAATGGCCAGAGATTTTGAATATTTTTTCATGCAGTTGTTGGCCATTTGTGCTTCTTCTCCTGTGAAGTGTCTGTTCATTTCACTTGCCCACTTCATGACTGGGGTTTTTATTTTAGGTTGTCTCATTTCTTTGAGTTCTTTGTATATTCTAGATATTAGTCCTCTTGATGCAGGAAATAATACCCGAGATGAAATATGAAATATTATATCTCCCAACCTATTAGATGACTGATACACTGAAATCTTATTCTCTAAACATTGAAGAATGAATTCCAGGACTAATGGAAGTTAAGAGTAGGAAGATATTTATTAAGATCCTGAGGAACAAGAGGCAATCTGAGTGGGTAGCTTGGGGACCTTACTTTACAGAGGAGTTTTATAGAGCAAAACCCACGTAAATACAACATGGGCCACAGCCACGATCATCCAATAAGATTACAAGTGTAGTCACTTAGGTAATAGTGGTTCAATTGGAAAACAAGTCACATAACAAATGTGGATGGAAAGAACAAAGATTCTCCTAGGAAATGATGGATCCAGAGGTCTCTGGTCACCCACCAAGGTGGCTGATGTCTGGCTAAACATTATTAGGCCCAATATTTGTCCTTTAAGAAAGTATGTGGGGCCATGGCCAGGGGGTTAGCTCAGTGGTTTTGCCGCCTGCTGCACAAGCACAAGGACCCGAGTTCGATCCCTGGTACCAAAAAAAAAAAGAAAGTATGTGGGTCTGGTCATCTTATCTTTATCTTGAGGCTCAGTCTTCAACACATGTGTCTCCAGTCATAGTTGTGGTGTGTTTTGTCTTTATTGCGACTTAAGGGCCTTGCCCTATCTGACTGCCTACAATACTTGCATTTAACTCAGCCATCTATAACAACAACTGATAATTTTTCTCCATTCTCTAAGTTCTACTTCATTCTACTAATTGATTCTTTTGCTGCACAGATTTTTAATTTGATGTAATATCATTTATTAATTGTTGTTATTTCTTGCAAAATTGTGGTTCTGTTTAGAAAAATACTTTCCTACACCTATGACTTCAAGTGTTTTACCAGTTTTATCTCCCAGTAGGTTCAATGTTTCTGTTTTAATGTTTAGATCTTTGATCCATTTTTATTTTAATTTAGTACCTGGTGAGAGATATGGGTTTAGTTTCAATCTTCTACAAGTAGTTATTCAGTTTTAAATTGTGGTCCTGCCTGGTATCTTCTAGGTTTTAAATCTTTTTCTTGGTTTATTTTGTAATGTGTAATTGTGTTATGCTCTTTTATTTATTTATTTGTGTGTGTGTGTGATTATTAGGTATTTGCTTTTTTGTGGGTTTTTTTTCCATTTTCTCTGATGTAGCTGGTGTCTAGATTCTGTTTCTTCTTAGCTCTCTACCTAGTTTCTTCACCTCAAATCCCCACAGCAATGATATTACCATACTTCTTAATTCTTTTCTCAAATATTTAAACTCCTCCTAAATTTTAAATTTCCCATATTCAGCTGTCCCATAGTCACTCCTATCTTCTCCAGTATTAACCCTCAATCCTTCTCAGACTAAGTCTTTGCTTTTTTGTGTCTTACCTAGCCCCTCATCCTCTCCACCAGTGGGTGCTCACAACCACATAGCTTTCCTCAATTACAAAGTAAACCTCCTTCCTCCCATGTCTCACCCTTGCCTCCACAAATATCCTCTCAAACCTCTCAACATTAACCCTTTAACTCAATTAAAATTATTCAAAGAGAATATGATTCCAAATCAAATTTATTATTATTTATTATTCTCATCTATCACTCTCCCACACGACCCTCCCCTTGGTGTTTTACACTCCTCATCACCCACCTTCCAGTCTTCTCCCTCCACTTTTCCTACCTCATTGCACAACAACTACTAACAATAAATGATCATAACCTGCATAGAAGATAGACAAAGGGTGAAAGTGTAAATGCAAAGACTATCATATAAATGTAATGTATCCTAGGATCTGTTGATGCTGTTATAACAAGAAGTAATTCTTTTTGTAAAATACAAGGACAAAGTCCAAATCACTTAAATGAAATAACAAAAGGAGTAAATATTATCACAGGACATACAAAGCTGAAAATACTTTATGAGGAGGCAGCATCTTACCAAAACATCTTCACATAAACCATAAGCTCTCCTCACTCTATTAGACCTCAACCCACGATACCCCCACCAAATATACAGACAGACAGGAACATGGGGAAACAAGGCAACAGAAGACCTCCAAGGTCTCACAGCCCTCTCAAGATAAAGCAATGTGTCACAAATGCAGAGGTAAGCAAATACCAAGTAGTGGAACTCTTTGAAAAGTTGATAGAAGTGATGAAGAAAATAGGCAAGTTCAAAGTGGAAATGAACCAAAAGTTCATTGCATTATTACTCATTATGCCCAAGGTGAATTCAGGGGAAATAAGGAATTAGATTTATTTAGGCTCTCAGGAATTACTCTCCCTGAGAAATTGAACTTTGATTCTTACTGTTTCAACTTGCCCTGTGTCTGAATGATGAATGAAGGTTACCAAACAGCTCATTTGCAGCTTTTACTATTCATTGCCCCTCAGGGCTTTTCTGAGTACTGATTCTCCTCAATGGGAAATCCTTAGGCTAAACCTGGGCTTTTCCCTATACCTGAGATCTTTGAAAATAAATAAAGTGCTCTGGCTTATAGAGGAACACTGAGAGAATACTTGCTGCTGTCAGCTCCACTGCCTCTGTAGCCTTAAAAGATTCTCAAGTAGTTTTATGATCTATAAATGTTTATGTATCATAGATTTTAAAAGCTTGATGTATATTTGTGGGTTATTCATTTATTTGCATATTTTAAAAATTTCATTAATTTTATTGGTACATTTTAAGTATAGATTATGATGAAATTCATCATTGGGAATTTGTACCTTTACATAATCTATCTTGGTTCCTATTTTTCCGCCCATTCCCCTGCCCTCCCTTCAACCCCTCCACCCTTCCCTATTTACAAAGAATTTGTTCCCATTTTTCCTTTTCTCATATTTATTCCGTTCCCTTCCCCTACTCTTCTTACTTTCTCTTCCCCTTTGTGCCTTTTCTTTGTAAGTAAGGATCAAAATGTAGAATAGATAATGTGGATTGATTTTTAAATTGAAGTTTGAAATATTGCACAATAACTTTTGGAAGAAACTTTGACCTTACTTGGAAGCAGCCTATAAGTTAATTTATTTTATATAGTTAATAATGGTGTAGTAATACAATTTGTAGAACTATCACAAAATTCAACCTACCTTACACTATTGTAGATCATAGGCTATTGATAACTATACCAGCCAGGTAATCTTAAAAAGGAGGCAAGCTAAAAACTAGCCCATCTACAGAACATAAAAAGATACATTTTCCCAAAGCAGTCTGGTATTTTCAGTCTGTGAATCTGAACTGTTGTCACTAATTTGGTTACAGATCAATCTGTATTACTATGGCTTGACTGAGACTGAGACTGTAATAATTTCAGCTCTCCTAGAATTTGGTACTGTCAGGAGGTCCATTTTGTGAAACATTTTAGAGAAGCAATGTTTAAATAAGATAAGGACATTATTTAATTGATTATATTTGATTTATGTTCCCATCTTTTAAGGCAGGTAAATGTTTAAAACTGGAGCTTAACAATGATTTTTCTTTCTTTGTTTCTCATTACATACAGGATGGTTAAAAAACAATCAAACAATTTCAAAGTATACTACTAGTAAGTTAATCCCATATGAACACATAGCCAAACCCAATTTGGAAAGAACTAACATGGGCATTGTTGTACATGTTCAATATGTGCCCTCCTCCCAGACAGGGCACACATCAATTTTATGTCAAATTCTTTACATACACACTTTTTGTGCATTGCTTTTCATGGTGGAAATGGGGTCAATCATGTGTTCTCTCCTTTAAAGCTATGAGAAATAAATGTTATAACATTAAGGTTATTAATTTTTCCTTGACAAACATCTTTTTCAATTTAATTTTAATTTTTATCAGTAAATGTTTGCAGCACAAAATTATTACATTCTAATGGGGAGTTGGTTCATGTACATAATGCATCTGAGTTCTTTTTTCATCCCTTTCTCCTCTCCTTCCTACTCTCTCCCTCCATTTCTTGGTCCCTTTCTCTTTTGCAAAAGATCTATCATGTCAGATGTCTTGTGGTTTTTCGTGGGACAATCTGGATGGTCACTTTCCAAGTATTCATTACCTACAGGTTGTATATATGTATGCATTTTGATTTTTCATTTATATTATTTATCTTAATCACATATGGTTATATCATATAAAATAAAATAAAATAAAAATTATCATATGTCTTGACCACTGCAAAAAGATATAGAACAAAGTTAATCTTTCTGATTTGGCAGACATGCTAGTTAGTTCTTTAAACAGTCAAGTAGATAATTAAATTAATTCTATTATACTTATTTTAAAAGTTAAAAATGACAAAAACCAAAAGAGAAAGATGCAAAGAGTAATTATTTTGAGATGTTATGAAAAAACAATTTTTCATCATTCATTGACAGACTAGGAGGCTGTGAATGTGCCATTTCTCAACAAACAGTCCTGATCCAAAAAATGTATTTTAAAAAAGTATTTTAAAATAATACATAAAAAGCACATCACCTTTTATCACATGAATCAATAGTTTGACACACATACATAGTGTAAAATTAAAGTTAGATGTTAGCAATGCAAAGATGATTAGAAAAACCTCAAATTTATCATTAAAATGCAAAAGAGCAGCACCGGATTGTGATTGATAAGTAAGATATGGTTAATGTAGACCCTTCAAAATTAATACTTTCATACAACTAAATGATGTGCTGTATTACAAAATCATTGTTTTTTGGGGGGGGGTTGGTACCAGGGATCGAACTCGGGTCCTTGCATTTGCGCAGCAGGCGGCAAAACCACTGAGCTAAATCCCTGGCCCTCAAAATCATTGTTTTGCTGTACTAGATAAAATAATTTGTAGCAAATCCATGAAGACGTCTTTAACTTCAACCTTGTAATATTTACATATGCTTATTTTCTTAAAGCAATCTGAGATCAAGATTCAGTTCTTGAATGACCCCAACATCTCACCATTGGAAATTTAAAATTATTTTATCTAATATTTATATTCATGCATTAATTTTCATATAATTATAATGTGATTGATTTCTTTTTAATATCATAACATAGGAGCCCTGATAAGGTAGCAGCCTATATGTCCATCAACAGATAAATGGATGATGAAAATATGGTATTTACACACAATGGAGTACTACTTTTCCATAAAGAAGGATAAACTTGAAATATCTGTTGGAAAATGGAGGCACCTCGAGACCATAATGTTAAATGAAATGAATCAGAAACATGAACTTAAATGTCACACGGTTTCTCTTACATGAGAAACCTAACATATAAATAAAGTGCAAAATAAAAGATATGTAACAGGAAGTGGTGAGATAGATTTTGCTCAAATGAGAAGAAGATCAAGAGATAGAGGGGGGGAATGAGAGGAGGGGAAGGGATGAAAAATAAATGAGATGTGTTAGTACATGTGCCATCTCCTCCCAAGGAATGTAATCATTATATACTGCAAACATGTACTACTATAAAAATTATAATGCACACATTAAAAACAATCAGCTACAAGTGTTGGAATAGTCTACACAAGGGAAATGAATGAATTTAGCTTTTCATCATATCCCAGGCAAGATGCGTGTTTTAAAAAGTTATTTCCAGGGTATGAAATTCAGTGTGGCTATTAGAGAACAGACAGGGTATGGGGACATTAATATTTAAAATGGGTTTTAAACACACATGAGGTAATTACTGCAAGTCAAAAACTTGCAAAATTCTAACTTGGAAAATCTAAAATGTTCTCTAGAAGTACAAAAGTAAATGTAGTTATTGAAATATAAGGATAGAAAATCAAAGTATCATTTCATTATTGCAGAAAAAAAGATCATAATGTGAAAATTTTGAATTATTGAAATGAAAGTCAGTGCTACATTCTTGCAGACTGTACATTTTCTGTCATTTCTCCTCTGCTGTGGTAGATCCCAAGTGTATGCTATACAGAGAATTACCTAAAAGTATCATAAAACCAGGACATAGATGAACATGAATGGAATCACTTCTAACAATTACAACAGGAAAGCAAGGATATAAATTCACCTTCTATGACAAAAGTATTCACAGATATGGTATAGGCTAAAATTTTCTTTCATCTCTGAAAAGTGGCATTACCGCTAGGGACATATTGTATATTTTATATATACTTATCTTTCTCCCCGGTGTAACAGAAACAATAGTAACATCAAGAGTGGTTCTGTGGAAGTCTTCTAAAATTACTATACTATTTTCTAATATTATTTATTAATATTATTTTGTTTTGTTGCTGCATAGTATTCATTAGTAAATTCACACAACCAATTTAAATTGTTTCCAATATTTATTATAAACAATCCACCAATGTTACTGAACTTGTTATTTCATGTACATGAATATATGTATTTTTGAATTTTAGATACAACATTGCTGAATCAAAGGGCATACTCGTTAAATGTTTCTGAAATCTTAAAGGTGTTCTCTGTTTTGGAACACATGAAGATGAACATTCAATTATGTCAGAGGTAATCTGTGTAAGGAACATTCACTTCTGAATTTTCTCTGTTATAATATCTATTGACTTTCATATGTGCAGAGAATTTTTCCATGATCTTAATATTACACTCATAACTGATGATGTCTATTTACATATTTATCATTTTTTCACTTGTTAAATTTTCATTTTATATTTTTATTTTAATTTAATAATTTTTATAGAATAATGAATTTTGTATGGAATAAGAAAGGAAGGTTAAAGAACATGACAAATTTTTTTGTGGCAGAGGAAAGAAGATTTAAGGATACCAGTAATACCTTTTTAATTCACATCTCTGAGCTGAAGCTCAGAAACAATTCATTTTTTTGTCTTGCTTGGCAAGATAATTTACATTTATTAACTGCTTGCTTGAACCTTGGTCATATCATTGCTAAAATGGCACTCTCATTTCAATGGTGTGTTGTTCATACTAAATATCAATTACCAGCAGATCACAGTAATTAATATTTGCTAATTATTTAAAATAAAGCCAATAAATTCAGACAAAAATTGAATACCAGGTTCTGGAAGAACCTGAACCCAATTCCATGCCTAGCCTTCCTGGTCACATTCCTTGTTATAAAAGTCATGCTTTCATGCCTTGCTCTACAGCTTTCTTAGTGGATCTAGCATAACCTTTGCTCAAACGTCTGTTTTGAGTCCATTATGAAGGTTTGAGCCTAATTGGGTCTTCTTTGAATATCTTTTATGATGTTCAAAGGGGTCCTCATTCTGACTGGTGACAATTCAAATGACTTACGACCCTATACGAGGTGTTTAAATTATCAATTATCTCACTTAAAATCAGCTAGCAATTTCCCAAATTTCCATGATTTTAATATTTTAAACTGTCTTCCAGATTTGCTATAACCTGTATATTCATCAATAGTTCAGATTTAACTAGAATATATACATACACATATATATGCAGCTGATATATATATCCTCAACACTTTTAAGTGGTTTTAATTAACATATAAAAATTGTTCATATTCATATCTTGATACATAAATATTGTGTAATATTCAAATCAGAGTAAAATGATTATCTCATTTATCATTGTTTTATGGCAGAAGCCTTCAAATTCTTCTAGGTTTTTATAAATATGCAGTACATAATTGTTTTCTGTAGTTACCCTTCTGTACAGTAAAACAGAATGTATTTCACTTATCTAACTATAAGTGTAGCTGTTGATCAAGTTTTTCGCATTACTTCTTTCACTGTACTCTCCCCAGACATGGATAACTACTGTTCTACTCTCCACTTCTATGAGACCTTTTTTAGATTCCACATATAAGTGAACTCATGTGATTTTTATCTTTCTTTTCCTGGCTTTGTCACCTAAAATAATAACCTCTGGTTCCATCCATGTTGTCACAAAACACAAGATTTCATTATTTTTTTGTTGTTGAACGGTTTTCTGTTATGTACATATACACCTTTTAACTTACTTACCAGTTAATGAACAATTGCTTTCATTTCTTGGCTCTTGTCAATAATGCTGCAGTAAACTTGCAAATATAGATGTCTCTTTGACATAATGACTTCATTTTCTTCACTATATGCCCAGGAGTGGAATTGCTAGATTATACAGTAGTTCTGTTCATAATTACTTACATTTTTACGTTGTTTTTTAATAATGAGTATATTAATTTAAATTTCTACTAACAGTGAATAAGCATAATCTTTTTTGCATGTCCTCACTAACTCTTATTTTTGTCTTTTGATAATGGACATTCTAATTGGAGTAATCTAGTATGATAGTGTGGTGTTGATGATTTTCACTTTTCCGTTTATTAGTGATGTTGAGCATTTTTTCATAGAACTTTTTATTTCTTTTTTTTTTTTTGGTACCAAGCATCTAACTCAGGACCTTTCACTTGCGCAGCAGGCGCCGGAACCACTGAGCTGAATCCCCGGCCCTTCATAGAGCTTTTGGTAATTTTTATTTCTTTTTTTAAGAACTACATATTTAGTTCTAGTGTGTTGGGGACTAAGCTACATAATTTAAATCTCACGATCTTGAGGTTGGTGTTATTTTGCCCTGGCAATAGGAAAGTATGTGGAAGGCCACATGCCCCCTGGCTATGGCTGGAATGCACTCTTGAGGTAAGACAGCATCTGCTGAGGATAGTTGTCCATAAACAGGCATTTGTATGCAAGAAAATCTGATTCCTCTTTACCTTAATCCTTAGCTATCCATTCTCTATAGTTGCTGTTCCACGAAACACATGCTACCCCTCCCCGTGTGCCTCTCACTAGCTAATAACAGTGGGCCAGCTACAAAGTTTTATTTGAATCTGTCTGCTACAGGTAGGTCTCCTTCCCTTTATATCTTGAAAATTGGCTCTTTTTCTTTTTATTCCTCATCATTCTCCCCAAAAGGTAGCTGAGGGTCTGATCAGCCTTCAGTACTAGTGTTCATTTTAAAATCAAATTATTTGTTTACATGCGCTTACATTTTTGAAGTTACTTTTGTATTCTAGGTATTACCCCTTGTAAAATGTGCAATTTGTAAATATTTTTTTCACTCCATAGGTTGTTCCAGCACTCTGTTGATTGCACATACTTTGTTATGTGGAAACTTTTCAGTTCCATGTAGTCCTACTTTAGTGTTAGTTTTTTTCTACCCAGCTTTTTCAGTCTTATCCAAATATTCTTGCCTATTTCAGTGATATGAAGTGTTTCCCAATATTTCCTTCAAGTCATTTTGTAGTTTCATATCTTACATTATGTTACTTAGTTAACCTTAATTTTTATAATCCCCATTCAGGACTGCTGACTTGTTTCTTGCTAATAGAATATGGCAAAGATGTAATGATGTCAACACCATAAATACTTACATAACAGGAGACTCCCTCTTGGCAGGACAGAGAAGAGATTTACTTCCCTGCTGGTCTTAAAGAAGAACTTGTGTGACAGTCTGTTGAAAGAGCCACGTGGCGGTAAACTGTGGGTGACTTCTGGGCCAGAGGGCATCAGGTAACTAATGTCCTGCAAGAAATTATGATCCTCAGTTCTGTGGCTTACAAGGAAATGAATTTTTTATTTTATTTTGGGGGGGGGGTACCGGGGATTGAACTCAGGTCCTTGCGCTTAGGAAACGAATTTTACCAACAGTTTTAGGAGGATTGGAAACAGATTTTTCACCAATTGAACCTTTGATGAGATTCCATTCTCAGTAGACTCTGGACTTCAGTCCAATGATACCAAGAAACAAGGAACCTCCTTAAATTGTGCCTGCCCTTCTAAGCTGTGAGATAATAAATCTATACAGTTTTAAGCCACCTTATGGCTAGTATTTAGATGTTCCCCCCAAAGCCTCATGTGCACATAGGTGGGCATTTTTCAGAGGTGGCTGGATCCAGAGTGTGTGATTTAGGAATTGATCCATTTTCATTATTTAAGAAATTATGACACAACATCTTAGAAAAACTATCCAACATAAAGGCCTAGCTATACTATATAATAGATCCATCCCTGAGAAATATTTCATCTCTGTGTAGATATACCCATCTAAAAATGGGCATGAGAATAAAAAAGTACTGCAAAATGTTTTAAACAGTGCCTAAGATATAAAACACACTCAAATGATGTAACTGATCATAATGTTTTCATAATATTTTTATAATAAATGTATTATAATCAACTTTGATAAACAATGAGTAAAAACTGTCAACAATATTCATAATATATTAAATGAGAAAATCAAAATAAGCTATACATCATGCAAGTATGTTTTAAGTATGGTACACTTAAAACATGTTAGATAGAAAACAACCACATTGTTATTTCCAAAAGTGAAAATGGCTGTTACCATTTTTTTCTAAGAATAATATTTTAAAAGCATCTTCATTTTAAATTTAAAAATTCATAGAATTTCTCTTTACTTTTAGACTGATATTCCTTATCTACCAATTAGTTTAGCCCAACTTTATTTTAATTTGGTCAGTGAAAATGTGCTGCAAAGTTACCCTTAGCTGACCACTAGAATACTGCTGCTGCACTAATCCTTTATCCATCAACCTTGAACAATATTTCAGTCTCCTGGTGAGTGCGTCCAAGTTACATTGTCCTAGGGAAGACAGTTCCAATTGTTAGAAAATGTCTCCTTATGCTGAGCTCAAATCTGTCTTCCAGTTATGAACATCAATTGATTCCAGGTCTGCCTTCTGAAACTGTACCAGCAAATCTATGATGTTTGGGGGAATAAAAGTTATTTTTTTCCTTTTTACAACAGGGGATTTAAAATAAGCTTAATCAAAACAACACATCTATAGATTTTTATGTCTTTTTATTCTGTACTTGAGTTATAAAGTCACAAAAAAGCATTTACATGAAATTTTGTCACTACATTTTGTTGATTTATGATTCTAATTTTAATATGATTCATAATTACATAAATAATTTTAGTGAATTCTACTGGTAAGTACATTTTTCCTTTTTTAACTTTAAATTTAGAACTAAGCTTGAATATGCAATGGAATTATTTTCAAAGCATTTTCTGTTACTAATTACATGTGATCTTCATATTTGGGTGTGTGTTATAAGCTTCCAAATTATAAAAAGTGAAATTTTTGTTATGTTCACTTTTGGATCTGTAAAAATTATACTTAAATTATCATTATCATTATTATTATTATTATTATTTGCTTTTGAGAAGAAAAATGATTTTGCACTAATCTTACAAATGCCAGCCAGCAGGAGAGTTTTTGGAGTGTGCTGAATAATAGAAAACACAGCTTACTAATCACAGTTATCTTGTTGTTAGGTTTTTCTTTTCTAAATGCTGATATAAAAACTGTTATAAACAGTTCCAAAGATTAGTAATTACCAAAAAGGATTATAAATTGGATCTGAAATAGTTCTCCTCATTTTGAGGGTTTATTATTAACCTGATTTTAAAAAAATTTTGGAGTACACTGAAAATATAAGGCTATTTATACTTAAACTACCTGTTCTATAAATATAATGTTTAGAAGTTTAGCATTTCATTTTAGAAGAAAGGCACTTTATTTAGCTACCAATTTATACACTTTTAAAAATGGAAATTTAAACGTATTGAAAGTATAGAGAATGATACTCTTGCTACATGGTGATTTTTCCTTCTAGTCAATGTTCTATGATATACAATGCATACTTAGAGATTTAGGATATTTTTTCTTCCTGAAATATAGAAAGATGAAAGACAGTGAAAGAAGGCATTCTAAATCTATTCTGTAACAGAAATATGTTAAAGAAAAAAAGGTTTCACATATGAGGTGATAGAATGAAACATCATTTCTGTCAGGTTATGCTAGAATCATCAGGTGGTAGACATTTATTTCCCTTAAGCTTTCTTTTCCCCCCCTGTTTGCTCCATTATTTGGAGCAAGTTGGAAGAAGAGTGAACAAATTCACAAAAACAGAATTTTACGTGTTTTCAAAAATCAAGCAACAGTTCATTCAATAAATCATTTAATAGTCAATATTAATTAAACATGTGTTTTGTAAAAAAGTAAGCATTTCCACAAGTGTATTTAATCCTTTAGATGAAAACCTCATCCATTTTTGGATGAAGAAATTAAAGTTGAATGATTATGTAATTTTCTTAAAGTCATAGAAGGCATTGGAGCTGTAGTTTTAATGCAGTTTTAATGCAGACTAATTTTAACTGTACAACTGTGGTATCTTTTGCTTTAGCATGTTGTTGCTACAAGAAAATATCTTATTAAAATATAATAAAAATATAAATGAATATAATAAAAATATATAAAAATATATAAATA
>NW_004624732.1:11330371-11344487 GCF_000247695.1 Heterocephalus glaber | reverse complement strand
AAATCCCATTTGACTCCGCTATTCCACTGCTGGGGATCTTCCCCAAAGAATTAAAAGAATCATACCAGAGTGATATATGTGCACCCATGTTCATAGCAGCACAGTTTGTGTTAGGTAAAACTTGGAAACAGCCCAAATGCCCATCAACTAGAGACTGGATAAAGAAAATGTGGGTTGTTTTTTTTTTATAAAATAGAGTACTACTCAACTACAAAAAATGAGAAATTAGAGACATTTGTAGCTAAATGCATGCACATTGAGGCAATACTCTTAAGTGAAATAAATAGGACACACATGTATAAATACCGAATAGTTTCTCTGGTGTGTGAAACTGAAAGTGTAAACAAGTACTAAAACGTAAAGTAGATAATGTGAAATAGGAAGAAAAGGGGCAAAGGGGAAGGGGAAGTGGGTTGGGTAGGGGAAAGGAAAGAGGGAAATGGAATTAATATGAGAAAATGGAAAAATGGAAACAAAGTCTTTGTAAATAGGGAGGGATGGAGTGGTTGAAGGGAGGGCTGGGCAAGGGTTAAAAATATGAAGCAAGAGAGATTATGTAAAGTTGCAAATTTCCAGTGATGAATGTCATTATATTGTATACCTAAATGTACCAATGATTCGAATGAATAATCGATAATGAAAAATAAGAAGGTCCAAAGGGGTAGGGATAGTGGGTGGGCAGGGGAAAGGAAAGAAGTGAAAGGAAAAATGCTGAGAAATGGAAAAAATGGAAATAAGTCTTTGTAAATAGGGAAGGGTGGAGGGTGTAAAGTGAGGGGTAGGAATGGGGAAAAAATAAGAACCAAGTTGCATCATGTAAAGGTACAAGTTCCCAATGAGAAATGTAAATCTGTTGTATACCTAAAATATACCAATAAAAGAATTTAAGTAATTTTAAGAAAAAGAAGAAATGGCAAAATCTGCAAGTACCCGATGATATAATTTTTAGAATGTTATATTGACACAAAATACTTTTTGTGCATACAATTACAATGGATTACTACAACAAATCTGTAAAGTGGGTGACATGATGATTATGTTGAATGTATAATTAGTAGGTGAGGAAATAGATATAAAGCATATTAGTGTATTATGTATAAAATTAAAAGTGTTAGAGCTTTAAGAGTGTCTCCGAACTTTCCTGTTTAAAGATTTTATACTATTAAGCCAGGCATGGTGTCTCACACCTGTAATCCCAGGACTCGGGGACCAGAGGCAGGAGGATCTCTGCGAGTTCAAGGCCAACCTGGGCTACACAGTCAGTTCATTGCCAACCTAAACTACAAAGCAAGACACTGTTTCAAAAAAACAAAACAAAACATACAAAAAAAGACTATACTATTATGAATAACTACCACTCACTCACCTTTACAAATACAAACAGCAACTCTCTCTTTCTGTTCTAAATACACACACACTCACACACACATACACACAAATACACATCTATTCTTGTCCCCATAACTTGAATTTGGACATGGTACTATAAAATACCAGGCTCTATAAATTTTATGGTAAGGACTTATAAAGGATCTGTACAGTTTTTTCCTTGAAAGTTATTTAAATGATTTATAAGATTATAAACAAAATGTATATTTCTTATGGTTGATATTTCAGCCTTCATTTACAATTTTAAAAATTCATCACAATTTTCTTTTTTGTGGGAGGGGACTTGGCCTCGGGACCTTGCGCTTGCGAGGCAGGCAGTGGAACCACTGAGCTAAATCCCGGCCATTCATAATTTTCTTATATGAATATAAACTTGAGGAATGCACTAATGATTTTTAAAGATAAATTTTAAAAAGTACTCAAGGATATTGTGGTTTTAGTAATTATGAAGTTATTTTTTTTTCAACCTGATTTTGAATTTAGACATCCCTTTCACAGCGTGCTGCTTACAGTTTCAATCAGTGAAAGATGTTTATATCAACAGATTCAAGAGTTTGGAAACAAAACTAGATAGCACTTTAAAAGGATACTTTCTTTCACCTTTGTCTTATTTTCTCATTTCTGGAACAAAATACCCTACATCCACAGTTTAAAGGAAGAGAGGTTTATTTTGGCTCATGTTTCAGACCAAAGTTGTCTGGCTCCAAGGCAGGATACCTTTGCAGAATTCTATAGGCATAAGAAAACAGCTTATCTTGTGGTGGGAAGCAGGGAGAATCAAGGGAGGAGCTGGGGGCAGTAAACCCTTCCAAATCACTCCTCCAGTTACCCTCTCCTCTTCCAACTGACCTCACCTCCTAACAGCAAGTTAGTTATAATCCCCTGGAAGCCAATCACCTTCCAAAATCCCTGCCTATGAGTGCATCCCTCTTGGGAGACATTTAAATATATAACATAACATTTTTCCTTTGGCCCATAAGACTTATGTGCACACTTTTATGCAAAATACATTTAGTCCATCTCTAATAGTTGCCAAAGTCCTAATAGCTTCAGCATTATTTGCTGAAAAGTCTCAGTCAAATGTCTACCATGAGACTCAAGGCAAACTCTTCTCTGTGCTCCTGTAAATATCAAAATGAAGCCAAACATTTCTGATGTACAGTGACACAGATTAAACATTCCTATTCTAAAAGGGAGGAATAAGTGGATAGACAGGAATTGGGCCAAAGCAAGACTGAAACCCATCAAGGCAAACATTAAAACCTGTAGCCAAATGTCTGATAGTCTGGACAAGTTGTGCCAAGATATGTACTCTAAATGTCTTGGGCTGTCCCAACCCTACAGCTTTGCTGGTTGTTGTAGCCATCATGGCTTCTTTCTTGGGCTGGCTTTGCTCATTCCTTGCAACTTTCCTCAGATATTCCATGTTCCTTGGGGTTTCCATTGACCTTTTAGCTTTATTCTAGTAGCTTCATGAACTGCCCTCTCAGAGACACATTGCTTACCCTCCCAGTCCTTCTTCTGAAATTAGGTGGAAGCCTCTGTAACCCTGAAACTCATATTCTGCATGCCTGTGAAACCAGCATAACAAGGTCTGCCACAAGTTTGACCATTAGCTAGGCCCTTTTGAATCGTGACTATAGAGGCCTCTTAATGCTTGGATGTCTGAGCAGTGTCAAATGAATTCTAGGAAGCCAATTTCCTAGGTGGTCGTTTTCAAGTAGATTGCCCTGCAGCTCTCATCTCAAAACTGTTTTTCACTTTTATATCTTGAGCCTTTGATTGGTGGGATCTTTCAGAATACTCCCATCCCCTCAAAGCAACTATTTTTCTGAATGTACATTCTGAACAAATATCTTCCCTATATAGACAAGGCTATGCTTTTACCTGGTTTGATGGTTTTCTGAAATGCCTCTAGAGTCCAAATGTGAGTCTCAGTGCGGCTTATCTCAAACCTAGTATCCCTCAGGACCTTATTTAGAAATGAATGGGCAGCAGGTCCCAAGTTCTATCCCTGGTAACAAAAAAAAAAAAAAAAAAAAAGAAGAAGAAGAAAAGAAAAGAAAATGAAATCAATCAATAACAAATGCTGGCAGGGTTGTGGGGAAACCTTCTCCACTGTTGGTGGGAGTGTTAGACTGGTGCAACCACTGTGGAAATCAGGATGGAGATACCTCAAAAACTAGGATTAAAGGTCCCATTTCACCCAGCTGACCCTGCTGGGTATCTTCCCAAAAGAATTAAAAGAATCATACCATAGTGATGTATGCGCACCCATGTTTATAGTGGCACAGTTTGTAATAGCTAAATCTTGGAAACAGCCCAAATGCCCTTCAACTGGTGACTGGATAAAGAAGTAGTTTTTTTTATTAAATGGAGTACTACTCAACCATAAATAATGAGAAACTAGAGACTTTTATAGCTAAATGGATGCATATTGAGGCCATACTCTTTTAAGTAAAAGAAATAGTACACACATGTGTAAATACTGAATAGTTTCTCTGGTGTGAGAAGCTGAAAGTGTAAATGAGTATCAAAATGTATGATAGATAATGTGAAATAGGAAGAAAAGGTCCAAAGGGGAAAGGAAAGGGGAAGTGGGAGGACTAAGGGAAAGGAAAGAAGGGAAAGAAAAAATATGAGAAAAGAAAAAAATAGAAAAGTCTTTGTAAATAGGGAAGGGTGGAGGAGTTGAAGGGAGGGTAAGGGAATGGGGAAAAAATAAGAACCAAGACATATGTAAAGGTCCAAATTTCCAATGATGAATGTCAACATATTTTATACCTAAAATGTACCAATAAACTCAATGAATTTAAAAAAAGAAAGAAAGAAAAAAAGAAATGAATGGGGTACCAGGAATTTAGCTCAGTGGTGCCACCACCTGCCTTGAAAGTGCAAGGTCCTGAGTTCGATCCCGGGTATCAAAAAAAGAAACAAAGGGACTTCTATGTTCCTTAAGGAGATTGGCCTAAAGTTTTCTTTTTTAATTGGTTCTTTGTCTAGTTTTGGAATCAAAGTGATGCTAGCTTTCCAGAAATTAGTTTGGAATCACTCCTTTGCTTTTAATTTCATTGGAGAGTTTGACTAGTATTAGTGATACAACATCCATATTTTGTAGAATTCAGCAGTGAATTCATCAGGTCCTGAGGTTTTTCTGATGGTAGGTTTTTTATTACTGCTTCAATTTTATTGCTTGGTATTGGATTTTCAATATTTTTATGTCTTTGCTTGGGTTAGTTTTGGTAAGTTGTATGAGGCTAGGAATCTGTCCATTTCTTCAAGATTTTCCAATTTTTTGATTATGATATTTTCATAGCACTTATTATCTCCTGGATTTTGATAGTATTTGTTGTGATTCTTCCTGCTTCACTTCTACTTGCACTGATATAAGTCTTTTTCTTTTGGTAAGTTTGGCTAAGGGTTTATCTATTTTGTTGATTCTTTCAAAAAACTCAGATATTTGATTTGTTGATTCTTTGTTTCTTTTAGTTTCAATTTTATGGATTTTTTACTTTGATTAAGTCCTTAATAATAGATTGGCAAATAGAATGCAACACACCATCAAATGAATCATACATCATGATCCACTATGATTCATCACAGGGTTGATTCAGCAAATAGAAATCAGTAAATGTAATATACCACATAAAGAGAAGCAAGGTCAAAAATCACATGATTATATCAATGGGTGTAGGAAAAGCTTTTGACAGAATCCAACACCCCTTCATAACAAAAACCCCAAAGAAAATAGTACAGGAAGACCTTAACTGAATCTGATAAAAGCCTTTTATGACAAACCAATGAACATATCATATTAAATGGTGAAAAACTGAAAGCTTTCCTTCTAAAACAAAGAAGAAAAAGGTGCCCACTATCACCACTTCTGTTAAACATAGCACTGGAAACATTAGACAGAGAAATCAGGCAAGAGGAAGAAATAAAGGAAAGATATGCATAGGAAAGGAATAAGTCAAATTAGCATTATTTGCAGGTGACATGATACACTACACAGAAGACACATAATTCCACCAGAAGATTCCTGGAGTTAATAATCAAATTCAGTTATGTGGAAAGATACAAAATGAAGACACAAAAATCAGTAGCATTTGCGTTTAGCAATAATGAAAAAGAGATTTAGAAACAATACCATTCACAATAGCATCAAGAGAAGTTTAATACCTAGGAATTAACCTAGCCAAGGAAGTGAAAGACTTCTACAATAAAAACTGCAGTACTCTGAAAAAATAGACTGAAGAGGACAGACATCACAAAATAGAAAGATATCCCCTGTTCCTGAATAAGCAGAACCAATACTGTCAAAGTGGCCATACTTCCAAAACTGATATGTAGATTCAGTGCAATTACAATCACAAAACCAACAGCCCTCCTCATGGAACTAGAGCAAACAATTCATAAGGAACCAGAAAGACTCAGTATAGGAAAACAATCCTGAGCAGCAAAAGCAAAGCAGGAGACATCACACTACTTCACTGGAAGTTTTAATCAAAGCACTGGTGTTAAAAAAATGTCACAGTATTAGCACAAAAACAAACATGTGGATCAATAGACAGAATAGAAGATACAGAAACATTCCCAGACACATTCAACTATTCAGTCCTCAATAAAGGGACCAAAAATAGAAGTTGGAGGAAAAATAGCCTATTCAACAAATGGTGCTGAGAAAATTGGCTATCTATATGGAGAAGATTCAAGCTGGATCCATATCTCACAAAATCAAAATTGGTCAAATATTTAAACATCAAAGAGAAACAATGCACCTATTGGAAGATAAAATAAGTAAAACTCTTGAAGTCATAGGTGTAGACAAGAACTTTCTGAACAGAACTCCAATTACACAAGAAATAATGGGAAGAATGACCTCAAACTCCTGGGCCCAGGTGAAGCTCCTTCCTCTGACTCTATGGGAGCTGAGACTACATATATGATGCAACATGCCTAGGCAAGATCTCACTTAAATGAATTTTTTAGTGGAGAAATTCTATATATCTATTTATCTATCTACTATCTCTCTATCACCAGTCTATAGAGTTGAACATGTATAAGTAATTATTTTTCTATTTTATGGATAAGTGGAATAAAACCACTTACTGCAACTAAAGTTATCATTAAAGGGTACTACTTGAACAATGGCCTCACAGATGGAAAAACAGCTTAATAAATGCTTAACACACAATTTTAATAGCTAACATATATTATTCCAAAATATATCGAGATGATACATATAAAATTACATATAGACATTACTGTTGTTCTTATTTTCAGAAAAGATCAAATAAATTTGAAAAGATTAATAGAATTGATCCTATTTACATGCTATTAAGTAGGAGATCTAGGCCTTACATTCCTTTCACACTTGAGCCTATACATTTAATCATTAAAATTTAAATGTGAAAATTGGTGTCTGATCTTACCACTACTCTGGCTAACATGGTTTTGTTTCAGTTCCTGGGATAGAGGGAAAAATATTAAAAGGGATGAGTAATAGTATCTCCTCAGTGATCTACTTTACTTCTGGGCCGTTCTTGAAGACCCCTATTTGTTTGGCACTTCTTCATTTAATCAAGAGATTTCACACATCCTTAGGTCTTTCCTTCTGGACTCTATAGATTTACCAAGTTATATGTTTTCCAGATATGAACTTTTTGTTTCTAGCAACGTGTAATATTTCTTATCATAATAGTACATATTGGATTTAAAATAAGCATAACAAGGTAGTCTTGGATAAAAATACAAATGCAATTTTTTCGAATAAAACACAAATGATCAGATCAAATAAAATTGTTTCATTGTAGATTTATTCTAATTAGTTAACCAGTTAACTAAAATGTTGGTAATTTTATTTTAGGGATCTTCAATGCATTCAGTTGTTCCTTATTAGGCAAGCAAATATTTAATAGGTTCCTACTATATTCAGTACATTGTATTTATCATCCTGGGAATGGAAATAAGAATACTAATAAATTTAAAAGAAAACCTAGAAAAGTTTATTGTCATTTGAGAAATCTTTTAACTATATTTTGAGCATCTTTTGATAAAATGCAACAAAATTTTTAAAAAATAAGAGAAAAGTTCTGAAAAATTTAATGTCTTCATTTTACTTGTGCAAAAATCATTCTTTTTACATAAACTTTTACTAGTGCTCCTATAACACAACATAGATTTGATCTGAATTTCAAATTGTGTGCACTTTCTTATGAATGTTAAAGTGAATATTGTTTAAAATCTTACCACAAGTGCACAATAGTACCAAAAAAAGTGTTTATTGACTTGAATACATCTTAGGTTTACCAGTAGAGTGAAACAAATCAAGGAGTAGAAATCAGGCAAATTTATTTGTAAGATATCAAGGGCATCACCAACCAAAGAGTAGACAAGATGACCTGATTTACTTTTTACAAGTGTAAGGATACACCATAAATGTTATTGGAGATTTGAGTCTCAAAATTCCAACAGGCTGACTGGGAGAAAAAGAAAGGGTAAAGTTATTTAAGTAGACATTAGGAATATGTCATTGGCAATTGTAGTAATGGGGTTAAGAATTTTTCCTGAAGACCAGATTCTCTTTGCATTTGGCTCCACCATTTCTAAATATTTCTATAAGGAAAAGGAAACCACAGAGGGAAAGTCTTGTTCATTCACATTCATCTTTACTACATTTGTAATTCACTCTAATTCTATCCACTCTAATTCTATCCAACCTCAGCAACCCACTAACTTCCTCTTTCAATTTATGCATAGAATTTAAAATGTTCATATATTCAATCTATCAATATTTTGTAATTCCAGCATAACTAAAAGGAAATAAAATGGTATGTTGGGGGAGATTAACACTTTTGAGTAGATAACTGAAAAGTAATGAGCTTTGAAATCAGCAGGCAAAATTGTTTGTGATTTGAGAAATGTTTGAGAAAGTTCTAGAACATTAAGTAAAGATTTCTAGGATATATGTGTGTTCATATAATTTAGGTAAGATTAGCAGGTATTATATTCACTTGGGAAGCCAGATGCTTACATTAGATAATATCTGAAGTGATAAGAAATTAAATGAAATATGTGACCAAAGAAATCAAGAGATTATGAAAATAATTTGAATTTCAAAAGTTTTCATGTTATATTCTAGCTACCTACATCTTTTCTCAGTTTACTATTAAAGCATATGCTGCTTAATTGGTGAAGAGTCACCTATACCTAATGCAACCTGCTTTTGAAAAGTATATACTAGCCAGATACTGAAATTCAAACTATTCCACATTTGACACATAGAAATTTAATAGAAAATAGAATTATTAGTTTCAACATGAAGTATATGTTAAAGGATATTTTCTGGAAAAATATGCATTTCTGATTCACTAATTATTTTCTTTTTACTTACAACATTTTATTCTTTTGGAGTTTTTTTCTCTCTGAGATTACCCTTGAAACTGTCAATAAATGATTTTACTTTTGTCAGTAAAAACTATTTACAGAAAGACCAAAGTTAAAGGTTCTCATACTAGAAAAATCTTGCTAATATGGAAAAAGTAGGATTCAGTGTTATGTTTGGGTGAGATCCAAGATACTGTAGGTCAAAGAGTTGAATTATTTGTTTCCTGGGTAATGTTTGTTAAGGCATTTGAGGAAAAAGTCCCCTTTTTGACAGGTATGAACCATTCCTCTCTCAGATCATCTTGCAACTAGAATAATCACTAATATTCCATGTAAAACTTAAATAAAAATATGAAGATGAAAGTTTCTATAAATATTATTGATATATATCATGAAAATAGTTTATTATTATTATTAGTTATTATTTTGTGCTATGCTAGGGATCAAACCTAGGTCTTTGTGCATGCCAGAGAAATGCTCTACCACTAAGCTACATCTCCTGAAAATGTGTTTTAAATTCAGTGCTTAAAATGTAAATGAAAAGTCTATTTTAAGATAATCATCTATCTCATAAATATAATTATGCCTAATCCCAGCATATGAAAGGTTCTAGATTTGATCTGCAGCACAACACAAATACACACACACACACACACACACACACGCACAAACAAATTTCTTGGTATAAATAAACCCTATTTATTTAAATTATTAAATTAATCCTAGTATTCTTACAACATTCACTACATGCATGTTTGGGAAAAACATGACCCTCTAAATAAATAAGTTCCATGTGTATTAGCTTTGCATTACTACCACGAAATACCTGACAAAGACTTTTTAAGAAATGAGAGGTTTATTGTGGCTCATAGATTGAAGGTTCAAATCCAAGTTAGGGTAGCCCCATTCATGTGCTGCATGTGCCTACCAGAATGAGCAGAATGAAAAATCTGAAAGTTCCAAAGAATGATGATGATGTGCAGTAATTAGAACTCTTATTCACTGTTGTTTGGAATGCTAATTGGTTGGAAAAACATTTGTCAAGCTCTACTAAAGCTGAACAAACACTCTGTGACCCACCCATCCTAGTACATAACATATTTTCCTATCCAGTTGCATGCATATCATCAGAAGATGTGGCAGAAATGTTCGTAGAACCATTGTTTGTAATAATCCCACCAAAATGTTCAACACTACAGTCTCTAACTATCTCTGCGAATTTCTTTTCAATGAACAAAATTTGCTGATAGAATTTGAATTTTCCACTTTTGATGTTAGGCTATGGCAGAAATACCAGGGGAACTTCCAGAAGACTTCTTTATTATGAGATTTCCAATAAATATTTTTATAAAATATCCATGAACAAGCAGCACAATTTTCCACCAAGAAGGAAGACATATAATGAGGTGAATAATATAATGGGATGAAGATATACCTTTAGGAATTATTATGAAATATTTAGTTTTTTTATGGGTCCCAATTTATGACTAAAATAAATTGCTTATATAGCGACAATATTTCATTTAAAAGATAACAAAATATGTCAACCTAAGGGTCTTATTAATATATTACCCAAGAAGTTATTTTAGAAGTTATTTTAAAAGCATGAAAGTACAGAAAAGGAATTTTCCAGTCTAAAGAAACATTATATTTTCAGCACCATAATTATTGTCATTTCCAGTGCTGTAAAGCTTTAATCCAGGGGAAACTCATCAGTGAAATATGACTCAGTTTGATCTGAAAGTCCTTGAGAAGAGAGCTTTCTGCAGATGGTTGTTCATCTGCATCTTGTAATTATAGTATATGTTCACACTCTAATAAACCTAAAAATATGTAAAGACAGATATAGTCAATCTTCTGAATAAGCAATAACTAATGAACATCTGGAAATTGCTACATGATTTATAATGGAGTGGATAATTTCTAAATCAATCAATGAAGTGGTGGCTGTTAATTTCTGAGTATAAATACTCCAGTACCACCTAGGCATTTAAAAATCACTAGGCTTATTCTAAACATGTATTTGTACAAATTATAATGTTCTGTAATTTTAAATAAGTTTACATGAAAATGTTCTTTTTAGACATGGACAGCCACATGGTTAGGTGAGTGACTGGAAACACCAATACAATGATTCAAGGAAAAGCAGACTAGTTGACTGGAAGACAATTCAGTTCACCTACTTCCAGTATGAATAGCTAAGCCACAGAGGAAAGCATCCTCAGGAAAAAAGACTCAGGGCCAGTTAGGACTAATCTCAATTCCCAAAACACCTCGCTTCCCATTGTTTTTCTAGTTTGATTACCCTGAACATTTTTGAGGCCTTTGAGCAAAATGAGTTTTGAAAATTATTCACTGGGAAGCATGATATTGCCCAAAATAATGACTTTCTAAATATGCTATTTCAGTTTATTGTTCTACATGCTTGGTCCCTAACCCTGCTTCAACCAGAGGAGCTTTGTTTTAATTAGTTTGTATTTGTAAAAGTTTTAAATGTTTTAACAAACCATAGTGATACAACAGAAAAAGCCTTAAAATCTACTCTTGTAAGGGTATCTTTATTTTAATTAAGATGGGTCAGTGTTTGACTTTAACTGATGAATCATTCAATACGACATTTCCACAAAATAATGCAAGCCTGAAGAGTAGTTTTAATAGGTGACTTTACCCACACTGTGGTGAACTTTGCATTAGAGAAAAACCTTTTAATCTACAGTAAATGATGGGATGGTTCTTACATAAAGAAAAAGCAACATGTAGCTTCCTCAAAACATTAAAATCAAATTACTAAAAGAACACACACACACACACACACACACACACACTACTATATGGTCCAGTACTCCCTGTTGTGAGTATATACTCAAAAACAATGAAATCAGTACCTTGAATAGGTACTGAATAGCTCTTTCCAACATTACTCATAATAGCTAAGACATAGGAACAGCCTAAGTGCCTCTCAATGGATGAAAGAGCAATAATGTTATATATAGATAATGGAATCCTATTCAGCCATTAAAAGGAATATGCTGCCATTTGCAACCACTTTGATAAACCTGAAGGACACTACACTAAGTGGAATAAGTCAGACACAGAAAAACGCTATACAGTCTCACTTACATGTGAAATCTAAAAATAACTCCACAACTAAGTAGGAACAGATTAGAATTGTGGTTGGCATGGATGGGGAACAAGAGGAAATAGGAAGAACTAAGTTAAATGGTAAAAAGATGCAGTTATATACATTAAATGTATAGTGATCTAATATATAATAGGAGGGCTATGATTAATAATACAGTATTTTAAGGGCCGGGGATTTAGCTCAGTGGTTTCGCCGCCTGCTACGCAAGAGCAAAGACCCGAGTTCGATCCCCAGTACCTGCCCCCCCCCAAAAATAATACAGTATTCTGTGGAAATTGAAAATTTGTTAAACAAATTTTAATTATTTATTCTCCCTCTCAACATATACTACATACAAAGATAATTGAAGTGTGATGACTATGTTAAATTGGTTCCTTGTACTAATAATTTCACAATGGTTAGCCACATCATAATGCTTTCCTTTGATTTACATATTAGAATAAAAAGAAAAGTCACATACTGAAAATAATCTTGAAATGATCAATAGCAATAATTTTGTACTTGGATAAGTGTTCCATACCCTTGACTTCAAAATCTTGAAATTTTACATCTTCTCTACTTTTTGGATTAAAAAAATGAAGAGTTAAAATAAACAGAAAGAGCAAAAGTCTTTTATTTGGTTAATCACTTAGTAGAATTATTTTATTTAATCTTTACAGCAACTTATTTAGCCCTCACAAAAATCTAGGTATTAATTCCATCCCAACTTCATAAAGAGTTGGCCTGAGCAAATCTGAACCTACCTATGGATGAAATTATCCTGGTTCCAAATTCATTTCTTTTCCTTGCCTCATCATCACAAAAATGATACTTGAGTAGGATTTAAAATATATATTGTGTGAGTAGATCATCCTACTCTCTTATGTATATACTTTTATTAGGAATATGAATAGCAGCAAAAGTGAAGGCTGTATATTGCAGTCAACTCAAAACTGAAGTACTAGCTACTACCCGCTACTTTGAATATACTAATCAATACCAATAGGTTCAAGAAAAATCTTTTCAACTAAGATAGTCATCAATTTTTCTAATTAGAAAGTTTTCACTGTATTATTTTTAGATGAAACCTACATTTCATTAAAAAATAGTAAAAGCTCCCCATTCCAACTTGAATTTTTAGATTATTATGAGTTTGAATATGTACATTATTTGGCTATTTTCTAATCTTCCAACTAGTGGCTGAGACAAAAATATTTGGTACCATTTCTTTAAAAAAAGATAATTTTATTTTTTCCACTAAATGTAGTATTCATTTGATTCTCTAAAATAGAGTTCTTTTTAGTTCTAAATCCAATAAATTGCCTTTAAATAGATTTTTATGTGATACAGAAATTTTTAACAACCTTCATCTGACACATTGGGTTTGGAATTCAAAATATCATGCTAGATTTTTATAATTATATAAATTCTCCTGAAAAAATGGTACTGCTTTATAAACTACTTGTTTTGATTTCATGAAACTAAAATAAATAATTTCTTTTATAAGTTGTAGTTCACATGGTCCATTGGAAAGGCTATCATATAGAATGTTGTGTCCCTCAAATTTATGTTGTTAATCGTTAACCTATAGTATTTCAGAATGTGCCAGTATTTGGACATAGATAGAAACTGTAAAAATGTTGTCAATGTTAAAAGAAGTAAATTATTTTTTTTACAAAAGTAAGAAAATTTTATTGAAAAAATTTCAAAATTCCATAGCTTTCATATTCCAAATGCATTTTTTTTCAGGAAAAGAATTCCAGGATACACTGCAAAGCAGAAGTTTCTAATTTTTTGATCCTTACTAGAACAGTTCATTCAGAACTTATGACAAAGCTGGAGGTGGTGAACAGAGAGTGAATAATTAATTAAAGTCAAGCTTTAAATTAGAGCGCTACTGGAGACAGAATCAGTCCTTCTTGTCCCAGAGCTTTCACCTGTCTTCAGTAGCTTTTTTTTTTCCATTAAGTTTATTGGTACATTTTAGGTATAAAATACAGTTACATTCATCATTGGGATCTTCTGCTGTTACATGATGTATCTTTGTTCTTATTTTTCCCCCTTCCCCTGCCCACCCTTCACCCCCTCGACCCTTCCCTATTTGCAAAGACTTTGTTTCCATTTTTTTCTTTTCCTTTCTTTACTTTCCCCTACCCCTCCCACTTCCCCTACTTCTTTAGACCTTTTCTTTCTATTACAAAATATCAATTATACATTTTT
>NW_004624732.1:11318105-11328113 GCF_000247695.1 Heterocephalus glaber | reverse complement strand
TTTTTTTTTTTTTTTCATCAAGACTAGTTGGAGTCCTATATGCTTCACTTATCTGTATGTCAAGTTCTTTTCCCCTGCTTGGGAAGTTTTCTGCCATCACTTTTGTGAACAGTTTTTTTATATCATCTGCACTCTCTGCTCTTTCTTCTTTGACTCCAATCAGTCTTATGTTATTCTTCTGTGCATCATCTAGCAGCTGCTGGATTGATTTCTCATGGTCCCTTACTATTTTAAGACAATTTTTCTTGTCCTGGTCACTAATTGCAATCTTACCTTCTATGACTGAAATTCTGCCCTCACTTTGGCACATTCTACTGCATAAGCTTTCAATGGAGTTTTTAATCTCCTGGAAATCTGTTTGTATCTGTTTATGGATTTCATATGTTTCCTATGTTGGGATTCCATCATGTTCCTCAGTTCCTCTATTTTTTTATCGGTGTCTTCTCTAGATTTATTAATCATGTCTTGCACTATGGGCACAATCTCTGTTGTTATCTGAGAAATTACTTCTGATTTCATTTTTTCCAGATCCTCTTTTGTTGCCAGTTCAGGGAGTCCAGGTGTTTGATTATCAGATCCTTCCTTCTGGTTTCCCTTTGGGGTTGTTGTAGGTGACCTTGAAGTCTGGTTTTGAGGCTTGTTTATGTTTCTTCTCATTTTGATGGTGGGGAGGTGTTGCTGGTGCCTTTGTAGCTCACCTCCTGTCCACTGAGGTGCCCCCGGAAGCCTCCTCCTGCCTGCTGGGACCAGCTCACCTCCTGTGCCCTGAGTGTGTTGGTACGGTGGCCTAGAAGCTAAATGGAGTTAATTATTTATGAGGATGGGACCCTAATCTTCTATAACTGGTATCCATAAAGGAAGATAGAAGATGCTAGGGTCAGGTGTTCTTGCACCGAGAAAAGGTCACATGAGGTCACAATGAAAAGGACCCCATCTGCATACTAAGGGAAGACCCCAGGAGGAATGAAACTGATTAAACCTTGATACTTGACTTTCATCTTGCACATTTAAAAGAAAATAAATTTGTGTTATTTAAGCCACCCAGTCTTCTTAAGTCAGCCCTAGCAAACTAATATAACTACACATAATTCAGTAAGGTTCTTGTTTGTATAAATAAAATTGGACATAAATTTATGGACAAAAATTGAATTGAATTGAATTTGGACAAAAAAATTGACAGACTACTTCTCTGACCTTCCTCTCCAACAACTTATAAGTAATGTGTAAGCACTTTCAAAAGATTCCCAAGAAAAAGAGTGCTCTGAATCCGTAAAATGAATTTCCTAGCATTGTTTTGTTCTGTTTTGTGAAATCACAATAAACATTATACAGAATTACTAAGTGCCTAAATTATGTGATACATGAAATTTATTAGATTCCAAATTCTAAACATATAAAAATCATCAACCATTAAACAAGTGCTTGTCAATAAAAGGTATGTAAAATAACAAAAGAAAACAAAACCAAAACCAATCTCAACTCTACTTTTCTTCCAATCCATTTTTATTCAGAAGACTGATCTTTCCAAAATGCATTTGATCTTATTATTTCTTTGTTTGAAACAACTTTAGTTATCCTTCTAGTAATGCAAAATAAGTTCAAATTCTTCAACATAGCACAGAGGGTCTCTGATAACTTAAAGGTTGACCCTTTAACTTACAGGTTGACACCTTTTCAACTTCCTCATCAATCCCATCCCCTTAAGGCACTGTAGTCCAGCAAAACCCAAACCCCTTCACCTCTCCAAAATAATATATTCATGGGTTTTCTCACCTGTCTGCCATTTCTTCTGCTTGTCTCTGTGTTTGGAGCTACACTTCCCTAATCACACCATGCTTGACAAATGAGTGGGGTGGCTAAGATGAAAGATTTTATAGATTCAAATCCTATTCTGTTACTGACTACATGACCTCTCTATGCTTCAGCTTTTTCATTTGTATAGGAATTAAATAAATATCAAAATTAGCACTTTAGGAATATTATGTTAGTCAATGAACTAATTCAAAAATCAGTATGAAGATTCTTCAAGGAACTAAAAATGGAAATTCCATTTGATCCACATATAACTCTTCTGGGTATCTTCCTGAAAGAGTTAGAGACATCATATTACAGTGCCACATTCATATCCATGTTTATACCAGCATAACTCATAACAGGTAGAACTTGGGAAGAGCCTATAGTCCCATTAACAGATGAATACCTTAATAATATGGTATATGTGCACAACAGAGTACTGCTCAGTCAAAGAAATATAAATGTGAATCATTTGTGGGAAAATAGAAGAAACCTGAGACTATAATGCTAAGTGAAATTAGCCACAGAACGTTCAGTGTATCGTGATTTCTCTTATATGAGAAACCCAAAATATAAATGATGTAAAGATCAAAATAGGACATAGGTAGATTTTATGGAGAGGGGAATGGGACCTAGGGATCGAGGTAGATGGGAGAGGAGAGGGAAGTAAAAATGATTGAGATGCAATATGTAAATGAAAAAATTCATATACATATTAAATGCAATTATTATGTATCACAAACATATTAACAAAAAAGAAGCTAAAAATAAAATTATATAGTTTAGGTATCAGACAGTCTTTTGTCATATTCAAAATAATGACTATAATAATTATGATTTTGGGACTCACATAATGATGATGTGAGATTGTGTTTTTTTCTGGTTTGATCCTCTGTAAGTTATATTTATAACTTATTTCAGTTATGACAATCTTGTTTTCTTATTTATAAGAATTTGTAAGAAATTTATTTATAAATTTATGGCTAGAATAAAGTGAGTGCCAGCTCATATTGCCCCCATATACTTAAAGAAGAAAAGGTTTATGAATATTAAATTACTTCTTCAATTATCAGTATCAGATTGATAAATTGTGATATAAAATGATAAAAAATGCCCCTGCTTTTGATTACAGGAAATAAAGATTCTACAGTTGAAATCATTTTTCCTTTTACCCAGTGATAGGTTAAGTACTGCTTCTCTCTTTAGGACTCTTGTGGAAAGCACCAACTGTTGATATGTTACTGACTTTCCTTGACCTCACTCAGTGTCTGTGGAAGACAATTTCAGTTGCTATCTCAGTTTTATGTACCTGTAACAGAAGCCACTCACACTTCCATCACTAAATTTTTTCTGCCTTTCTTTCTGGTTGCCGTGGCTGCAAAGGCTTTATGTTCCCATTGTGTCGCAGTTGCAGTTTCCCGGTTGTTGCTTAGGAGGCATCTGTCAATCAGTCTCACACATCTTTTCAGCAGAAAGCAGAGTGCCTAAGTGAGCCATTACCCTGGCAGCACGTGTCAGTGATCACTATTAGGAACGGCTTCGCTGAAGTTGTTCAAACTACAGGACCAGGCTAATGATGCATCTCCAAGAATTTTCCTTACAGAAAGGAATTGGCTCACTACAATGCTTGAACAACAGGAATACGGCCTTTGATCATGGCACTGTCTCTATTAATTTCTTTTTTTTTTTTTTGGTATTGGGACCAAACTCAGGACATTGCACTTTCGAGGCAGGCAGCAGCACTCTATAAATTTTTGATGGATTATGTAAAGATGCTCAGTAATATTGACAAGATTGTATCTAATCAATTTGTTTTGGGCAATTTCTGGGACATAGGTTGAAGAAACTGCTGTAGCAAACTTTGGGAAGAATGATGCACTATATACTTACACTTATTATAATATTTCAAAAATAACAAAGCACTATTTTCACCTCATTAATTTTCCTAACTTTTAACTTTTCTTATGTTTGCCTTGACTCTAACAAACGTGGCAAAGTAATTATTGTATAATACAACACAGAAAACACCGATAAATGATATTAGGATCTTTTCCCAAGATTTCAACATACTGTATTGACAATTATACATGTTAATATTACATGATTGTGTAGAGGTTCGTCTAATTCACATTACTTCATTCCTCATTTTCATGTACTGCTAATTCTGTTTCTGGTTATCTCTCTTGCAGTCAACATTTCTTCATTTCTTTGCACAAAATGATACAGTACACTCTAAATCCATTTCAATGACAGAAGCTTAATCTGATACAACTTTTGATGCTGAACATCCTGATATCTGGTATACATTGGCTGTCCTGCAATCTATTCTTTAGGATTAGTAGGTTTAGCTAATAACATACAGAATAATTTTAATTCTTGTTATGTATTCTTTGATAATATACAGCTCAACTGAGTTAAACACAGCAGGCACTATAGACTGATATTTGTGCATGTACACACTGAGAAGCAAATGTGTCTATTAACATGAGATTATCTATGGCTCAAATTTTCTTTCCTATTAAATGGCAGTATTTATAGTTTAATGTAGTAGACAGTTCCTAATTAGCTTATTTATTTGTTTGTCGACTTACTATTTTAATAAGTCTCAAAATGGAAATAACATAAAGTCCAACCTGAATTGTCTTAAAAAATGAAGGAATGAGGGCCAGGGATTTAGCTCAGTGGTTCTGCCGCCTGCCTCGAAAGTGCAAGGTCCTGAGTTCAATCCCCGGTACCAAAAAAATAAATAAATAAAAAGAAAGAAAAAATGAAGTAATGTTTGAATGAGTGCATATATTAGTGGGAAAGGAAGGATGAAGTTCAGGAATGATTTCATCTGGACTTTTACTCTATCATGAGGGATCCAGCTCTGTATCTTTTAGTTGTCTGAATCTTCATATACTGGTTTATCCTCTTGAGGACTTTTAAAGTGATCATAGCAGGTCTAGATCCTCAACTTTACATATGACAACATCCAACATCATTCAAGAGTTGCATCGTCCAGTTGCAACACTTCAGTAACCCTGACGCTTGCTGTTCTGGAGCCAGTTTAGAACACATATTCACATGAACCCACTGGCTGAATTGAAGGGAATGGGATATATTGAGCAAGGTCACATTCTCTACACTTGATGCTTATAGTATGCCTGGAGCACATTACTTAAAACTGAAGCTGAGAGAGGAGTTAGTGCTCCTGGAAGCACTGAGATCTCTAAATGGAACCCAGAGACTATTGCAAAGAGGAAAATAAATGGAAAATGGAGATATGTTCAACATATAGGTTATAGACACTTCTAATAATTCTGCATTGCCTGCCACAAAACAGCAAAAGTATTGGTGGTACTCAAACTCCCTTGTCCTGTTCTGTAAGGAAGGTCTGACATTATTTTGAAAGACATTTTATCTATTTTTTGTGATGTTAGAGAGTGGGTGTCAAAGAGGAGTTCAGCAGGGAAGCAGAATGAAGAAAAAACTGGACAGTTTCCCAGCTCTCCTGAGTCAGGTCCTCACAGTATGGCTTCATTAATCTCTTTGAAGTAATTTCTCAGAACATCAGACACATTGAAATGTTAGTACAAAAATACATTTCAAAGCCAAATATGAATGCTTTTCATACCAGGTATCATTTTAGATTAACCATATCTCTTTGATAAGATGTTATCTTCTCCTCTAGGATTTGGGCAATAATAACTTTAGGTAGGCCTGGAAGAGACTTAAATGTTTAACAACTGCTAGATCATGTGCTTTTGCCCATCATTATGTTCACAGCCAGGTGGAAAGATGGGTAGCCAACTGGTTTTACTACTGTGAGTATTGGTTGAATGACATCCATGGTTAGGTCCTTCTATAGGGAACTGGTAAATTATTACAATGAAGTCCTAAGACCTGAAAATTATTTATTATTTAAAAGTATGTAATTATAGTGGTAAAAGTGGCTGTGAAAGGATTCATGTTTGTGAGGAGGATGCCCACCCTTTGGTCTTTTCTTATAATTGTAAGGCTACCTGCTTTCATTGTTGGTCTAAACTTTCCTAATACAAAGATTATAAGTTTCAGTGTTTTAAAGAGATGCTCATCAAACACATTAGTTTTTTGGCCTGTTAGAACATATAAGCAAACTTTTTATTTATAAATAATTTCTTTCATAGACATAATCACTTTTTGTTTCTGTGTAATTTTCATCTGTTGCTTTTAGGTTAATAGTATATAAATGTTTTTTGTATTATATTTTGAGAGTGTTTGGGAAAGAAAGTCACCATGTTTGTTGTTGTCAGTCCACTTTGGGCTGCTATGACAGAATACCATAGACTCATTAATTGATAATGAACAAAAACTTGTTGGACTATGGCTGTGGACAGTGGGAAGTCCAATATTGAGAGATCAGCGAGGTGTGAAGGCTTACTGGCTATGCCATCATGGCAGAAGGACAGAGAGACGGTGAGACAAGCCAAAATGCATTTTTTATCTGGTACCCATTCCTATGATAATTAACCCTCTTTGGAGGAAATGTAATGAATCTATTGATGAGGACAAAAGATTAATGTTCTTATTACCTTTTGAAAGTCTCATCTCTTAATACTCTTTTGATGAAAGTAAACTTCAACATGAGTTAGGGAGGGAATCAATATCCAAGCCCTAACTATTGCCACCCAGCAATGCAGTTTTTTGCATTCATATCTCTGTTTCCTGTTTCAGTACAGAGACCATACCTGAGATTTTCCAAACCAAAACAAAATATTCATTTTGTAGAGACTCTCAATTCTACTGGGAGACATTTTTGATAACTCCTGAAAACTCTTGAAAACTTTTTTTCTGAACATATGCATAGCTTCATAATAATTATTGTTTTCTTTTTGTATTATTATTATTTTTAACTTATATAAAGAAAAGCTTTATTTTGGCTCACATTGTCTTGGGCCTATGGTGAGGCAGCACATCACTGGAGCAAAACTATCATAAGTGGGGGCTGAGAGGGAGCAGAGCAGAGCAGGAGGCATGGATGGAGTCCCACAGTCCCTTCAAGGACACACCCACAGTGATCTATGGACCACTCTCCAAGCCCCACCTCTCTCTTTTTTCTTAAATTGTGTTTTTGGTACATTTCAGGGATACATTACATTTACATTTATCATTGGGTGCTTCTACCTGTACATGATGTATCTTGGTTCTTATTTTTTCCCCATTGCCTGTGTGTTCTTCACCCCCTCCACCCTGCCCTATTTACATAGATTTAATTTCCTTTTTTTTCTTTTCTCACAACTTTTCCTTTCCCTTCTTTCCTTTCCCCTTCCCCTCCCATCACCCCTACCCCTTTGGGCCATTTCTTCCAATTTCAAATTATCAATTATTCATTTTAATCATTTTAACCCTTATTTACACTTTCAGTTTCTCACACTACAGAAACAATTTGGTATTTATAAATGTTGGTCCTATTTATTTCATTTCAGAGTATGGCTCAATATGCATCCATTTAGCTATAAATGCCTCTAGTTTCTCTTTCTTTATGGCTGAGTAGTACTCTGTTTTATAAAAAAATACATCTTCATTATCCAGTTTCCAGTTGATAGGCACTTAGGCTGTTTCCAAGCTTTAGTTATTACAAACTATGCCATTATAAATGTGGGTGCACTTATATCACTGTAGTATGATTCTTTTAATTCTTTTGGGAAGATACCAAGCAGGGGAATAGCTGGGTCAAATGGGACTTCTAGTCCTAGTTCTTTGAGGTATCTCCATACTGATTTCCACAGTTGTTGCACCAGCCTGCACTCCCACCAACAATGGAAAAGTGTTTCTTTCTCTCCACACCCCAACAAGCATTTGTTATTGGTTGATTTCTTGATAGCAGCCATTCTTTGTGGGGTGAGGTGGAATCTCAGTGTTGTTTTCCTCTGCATCTCTCAAATGACCAGTGATGGTGAACATTTTTTTTGTATATTTATTTGCTGCTTTTATTTCTTTGTCTGAGAAATGTCTGTTCATTTCAGATGCCCATTTTGAATTGGGTCTTTGAATTTGGGGGGTCTGATTTTTTTCAGTTCTTTATATATTCTAGATAGTAGTCCTTTGTCTGAGGTTCATCTGCTAAAATTTTTTTCCCACATTGCAGGTTGTCTCTTAGCTCTGTTGGTAGTTTCTTTTGCAGTGCAGAATCTTTTTAATAAGATGAGGTCCCAGGTGTTGATTCATTGTGCTATTCCCATCCTACTGAGGTTTTGTTTATAAAGTCTTTTCCTATGCCAATATCTTCAAGAGTACCATCTAACTTATCTTCCAGCAATTTTAGTGTTTCTGTGTTAATATTTAGATCTTTAATCCACTTTGATCTTAATTTGGTGCATGGTGATAGATATGAGTCTAGTTTTAATGTTTGGCAGGTTAAAATCCAGTTTTTGCAACATCATTTATTAAATAGGCTATCTTTCCTCCTTTGTCAAAGATGAGGTGGCTGAGTATGTCTGAAGGTGTTTCTGCATCTTCTAATGTATTCCACTGATCCTCGGGTCTGTTTCTTTGTCAGTACTATGCTGGTTTTTTTTTTATCACAATAGCTTTGTAGTATAGTTTCAAGTTGGGGATTGTGGTACTCCCAGCCATGTCTCTGTTGCTTAGAATTGCTTTTGCTATTCTAGGTCTCTTCTGGTTCCAAATGAATTTTTGGATTGTTTTCTCTAGTTCTGTGAAGTATATTTTTGGAATTTCAATCAGCATTGCATTAACTCTATATAGTAGTTTTGGAAGTATGGCCATTTTCACTATATTGGTTCTTCCTACCCAGGAACAAGGAATGTCTTTGCATTTTCTTTTTTTTTTTTAATTTTTAATTTTTTTTCTTTGCGTTTTCTTATATCCTCTTGGATCTCTTTTTTCATCTCTTTTTTTGTAGTTTTCAGTGTAGAGATCTCTTGCTTCCTTCGTTAGACTGATTACTAGGTATTTCCTTTTTTAGGGGATGCTATTGTAAAAGGAATTGTTTCCCTAATTCCTCTCTCAGTGAGTCTGTTATATTTGTATAAGAAGACTATTTTTTTTTTGAGGGTTGACCTTGTATCCAGCTACTCTACTGAATCTGTCAAGTAGGTCTCGAAGACTTTTGACCAAGATTTTTGAGTCTTCTATGTAAAGTATCATATCGTCAGCAAATAATGACAGTTTATCTTCTTCCTTTCCTATCTTTATTCCTTTTATTTCTTTGTCTTTTTTAATTGCTGTGGCTAATGTTTGCAGAACTATATTGAACAGCAGTGGTGATAGGGGGCATCCTTGCTTTGTTTCTGATTTTAGTGTAAAAGTTTTCAGTTTTTGACCATCTAGTATGATGTTGGCTATTGGTTTTTCATAGATAGCCTTAATCAGGTTGAGATAAAGACCTTCTATTCCAATTTTCTGTAGGATGTTTACCATGAATGGATGTTGGATTTTGTGGAATGCTTTTTCTGCATCTATTGAGATGATCATATGTTTTTTATCCTTGGTTCTGTTAATATAGTGTATTACATTTATTGATTTATGCATGTTGAAACATCCTTGCATTCCTGGGGTAAATCCGACTTGGTCAGGGTCTTACAATCTTCTTGATGACCCTCTGTATTCTGTTTGCCAGTATCTTCTGGAGGATTTTTGCATCTATGTTCATTAGGGAGAATGGCCTGTAGTTCTCTTTTTGGGCTGGGTCTTTCCCTGGTTTTGAAATCAGCATAACACTTGCTTCCAGGAATGAATTTGGAAGCCTTGCTTCCCTTTCAATTTCCTTGATGAGTTTAAAGAGTAATTATGATAGTTCTTTAAATACCTTGTAGAATTCAGCAGTGAAGCCATCAGGACCTGGGCTTTTCTTTGTTGGTAAATTTTAAATTATATTTTCAATTTCACTCAGTGTAACTGGGGTGTTTAGAATTTCTATATCTTGTTCATTTAACTTTGACACTTTGTATGTATCTAGGAATCTGTCTATTTCTTCTGAGTTTTCCATTTTATTAGAGTACAGGTTCTTGAAGTAGGCATTGATGATCCTCTGGATTTCTGCTGGATCTGTTGTGTCTTCACCTTTTTCCTTCTTAATTGCATGGATTTGAGCCTTTTCTTTCCTTCTTTTGATAAGGTTGGCTAAATGTTTATTGATTTTATTTTTTCTTTCAAAAAGCCAACTATTTGATTCATTGATTTTTTTGTATTGTTCTCTTAGTCTCCATTGCATTGATTTCTGCTCTGATC
>NW_004624732.1:11231213-11311206 GCF_000247695.1 Heterocephalus glaber | reverse complement strand
GCTTTCATTGTGTCCCATAGATTCCTGTATGTTGTACTGGCATTATCATTTACTTGTAGAAACTGTCTAATTTCTTCTTTAATTTCCTCTGTGATGCATTGCTTGTTCAGGAGGGTGTTATTCAGTTTCCATGTGTTGTGGGGGTTTTGCAGTTTCTTATGTTATTGATCTCCAATTCTATTGCACTATGCTCTGATAATATGCAGGAGGTAACTTCAGTTCTTTTACATTTAATTAGACATGTCCTATGAGATAGCGTGTGATCTGTTTTGGAGAATGACCCATGTGGAGCTGAAAAGTATGTGTATTCTGATTTTGTGGGGTGAAACACTCTATAAACATCTATTAAGTCCATTTGTTCAATAGCTAGGTTCAGTTGTAGAATTTTATTGTTAATTTTTTGTCTATATTATCTGTCTATTTGTGATAGTGGGTTATTGAGGTCCCCCACTACAATTGTATTAGTGCTTATTTGGTTTTCATGTTCATTAATATTTATTTTGTATAATTGGGGGCATTCATATTTGGTGCATATATATTATGATTGTCATCTGTTCTTCTTGGATTGTTCCCTTCACAAGGATGTAGTGACCTTCTTTGTCTCTCTTAATTAGTTTTGGTTTGAAATCTACTTTGCCAATAAGTTTGGTACCTGTGCGTTTTTCTGGGTTCCTGTGGCATGGAGAACTGTTTTCCATCCTTTTAATTTCAGTCTATGAACTTCTTTTTGAGTTAGGTGTGTTTCTTGTATATAGTATATTGTTGGATTTTGCTTCTTAATCCATTGTGCCAGTCTATTTCTTTTGAATGGTGAGTTGCCGCCATTAACAGTGATGGTTATAATTGATAGATATTGACTCATCCTTAACATTTGTTGGTTCTTTTATTTCTTATTTTTACCCCTTACCCTTTAGTTTCTTACCTTGCTTGGTGGCTTCCCTCTGTTGGGCCTCATGGAGTTGTGACTTTCATTTATTTTTTCTAGGATATTTTTTAGAATTGCTTGGAGTGCTGGTTTGGTGTTCATGAAATTTCTCAGGTATTACTTGTCATGGAAGTATCTAATTTCCCTATCGAAAGATAATTTTGCAGGATACTATAGTCTAGGTTGGAAGTTGTTTTCTTTTAGGGCTTGAAATACTTCACTCTAGGCTCTTCTTGCCTTGATGGTTTGTGTTGAGAAATGTGCTGTGATTCTGATGGGCTTTCCTTTGTAGGTGATTTGTTTCTTTTCTCCAACTGCTTGTAGGATTTTGTTCTTCTATTGAGTTTCTGGGATCTTGACTATTATATGTCTAGGTGTGGATTGTTTTTATCATGGCTAGTAGGAATTCTTTATGTCTCACTTATCTGTATGTCCAATTCTCTACCTCTATTTGGGAAATTTTCAACTATCACTTCTGTGAACATATTTTTCATGTCAAATGTACTTTCTCCCATTTTTTCATGGACTCCTATCAGTCTCATGTTATTCTTCTTTGCATCATCTACCAGGTGCTGGATTGATTTCTTGTGTTTCCTTACTATTTTTAAGAGATCTCTGTTTTCATAGCCCTTAATAGCAATCCTGTCTTCTACATCTGATATTCTATTTTAAAATTCCCTTAATCTGCTGTGCATACTTTCAATGGAGTTGTTAATCTCCTGAATATCTCTGAATCTGTTTCATGGATTCCATTTCTTTCTTATGTTGGGCAGTCATGGTTTCCATTTATTTCTTATGCTGGGCATTCATGGCTTCTAGCATGTTTCTGAGCTCATCTATTTATTTTTTATCTATTTCTGTTTTAGAGCCTCTAATTATGTTTTTCCCTCTTTTAACCATTTCTGTAGTTATCTGGGAGATTATTTCTGCTTTGTATTTTTCTAGAGCCTCATTCATCTGTTTTGTTACTTCCTATGTTATCAGTTCAGGGTGTCCAGCTGGTTGATTATCAGAGTTTTCCACCTCATTTCCCCCAGAATTTACCCTTGATGAGATTGAGGCCTGAGTTTGTGCTTTCCTTAAATGCTTTTCTCATTTTTGTTTTCGGTACTGTCCTTGGTTTAATTCCTGGGATGATACTTCAAAATTGCTTATTGTAAGTATCTTTGTTGTATGTAATTAGAGCCCTTATGGAATGATTGCTTCTCAGAGGTGTCTTCCAGATACAGCTGGTCTTTAGATTTTGAGTCTCTAATGACTCTGTGGCTATCTAATTTTCATTATACCAGGAAAGAGCACTGACTAGATCAGTCAAAGCACCTTAGACAAAGTGATAAAATCAGTAACACCCTAGCATCAAGTACATCTTAAAAAATGACAATTTGTGAAAGTTATTAATCTATCACCTTTAACTGTGTGAATTAAATCAAAATCAAGGACCTACCCATCATATGTTTATAGCAAATAAACTCTTCAATATAACAACTTTACCTTTCAGCACAGGGAATTAGAAGGAGTTGAGGAGGGAGGGATAGATAGGTAGAAGGATAGGGGAAGGTTAGCAGTGAGGCCAGAGGGCACAGGCCAGAGAAGAAAAAGAGACTAAAAGAAAAATTAAGAAGAGGCAGAGGAGGTTTCCCAATAGGTGTGCCACAGCTCCCAGAACAGAGGTTTCTGGGTAGGCATGCCACAGCTCCCAGTACAGAGGAGGCTTCTGGGTCAGTGTGCCATGGCTCCCAGAATATAGGAGGCTTCTGGGTAGGTGTGCTACAGCTCCCAGCCTTCTGGTTCAATGTGCCACAGCTCCCAGAATAGAGGAGGCTTCCAGGTAGGTTTGCCAAAACTCCAAATGCAGAGGATGCTTCCGGGTAGCCATGCCACAGCTCCCACTGCAGAGGAGGTAAGCCACACAGGTGCCATCAGGACCACTCCCCCCCCCCATCAAAATGAGAAGACACATAAACAAGCCTCAGAACCAGACTTCCAGATAACCTACAGCAACCCCAAAGGGAAATGAGATGGAGCACTCTGATACTCAACAACCTGGACTCCTTGAACTAGCAATGAAAGAGGATCTGGAAAAAATGAAATCAGAAATAATTTCTCAGATAACAGCAGAGATTGTGCCCATAGTGCAAGACATGATTAATAAATCTAGAGAGGACACAGTTAAAAAAAAATAGAGGAGCTAAGGAGCATGATGGAATCCCAACATAGGAAACAAATGAAATCCATAAACAGATGCAAACAGATTTCCAGAAGATTAAAAACTCCACTGATAGTCTATGCAGCAGAATGAGCCAATGCAAAGACAGAATTTCAGATACAGAAGAAAAGGTTGCAATTAGTGACCAGGAAAAGAAAACGTTCTTTAAAATTTTAAGGGACCATGTGAAATCAGTCCAGCAGCTGCTAGATGATGGAAAGAAGAAGATAAGACTGATTGGAGTCAAAGGAGAAACGGGAGAGAATGCAGATAACATAAAACCTGTTCACAGAAGTGATGGCAGAAAACTTCCCAAGCAGGGGAAAAGAACTTGACATACAGATAAGTGAGGCATATAGGACTCGAACTAGCCTTGATTAAAAAAAAAAAAACTACACATAGACATATAATAGTTAAGATTCTAAAACCCAACAAAAGAACAAAATTCTATAAGCAGTTAGAGAAAAATCACATACAAAGGAAAGCCCTTCCGAATCATAACAGACTTCTCAACACAAACCCTCAAAGCTAGAAGAGCTTGGAATGATGTACTTCAAGGCCTAAAGCAAAACAACCTCCAACCCAGATTGATGTGCCCTGCAAAACTATCTTTCAAAATTGATGGTGAAATAAGATACTTTCATCACAAAGAGCACCTTAGGAACATCACGAATACCAAACCATAACTCCAAAAAATTTTAGACAAAATCCTAGGAAAAGACATAAGGACCACAACTCCAGGAAGACCAGCAGAATGAATCCACCTGGCACAATGAGAAATTAAAAGTTAAGGGGGAGACTCCAACAGAAACCCATGACACTGACAGCTCAATACATATCAGTTATAACCATCAAAGTTAATGGTCTCAATTCACCAATCAAAAGAAATAGGCTGGCAGAATGGGTCAAGAAGCAAAATCCAACAATATGCTGCATACAAGAATCACACTTAATTCAAAAAGAAACTCATAGACTGAAAGTTAAAGGGTAGAAAACAATACTCCATGTGACAAGAACCTGAAAAAAAGCAGGAGTAGCTATCGTCTTTGCAGAACAAGTGGATTTGAAATCAACAATTGATTAAGAAAGACAAATAAGGACACTACATCCTTGTAAAGGGAATAATCCAAGGGGAAGAGATGTCAATCATAAATATCTATGAACCAAACATTAGTGTGCCCAACTATATAAAACAAATACTAACAGACATGAAAAATCATATAAGCACTAATACAAGAGTAGTTGGGGACCTCAATACCCCATGTCACAAATAGATAGATAAACTAGACAAAAAACAAACACCAAAATACTAGAACTAAAACTCTTGAACAAATGAACTTAACCGATGTTTACAGACTGTTCCACCCACAAAATCAGAATACACATTCTTTTCGGCTGCACATGGGTTGTTCTCCAAAATAGACCACATACTCACTCATAGAAGATATTTAGGTAGGTGCAAAGGAATTGAAGTAATGCCCTGTATATTATCAGACCATAGTGCAATGAAATTAGACATCAATAGCAAAAGAAACTGAAAAACTTTCATAAACGCATGAAAATTGACCAACACACTTATGAATAACCAATGGGTCATGGAGGAAATTAAAGAAGAACTCAGACAGTTCCTTCAATTAAATGACAATGACAATACAACATATCGGAATCTATGGGACACAATGAAAGCAGTCTTACGAGGGAAATTCATAGCAGTGAATACTCATATTAGGAAAACAAAGAAAGCCAAATTAAACAACCTGATGCTAAACCTCAAGTTTCTAAAAAAAGAAGAGCAGGACAAACAAAAACACCATAGAAAGGAGGAAATTATACAGGTCAGGGCAGAAATCAATGCAATGGAGATTAAGAAATCAATACAAAAAATCAATGAAGCCAAGAGTTGGTTCTTCGAAAGAATCAACAAAATTGACAAACCCTTAGCCATCCTTGTCAGAAAAAGGAAAGAAAAAGTCCAAATCCATGCAATTAGGAATGACAAGGGTGAAATTGTAATGGACCTAGCAGAAATCCAGAGGATCATCAATACCTACTTTGAGAAGCTATACACCAATAAGATGGAAAACACAGAAGAAATGGACAGATTCCTAGACACATATGAATTACCAAACTTGAACGAAGAAGACCTGAAAATTCTAAACAACCCAATATCAATCAATGAAATTAAAATTTCGTTGGTAATTAAAAACTTACCAACTAAGAAAAGCCCAGGTCATGATATCTTCACTGCTGACATTTAGAGAGGAACTACTACCACTATTGTTTAAACTCTTCAATGAAATTGAAAGGGAAGCAATACTCCCAAATTCATTCCTGGAGGCAAGCATCACCTTGATCCCCAAAGCAGAGAAGGACCCAACAGAAAAAGAGAACTATAGGCCTATCTCACTAATGAACATGGATGCAAAAATCCTTAATAAGATGCTGGCAAATAGAATGCAGAAGATCATCAAAAGGATCATGCACCCTGACCAAGTGGGATTCATCCCAGGGATGCAGGGATGGTTCAACATATGCAAATCAATAAATGTAATACACTGTATCAATAGAGCCAAGGACAAAAAACATATGATCATCTCAGTAGATGCAGAAAAACCATTTGACAAAATCCAATATGTATTTATGATAAAAACCCTACAAAAAATTGGCATAGACAGTCTCTACCTCAATCTGATAAAAGCCATGTATGAGAAACCAACAGCCAATATCATACTAAATGGTCGAAAACTGAAATCCTTCACACTAAAAGCAGAAACAAGACAAGGATACCCACTATCACCACTCCTGTTCAAGATAGTTTTGGAAACATTAGCCATGGCAATTAGACACAAGAAAGAAATAAAAGGAATTAAAATAGGAAATGAAAAAGTCAAATTATCATTATTTCAAGATGACATGATACTGTATATAGAAGACCCCCAAGAAGTCCACCAAAAGTCTTCTAGAGTTAATAACCAAATTCAGTAAAGTAGCTGGACACAAGGTCAACACACAAAAATCAATAGCTTTCCTGTACAGGAACAACAGACTCACTGAGAGAGAAATAAGGCAAACAATTACTTTCACAATATCATCCAAAAAACTTAAATACCTAGGAATCAACCCAACAAAATAAATCAAAGATCTCTTCTCTGAAAACTATAATACTTTGAAAAGAGATTGAAGACAATATCAGAAAATGCAAAGACATCCTTTCCTCCTGGGTAGTAAGGATCAACAAAGTGAAGGTGGACATGCTTCCAAAACTGCTCTATAGATTAAATTCAATCCAAATTGAAATCCCAGCAGCATACTTCATGGACTTTGAGAAAACAATCCAAAAATTCATTTTGAACAAGAGGAGACCAAGAATAGCAAAAGCAATTCTAGGTAACAGAAACATGGCAGGGGATATTATAACCCCCAACTTGAAACTATACTACAAAGCTACTGTCATAAAAACAGCATGGTACTGCCAAAGACACAGACTTGAGGACCAGTGGAACAGATTAGAGGATGCAGAAATAACGTTAGATACACTAATTCACCTCATCTCTGGCAAAGGACCCAAACACCCTCACTAGAGGAGAGATGCCATGTTTAATAAATGGTGCTGATGGGATTTATCTCAGTGGTTCTGCCACCTGACTCAGAAGAGCAAGGACCTGAGTTCGATCTCCCATACAAAAAATAAATAAATAAAAAATAATAAATAAATAAATAAATGGTGCTGGATAATTGGGTTTCAAATTGCCAAGGACTGGAGTTGGACCTGCATCTCTCACCATGCACTCAACTAAAATCGAAAAGGATTAAAGATACTAAATATTAAAACAGATACACTGAACTGGCTGAAACAGAGGTTGGGTAGAACTGTTGAAGACATTGGTGTAGGAAAAGATTTTATGAAAAAAATCCCAGTTGCCTGTGAAGTAGCACAAACAATCAATAGGTGGGATCTCTTCCTACCAAAAAGCTTCTGCATAGCAGGAGAAACCTCCAGCAGTGTGAAGAGACAACCCACAGTGTGGGAAAAAATCTTCACCTGTGGTCCCTCAGACAAAGGTCTACTATCTTGAATCTATAAAGAACTTAAAAAGATCAGACCTTCCAAATTTAAAAACCCAATCCAAAAACAGGCATCTGAAATGAACAGACATTTCTCAGACAAAGTAGAAATGGGAACTAAACATATGAAAAAATGTTCAGCATCACTGGTCATTTGAGAGATGCAAATGAAAACAATGCTGAGATTCCACCTCACCCCAGAAAGAATGGCTGCTATCAGGAAATCAACCAATGACAAATGCTGGCAGGGCTGTGGGGAAAGAGGAACACTGCTCCACTGCTGGTGGGAGTGTAAACTGGTGCAACCACTGTGGAAATCAGTATGGAGATACCTCAAAGAACTAGGACTGGAAGTCTCATTTGACCCAGCTATTCCTCTGCTGGTTATCTTCCCCAGAGAATTAAAAGAATCATACCACAGTGATATATGTGCACGCATGTTCATAGCAGCACAATTTGTAATAGCTAAAACTTGGAAACAGTCCAAATGCCCATCAACTGGAGACTGGATGAAGAAAATGTGGTTTTTTGAAAATAAAATGGAGCACTACTTAGCCATAGAAAAGGAAAAATTAGAGACATTTATTGCTCAATGGATGCACATTGAGGCAATACTCTGAAGTGAAATAAATAGGACACACATGAGTAAGTACAGAATAGTTTCTCTGGTGTGAGAGACTGTGTAAATAAGGACTAAAAGTTATAATAGATAGTATGAAAGGGGGAGATGGGTGGCATAGGGGAGGGGGAAGTGGGAGGGGTAAGAGAAATCAAAGAATGGAATGGAATTAATATGAGAAAATGAAAAAAGGGAAACAAAGTCTCTACAGATAGGGAGGGATCTAGGGGTTGAAGGGAGGGCACGGGATGGAGGAAAAAATAAGAACCAAGATGGATTATGTAAAGGTGCAAATTTCCAATGATGAGGGGAAGGTTAGCAGTGAGGCCAGAGGGCACAGGTGAGAGAAGGAAAAAGATAATAAAAGAAAAATAAAGAAGAAATCTGAATTAGGGCTAGAATAGGAACAAAAAGGTAGATGAAGAACAATGTGGGACAGCAAGAGAGTGAGTGTGAGAGAGAGAGAAAGGAAAGAGAAAAGAAAGAAAAGAAGAGAAAAATAAAAACTTGAAAAGAGTAGGAAAACCTTTTAAAATAAGAGCAAAAAAGAAAAAAACATAAAAACCCCCAATAATAATAATTTTGGAAATAAAATATAAAAATGAAAATGAAGGGCCCCCTTCAGGGTATGTTTCTGCTGTTACAATAGACAATGTGGGCAGCATTGTGTAGATATAAGTCAGTGAGTTTCAGCAAGCCAGTCGCAGACCAGTGAGATTCAGACAGATTTCTGGCTGCAAGTCCCAAGTTGAGCTCCCTGTCCTCCTGTAGGGAACTCTGCAAGTTTGTACTGCAGGTTCCAGCTGCCTTTCCCCTGAAGATAGTCCAGGTTCCTATGGGAGGTGATGATCCCTCCAACTTACCCAGTACAGTGGTATGGTGTCCCCTGTGTCTTTGTTTTGTGGAACCAGTTAGCATTACAGCCAGGAGGCAGGGTGGTGGGGGCAGGACTAAGTGGATCACCTCCGTAGGCTTGGCCAGTGGTGATTGGTCCTCACTTTCTGGCTGGTTCTCGCCAGTGTGCTTGGCGAGGGTTGTATGGGCGGGACTCCCTGCGACCCCGGACCTCTCTCCCTTTTTTTATTATTTTTAAGAATAAATTTTATTTTATCCTGCCCCCCAATTCACTATAGAAGCAAAAAGAAAACCAGTTCCTCTTCATAGGTCAGAAAATTTATACATCTGTATTTTTCTGACATATTAAGAATAAATCTTATTGGTATGTGGAAATCTAGTATCATAAATAATAGACATTTTTATCAAAATGATTAGAGTTGAGTTAATGTTGACTTTAAGTGTTAGTAGGAACTGCTTATTAACTGTGAACTCTCAAGTTATGAGCGAAATAGCAAAGACAAAAGACTACTCTGAAGGATCATTTAGAAATTTTATTCATCTCTTTTTCTCCCTTTAAGTCCAGACAATGTACTATAATAAATATAGTTTTAAAAAGCACATCTAGACTGTACTTTGAAAAAGTAATCATACACACGCACACACACAGACACACACACACCCTTCTTCCCACTACATTTCACACTTTCTTGATAATTCTATCCCTATTTCATGTCTGTTAAAACTCATAGTCCCTGGAACCAGTGTAAGTGCTATCAAAGAAGAGAGAATACTGAGTTTATCAGTCTCTTACTCATCACAAATTTAATTTGTATTCTGGGCCTATATAGTCAACTTTATACTTCAAACTCAAATAACTGAAACAGTTTAAAATTTGATCATCTTCATTGTTTACTGTTCAGTAAATACTAGCATCATATTTTATCATCTGTCATTTGTAAAAAGCTGAGAATCAACTCTTACCCTTCACTCATTGTAATGCTAATGCACAATCAATTGATAACTTCCTTTTAATTCTATCTCCTAACAACTCTTGAATCCATTAACTTTTCATTCTTCACTCTACTTCCCACATCCAATCTACTCAATCTTATATACATATATACTTGTCCTCTCCACCTCATTCATTGTCTTCTATCTGCCAAAATTATCATATAAAAAATTAAAACCTTAAGACAGGACACTCTTTTGTATAGAGATTTTAGTGCCTTCCTATAACTATTTGAGTTAAAAACAAAACAAACTAAAAAGAATTAAAAAAACCCAAAAAACAAAGCAAACTAAAAGGCCCATTGTTCTAAATGTTGCACATGATATCCTACATAAGAGATTCTGGACACTGGTTTCACATTCCAATAATGTGGGATTGTTTTAGAATACTTCAAGTGTCCCAAGGAAGATAGATTTTACTTCCTCAATGTCATTTTTGTTGTGCCAGGAAAGAGTCTATATTTTAACCAGAGAAAGAGGTTGGTGTGTACAAGTAAAGCAATAAGTGGAATGGGTGTTCCTGAAGGATCACAGAGTCCTGGGAAAACAATCAATATAAATTTTATAACCTGGCTTGGGAAATGTTACAACTAGAATGATTGTACAGCTGGACCATTACTGTCACGGTTTCCTTTTGTATTATTCAAACAGAACATAGATAGACTATGGATAGGTAGATATGTGTACACACATACACACACAGAATCAGCTGTAAACTTTTATCTGTGGATTCAAACAACCATCGATCAAAAACATTTGGGGAAAACAACTGCAACTATGCTGAACATATTTAGACTTTTATTCTTGACATTATTCCCTAAACAAGGCAAGTTCAAATTCTAATGGAGGAGGCCTACAACTTGCATCTAAAGGCAGGCTGCTAGTTTATCAGGATGAATCAATGTTACAGATGAAGCGGGAACTCAGTGTGCTGAATAATTTTCTCTTCTGCTGGAATGGTCAACTCTTTGTTCTATTCAGGTCTTCAGCCAATTAGATGGGGCTCAGCCACATTTCAGAGGGCAAGCTGCTTTACTCAAAGCCCACTAATTTAAAAATAAATTTCACCCATAAACATCCTCTTTGAAACAGTAATTCATGACCAAATATCCAAACACTGTGGCCCAGCTTAATAAGCAAATTGTATTTACCAATGTATAGCGTTTTTTTAAAAATTGTATAACCTTCTAATAGATTATTATAATTGAAGGTAGATATGTAAAAGTATCACCTGTTACTATAATCAATGTATTTGTGCAACTGATGCAAATCTATAGACTAAAGATGGGTCACTTTAAACACCAAAAATCTTTTTTCTACCTAGTAAAATTCAAGAATATCTTGTGTTTCATTTGAAAGAAACTAATCATGCAATAGCTGTGATTATTTTTTGGATTATTTGCTTTAATATATATACAATAGTGATTAATATGCCTGCTGCCTGTTATTAGCATTGCCCTGAATTCTACTAACGTTTCTATAAAAAACGTGAGCACAATCCTCCCAAATACATGAGCTTTTATTTATTTGTTGTTATGTAGAATAGAAGGCATCTATTCTTTAAAAATAGCATTGGAACAATAACCTTCCTTAATATGCTTTCATCTGAATTGCATAATATCCTAAATTTAAATAAAAAACCTGTACTTTTGGATCCTATTACATGTTATCAATATGTAATACATTTAACAATAAAGATATACATGAGAGAAAACTTTCTTTATGTTTTTGTGCAGTTAATTCATTTATAAAAATACTTTCAAAATAATTTCCTTTGAATTACACTCCTTTCAAAAATGTGTCTAAAATGTGTTTTTTTAAATAAAAGAGAGTATTACTCAGCCATAAAGAATGAGAAACTAGAGACATTTATAGCTAAATGGATGGACATTGAGGCCATACTTTTAAGTGAAATAAATAGGACACACATGTAAATACCAAATAGTTTCTCTGGTGTGAGAAACTGAAATTATGAATAAGGATCAAAAGGCATAATAGATATTATAAAAGAGGAAGAAAAGTTCCAAAGGGGAAGGGGAAGTGGGAGGATTGGGTAAAGGAAAGAAGGGAATGGAATTAATATGAGAAAATGAAAAAATAGAAACAAAGTCTTTGTAAATAGGGAGGGATGGAGGAGTTGAAGAGAGGGCAGGGCAATGGGGAAAAAATAAGAACCAAGATAAATTATGTAAAGGTACAAATTTCCAATGATGAATGTCATTATATTGTATACCTTAAATGTACTAATAAAATTAAAAAATGTTTAGTTGTCAAAATGTTCAGTTAATGCTTTATACTACATTGCCTTTTGAATCATGATATACAATAAAGAATATTTTGAGAAATACTTCAATAAAAAATGTTTTATTTGTGTTTCTAAAACATCCCAACTTCTTTCCTTTTTTTTGGTACTGGGGATTGAACTCGGGACCTTGCACTTGCGAGGCAGGCAGCAGAACCTCTGAGCTAAATGCCCTGCCCTCAACTTGTTTCTTTTTGAAACCATATTTTTATATTGTATTAGTTAACATACTGCTTGATCATATTTTGGAAGATGCTAATTTGACAGATTCTGCTTTACTATTAATTTATTCAAACATCCATTCTTTTGAGTTCTTACTCTTATAAACAATATACCATATTCTGACACATAAAACTATGAGTGAGATAGAATTCCTATTATAAGGTGACCCACAGTTTGGAATTTCTAGACACACAAATTGAAATTGCGAAACTATGATGTAGATGTTTCACAAAAGGCCAAACAGTGTGGTAAAATCATTGTGGGTGATATATTTTCCTTTTAGTTATATTTGAGATATCATTTAAAAATTATTGTTTTATAAAACATGGTCTTTGGTAAGGTGTAAAAGAAGTTTTAGAGCAAGTTAGGGACATGATCAATTAATGCTTTCAGGAAGATCATTTGGCAGGAATATGGTAGAGACTAGTGAAGAGAGTCTGGTGAGAGAAAGAACAGATGTGGTGCTATTACAGTATTTCAGATGAGTGATCCTGCATTTTTGAACTAAGGCAGCTGCAGTGGACCTGAAGAACACAGGCTAGATTTGAGACAGTTCTGAGAAAGAACGGACAAAGAAGGTAACTTGTTAGATATGAGAAAGAAGGGAGTACTGAAGATCACTCCAAGATTTATTCCTTAGAACCTTGCATGGATGACAGTTCTCATAACACCTCAGAACAAAGAAGAGGGAGCAATAATGTGTCTTGGAAAAGGATCAATTAAATTCACATTTAAACACAAAAAGTTTGCTTTGTTTGTAAGGTAACAAGACAGAAATGGCCAACTAAAAGTAGAAATACTTATGTAGAACTCAAAAGAGATAAGGGTTGGGCCGGGGAATTTAGCTCAGTGACACTGTGCCTGCCTCACAAGCACAAGGTCCTGAGTTCGATTCTCGATACAAAAAAAAAGAGAGAGATAAGGGTCAACAAAATAGATTTAGAGGGCATCAACCCATAGATAAATGAATTAGGGTGCATGGCTAACAACATATACAGTGAGGAAAGAACACAAACAAGACATGGATCTGGTTAAGATCAAAGTGTATGGTTTTCTTCTATAGTCTTTTACATTGATAGCTCATTTAGAAGTTCTTTGGAGGTTTTAATTAAACATCCATTTATCTTGCAGTTTACAAATGTGAATTGCAAAGGTGCAATTTACTGAGGCACCTACAATTTAAAATAGTTCCCTTTTTAGGAAGGAAGGCTTCCAAATTCATTCTTGAAAGCAAGTGTTACTTTGATTCTAAAGCCAGGGAAAGACCCAACTGTAGAGAACAGGGAAAGGGGACTTTACTAGAACCTCTGCAGTAAGTCCTAGTCTCCTGCAAGCCACGCCAGCACATGGAGAATTACAGGAAAGGTAGAAAAATGAGACTGAGAAGAAGCTGAGCTTTGGGTCTGATCAGTGCTGTTCTGGGCGGCAAAGACAAAAGCCCCCAGTTTACCACACCTTTTATTCAGTACTCAGTACATCGGGAGAAACAAATGTAACAAATGACTCTCAGAGTTCAGTACATCCGTGAAAACAAGATGTAACAGTCCAAGAACAATGAGGAACTGAGTAGATGTTTGTTCCTCCCAGGAATTTTTCAGCTCCCAGGATGTTTCTTGTCCTGGAGAATCACAGCATCACCGGATCACTGAGGGCTCAGTTGTGACCGGAGGCCAAAATGGAGTTATGTCTCAGAATTCCATAGCTGGCCTGTACACAGGAGAATTAGTTTAACCAAGTGATTTTACTCTAAAATTATGTAGCATTGCTTCTGACACCCAACACCAAAAGAGAATTACAGACCAATCTCCCTAATGAACATAGATGCAAAAATCCTCCACAAGATACTGACAAACACAACACAGAGGATCATCAAGAAGATCATACACCCTCACCAAGTCGGATTTATCCCAGTGATGCAAGGATGGTTCAACATTCGCAAATCAATAAATGTAATACACTATATTAACAGAGTCAAGGACAAATGCCATATGATCGCCTCAATAGATGCAGAAAAGGCATTTGAGAAACTCAAACACCCCTTCATGATAAAAAAGCTACAGAAAATTGGGATAGAAAGTCTTTATCTCAACCTGATTAAGGCTACTTATGAAAAACCAACAGCCAACATCATACTAAATGGTCAAAAACTGAAAACTTTCACGCAAAAATCAGGAACAAGACAAGGATGCCCACTATCACCACTCCTGTTCAATATAGTTCTGGAAACATTAGTCACAGCAATTAGAAATGAGAAAGAAATAAAAGGAATAAGGTAGGAAAGGAAGAAGATAAATTGGCGTTATTTGCTGATGATGTGATATTTTATAGAGAAGACCCAAAAAACTCGGTCAAAAGTCTTCTAGACCAAATTGACAGATTCAGTAGAGTAGCTGGATAGAAGGTCAACACTCAAAAAACAATAGTCTTCTTATATACAAATAAAGGAAGCAAAAGATCTCTACACTGAAAACTAGAGCACTCTGAAAAAGGAGATTGAGGAGAATATAAGAAAATGGAAAGACATCCCTTGTTCCTGGGGAGGAAGAACTAATATAGTGAAAATGGCCATACTTCCAAAACTACTATATAGAGTTAATGAAATGTCAATTGAAATTCCAACAATATACTTCACAGAAATAGAGAAAACAATCCAAAAATTCATCTGGAACCAGAAGAGACCTAGAATAGCAAAAGCAATTCTAGGCAACAGAGACATGGCTGGGGGTGTCACAATCCCCAACTTGAAACTATACTACAAAGCTACTGTGATAAAACAGCATGGTACTGGCAAAGAAACAGACCTGAAGATCAGTGGAATAGATTAGAAGATGCAGAAACACCTTCAGACATACTCAGCCACCTCATCTTTGATAAAGGAGTCAACCACCTTCACTGGAGGAAAGATAGCCTCTTTAATAAATGGTGATGGAAAAACTGGATTTCAACCTGCCATAGAGTAAAACTAGACCCATACCTACCACTATGCACTAAATTAAGATTGAAGTGGATTAAAGGTCTAAATATTAAAACAGAAACACTAAAATTGCTGGAAGATAAGTTAGGTAGAACTCTTGAAGATATTGGCATAGGAAAAGACTTTATGAACAAAACCTCAGTAGAATGGGAATAGCACAAAGAATCAATACCTGGGATCTCATCTTATTAAAAAGATTCTGCACTGCAAAAGAAACTACCAACAGAGCTAAGAAGCAACCTACAATGTGGGAAATAAATTTAACAGCTGTACCTTAGACAAAGAACTACTATCTAGAATATATAAAGAACTGAAAAAAATCAGACCCCCCAAATTCAAGACCCAATTGAAAAATGGGCATCTGAAATGAACAGACATTTCTCAGACAAACAAATAGAAGCAGCAAATAAATATATGAAAAAATGTTCAACATCACTGATCATTCGAGGGATGCAGATGAAAACAACACTGAGATTTCACCTCACCCCAGAAAGAATGGCTGTTATCAAGAAATCTGTCAGTGGGCCCAGGATTTAGCTCAGTGGTTTTGCCGCCTGCTGCACAAGCACAAGTACCTGAGCTCGATCCTTGGTACCAAAAAAAAAAAAAAAAAAAAAAAAAAAAAAAAAAAAAAAAAAAAAAGAAAGAAAGAAATCAACCAGTAACAAATGCTGGTGGGGGTGTGCAGAGAATGGAACCCTACTCCATTGTTGGTGGGAGTGCAGATTGGTGCAACCACTGTGGAAATCAGTATGGATAAACCTCAAAGAACTAGGGTTAGAAGTCCCATTTGACCCAGCTATTCCCCTGCTGGGTATCTTCCCTAAAGAATTAAAAGAATCATATTACAGTGATATATGTGCACCCATGTTTATAGCAGCACAGTTTGTAATAGCTAAAAGTTGAAAACAGCCCAAGTGCCCATCAGTTGGAAACTGGATAAAGAAGATGTGTTTTTTTTTTATAAAATGGAGTACTGCTCAGCCATAAATAATGAGAAACTAGAGACATTTATAGCTAAATGGATGCATATTGAGGCCATACTCTTAAGTGAAGTAAATAGACACACATTTGTAAATATCGAATAGTTCTAGTGTGAGAAACTGAAAGTGTAAATAAGGATTAAAATGAATAATTCATAATTTGAAATAGGAAAATGTCCAAAGGAGTAGGGGTGGTGGGAGGGGAAAGGGAAGACGGGAAAGGAAAAATTGTGAGAAAAGAAAAAAAATATGGAAAAGAAATTTATGTAAATAGAGAAGGGTGGAGGGGGTGAAGGGTGCACAGGCAATGGGGAAAAACCTAAGAACTAAGATACATCATGCACAGGTACAAACACCCAAAGATAAATGTAAAAGTATTGTATTCCTAAAATGCACCATTAAAAGAATAAAAAAACAAAAATAAAATAAAATAGTTCTCTTTTTTATATTTAATTCTTCAATACACTTGTATTTATTGTGTGTAAAATTTTGCATACGGGTTTAAGCTCATGCCCTCTCCCACTCAAATGTCAATTTACCTGTCTCAGATTAAGTGTCCTTCTTAACAGTTCTCCCCATCTCCCATTTCATTTGTTTCAGCCTCACTAGAAATTGTTGTGACTTGAGCATAGCACAGTGATGGTGAACCTTTTTGAACTTTCAATGATGCAAACAGCCCACTGTGGCACAGTGCCATAGGGTCACCACAATTGGCGTAGACTGCTATCACCCTAACAACATAGGCACTCTGCCTCCTACCTTCAGGGTTGATGCAGGTGAGTATCTATCATTCTTGTTTTTGTGACTGTGTGTGTTGGAGAGATCTTCCACAATTAATATTCTTGGGGAATATCAATGTCTAGTCAATGACAAACGGGTGACTAAAGGTCAGTTAGTTTGCCTTTTGTCCTCAGATGAATGTTGTGATTATTATTTGCTTTCCTAGCTAAAAAAAAAAAGTTGCCTTTCTCTGTGGACTTGTCAGTCAATACAGATACTCCCCAGTTTCTGACAGTTCTTTTTAAACTTTTTGATTTTATCATGGTGTGGAAAGTAATACATTCAATGGAAACTGTACTTCAAGCTTCAAATTTTGATCTTTTCCTGAATGAATTATGTCTGCTGAAACACTCTTGATGTGAGTCAATGGCAATGAGCTAACTCTACCAGTGAGCCATGTGATCCTGAGAGTAAACAACTGATACTCTTCATTGTACTGTGTTGCTGAACTATGGTGATTGGTAGGTTAGCTGCATTAAATGTAATTTTGGCATACAATATTTTCAATCTATGATCTTTTCATCTGAACACAACTCCATCGTAAGTTGAGGAGGGTCTGCAACACATTTTCTCACCTCCTCTGATTTCCTGCCTTCCTCCTCCATTCCCATGTCCTTCAATGTTGTTGTCTGGGATTAGGTTATCAGAAAGGATTGTCCCTTAAACCTTTGCCACTGTACTCATTTTCTATGGTTCCAAAACTGAGACATTACTCAACAGTTTGAATAAAAATAATTTTTATTAAGAACCAATTCTTTTCTCATTGGTTAGTAATTCATTTGTGGTATAATAGGCATTAGGTAGGTTTCTGGGTATATAATCTGTTCAGTTGATGCCTCTTAGGCTTATTTATTAGTTATGTAAAAAATTTTAATATCGAACTTGAGGAAAATCAGCAAGTCTTGTATGCCAAGACTTTTCTGTGTCTGACATTCTTTCCTCCCAGATTTCCAGAAGAACACTTGTCACATGAAATTCTTTAGGGAAGAAGGGACAGGGAAGTCAAGAGAGTGACCTTCCTAGGGTTTAGTGATCCTTCAGATGCTGTAAGGCTACCTAATAAATCCCTTAGATGATCATACCTATATTTCATATTGAACCTCTTCCTCTTGAGAACCCTAACTAGCACAGTGGAGGTAGAGGCTGATGGCCTGGTCCAGCACCAACTGCAGGGCACCAACAGGGGAATTCTAATGATACTCAAAAAAGAATGCCCAAAACATCTTCAAGATGGAAAATCTTTTATCCAAGAGACTAATTCTCTTCTGCTTCATGTTTTTGGTTTTTCTTTTTTTTACTCATTTGTCACTTCATGAACATGAGACAGTAAGATGTAGGCTCTGGTGGATGCCAGGAGCACAAGACTTTGGTGCTGCTGAGGTGGATAGAGGTGACTCAGAAAGAAGTAACCCTTAAAGAGCATGTGTTAGTTGTATCTGGGAACACACCTAGGAGACTGTTTTCTCTGCCTAAAGTTCCAGTTCTGGTGACTAAGACTATATTATATATGTGGCTACCTCCCTCGGAGAACAAATTTAGTCCTATGGCCACTGGTTCAGGGAACAAGCCAGCTTTCTGCCACTTCATGAACACAGAGCACCCCGTTTCTGTTACTCCATCTGTCATGCATGTGGGGGCATAACCTTTATCAAACCAAGCCTATGGCCTATTATGAGTGCAAAGAGGACTACCCTTCTAAGCAATGCTATCCTCAGTGATTCTATAATAGCTTCCCATCTTTATTCATTCTACAATGTAAGACCAGCTTTCCACAGTAAAGAAAATAGAAATGTCCACATATTAAATTTCCTATTAGGCAACTGGGCTGGAAGGGGACTTATTACATGTGAATTCTACAGGACCATGGCCCTCTATATGAGAACAATAAGGAATGTCTAAATTATTCTAGAAAGTGCAATATAAAACCATATAAATTAATAGAATGGTGAATGTAATAAATTATTTTCTTGGAAATTCAAAGACTAAAGATTATACAACCTCATTCTATATGGCTAAATTCTTTTTTGTAGCCACTTGATATCAAAAGTATTTCAATTAATGCAAGTTTCGTCACACATCACATTTGGGGGAATATTCTGGTGACAACTCATTATTGTAAATGTATAAGTTGGATTCTGGTCAAATGGCATACCTTTCTTTCTTTTCCTGCTCTACTTCCCCAGGAAAGCAAAAGTACCACACAGAGAGGAAACCACTGCTTCTAGCTCTGTCAGTTCTCTGGGGTCCTGCAGGAGGAGCTAAGTTTAGAGCCATCTCTCCTGTGCACTGTGTGGTTTACCTGTGCTACTCCTCTACTCTCGTCGTGGACATTAAAGCATCAGAGTACCCCAAATTTTCAGAAACCAAGATTTTTTCAAAACAACTTTCTGCCTTAAGTCTAATGCTTTCCCCACAGAGGTCCAAAACATGCTGGTTTTAGTAAACATTTTATAAATAAACATATTAATGAAGTAACCATTTATCTTTTCAATTAGAATCCCTCTAGCCCTTTCCTACATTTACACAGCTCTAAGATTCATGCAGTGTCCTATACTATTAGTTCTGGGATGAAAGTCATTTTGTGTGATGAGCAACATACAGCAGAATCACTCATCCCTCAGTGGCTAAGGCTGTGCTACTCGCTGGTATGCTTTTTTCCTTCTTTTTGAAAGCATGACTTAGGTCTTTCTTTCATGAAACTTTAAGTCCCTCAAGCAATGCATGTTTGTCAAGTCTGTGTCATCATTTATCCAAATGTGAGAGAAACCCAGAGGTGGACAGTGTTTGTGATGAAGCTGGTATTTTTCCTGCACACCATTCCTTTTCTACTAAATTACAGATAGTGACAGAAAATGGACTTTGCCCTTCAGAGCCCTCAAGCATCCTCAGCTTTCCCTTCAAAATCACCATTGAAAAGTTGGTGTGTGTGTGTGTGTGTTTCTGTGTGTGTGTGTTTCTGTGTGTGTATTCATTTTTTCACCCTCAGAAGCTTTCTTTTTATGAAAGAGTTGCAAGAATTTTATTTTTCCAAACTTCTAATAACAATTCTAGAAAGTGCCTAAGATCAGTAGTTATTTAGCATTGGTAGCTGTTATTTGAACTTTGGTATTTGTGCAGTCAGTCCTAACTGCTTCCAAATACTTAGTGAATTATAGACAGTTTTGGAGAACATACTTTGAAGAGAAGCCCCTTCAATCACATAACAATTGATTTGTAATACCAACATTAATGTACTAATTTATTTCATGTAAGTGTCCTTGCTTTTGAAAATGAAATTTTCTTGCTACATTGTATAAAGCTGTTCCTCAGGATATGCGTGTGTGTGTGTGTGTGTGTGTGTGTGTGTGTGACACTTATTTGCTTTTAGGGGATTTAGCTCAGTGGCACCGTGCCTGCCTGGCAAGAGCAAGGTCCTGAGTTCAATTCCTGGTACTGGAAACAAAAACAAACATACAATTATTTGCTTTTATTTGCGGTATACACTGAAGTTAAGGCTTTTCATAGTGTTTGAATGGTATGTAGAATTGAAGTATCAGTGACACTTTTTACAGTGTAGTTATTTTACCTTTAAGTTGCACCAATTTAAAAGTGCAATATTAGGTGAATTTAGTTTCTTAAGTCATGGTTTGAAATACTCTGTGAGAGCTGCTAGATTGTTATTTGCACATTTTTTGAGGGGTGGGTACCAGGGATTGAACTCCTTGGACCTTGTGCTTGCAAGGCGGGCACAGTGCCACTGAGCTAAATCCCCTACCATGGATGGTTATTTTAATATTCTGGTCCACCCTTATCTCTGAATTTCAAAGTGTTATTTTTCCAGGTAAGTCATTTTATAATCTACACAGAACATAGTGAATGGTGAAAAGCTGATTTGGTATGGCCATTGGTCTCTGACCTGGTGAGGAAAATATTTTTTTAAGTACTTAACAACAACTACCACCACCATAACAAAACTAAATCAATACTATAAAGCAATGCTTATCCTGGAATGTCATTGCCTCTCATAGAACTATTCCAACTTTAATTTGGACTTTATGACCTTATGCAATCCAAGGCCTTTCAAAATATCTTTGTATTTATTTATTTTTAGAGATTGTTTTGTCTTGTGTCTTTTTGTCTTTAAGCTCTTGTACCAGCAAGTAGTATCTTAGCTTTGCCTTCTGAGAAGGTGTATGTGAAATCTAGCATTTATTGCCTTAACAAACAATCATGAAAGTGATTATTATGAATATTGAGATCTGTCATAGGTAGGAGTCCCCTCCCAGAGTGACTGGCCTCCTGTCCTAGTGCTGACACCTTGCCGAACTCTGCCTCTCTTCCTCTTGTACTTCTCATGCAAGAGTATGGAGCAGTTCTTGAAGTACAGTCTTGAGATGATTCCATCCACTTCCAGATGCCCCACAGTCAGACAGGTTCACTTCCTAAGGAATATCCTGATAAATAAATATTCCAACATTTCAGTACAGAAAAACTTGAGAAAAGTTTTGTTTTGCTTCATATAGTAGATTTTCTGTTGTTGAGATTAGGTAAGAATTACCTTTCCACTGGGCTGCTAAGAAGCTATTTTTTTTTCTTATATTAACCCAAGCCTTTCCTACTGTGTGAAGCAGGACAGTGCTTTTCTCCTCTTATCAATGGGCAAAGATATCATGAATAAGAGCCAGTGTGAGGTAACTTCAGATGTAGCCAACATTAAGGGAATAACAGGAAAATGGTAGGGTGTTGGGAATAAAATCAAGCACATTTTTATTTTTGCTGAATCTAGAAGGTAGTCTAAAATTTATAAATTTTCATTGTTGTGAAGGAGGGAGAAAACATTATTGATCTTTTAAATTTAATTATGGTTTTAATTTTACTATGTTTTTGGCTATGAAATCATCTGTAGGCTTATTAGCAAAATAGAGGCTTTCCATATGTATTATATTTCCAAATAAAGGTAAAATTTGAATTTATTTTTCATTTAACTTGAAAATATTTTCTGGCAGATTTGTTTCTTCCAGATCTTAAACTCTCTGCTTTATGTAGATTATCTTATTCAATCCTTCCATCAAACTCCATCGTTGTGACTTGTGTCTCATCTTAACAATAAGAAAACCCAGGTATGAAGAAGTTATTAACTCACCTAAGATCACAAAATGTAAAGTCACAAAATGTAAAGGCACAGAATGTAAAGTATTGATTTATATCAAGCAGTAAGAGGGTTTTTTTAAAAATCATGACCCTAAAAGTGATACTGACTTAGGTAACTGAATTTTGCTTTGAGCATTAAATGTTTCAGTATGATTAACAGATTGGAATCTTATGGCACATAAAAATCTTTTAATTATACTTCAGTAGTCTTTAATATTTAAAATATATGATGAAATTGTAATTAACTTATAAATTGGTGCTGATTGATTTGATAAAATATCTTCACAATACATGCTTTTATCTCATTGACCATTGGAACAACTCTTATTCTTCATTGTGTGGAATTAGGATGGGAGACAAAAAGAAATCCAAGACAAGAAGATAGTCATTTAGTCATTCTGTGTATGTTTTACTCAGACTTTATCATTATATGATTTAGATTTGTTCTGTCTTTTCAGATTTTTAGTAATTACAGTCTCCTTTAAATATATGGTCCCCAAATTCTAGAAGAAATATCATGAAACAATGAACAAATAAAGAAGAACGATAAATGGCACTTTCCTTTCAGTGAGAAATCTACTTGATAGCAGAAGTTAAGAGTTGCATATTAATTATTAATATTTTGCATTAAATTGCTTAGATATATTTTTCTTTCAGGAGAATTACAGTAGTATTGCTCTATTGGCCACTGTTAACATAGCTAATTAATTGATACAGTTTAAAGGAATTCTGATTGCCAATTCTATATTATCCTTCATCTGCGTTACCTCTAACAAATGCTATACAATCTTTCACAGCCCTAGAGTTGGAATTTTCATCCATTCCTGTTGCCAAGAAGCATAAATAATCACTATGTGACATTCTGACACAAGAGTTTATTTAGCGATGTTTGCATCCTGACATTGACAGAATATGTGAGGGGATTTCAACAGCAGCAATTCCAGTCTCACAGAATGCAGAGAGGAATATTTTCTTGACTGGGAGCTTCAGTGGAGATTTGACTTCCCTCTCCCATCATTTAATTGTTATATACCTATTTTGATTTTACTAAAGCAACAAACTGGCAGGCAGGACTTTCTACATATGTTCAAAGTTAATTCACTACTTTGTAACTTCACAACATGCTTTTATTCCTTTTTTGATGTTTCAGCTTGATGTAAAAACAGAAATAATACAGTAATATAAATGTAGACCAGCAGACATCTTCTTCATATTATATATATAACAGGGTTAGAGAACCCAGTCACTCTCTTTGGCAGGGAAATTTACTTATTTATTTAATATTTATTTATCTATTTATTTATTTATTTACTGAGACAGGTTCTTGCTATGTAGTTCAAGCTGGCCTTGAACTCACTATATAATCCAGGGTCTCTAACTCTCCATGATCCTCCTGCCTCAGCTTCCCCTGTGATTGGATTACAGACGTGTGCCACTACACCTGGATAGAAATTTACTTATTTTAAAATTCTACCAATCATCTCAGCTCCATGTAGAGAACAGAATTTGCATTTAGTATAAAAAAGTATGAAAAGGAAAAAGAATAGCTACCTAGGTAATCATTCCATTTAATTATGAGTTCAATATCCAAATATTTCTGGAGCCAGAACATGAACTATGGGATCATAATAAATAGGTAAAGTTCTCTATGTGTGAATTGTGAACAATTTTTACTTTCAGATCAGTTTTGAACATTAACAACTATTCAACTTGAAACTTGGATTGCCTAAGAGCCCGCTTTTAAGTTGAAAGAGGGGCCATATAACAAAGAAATGGAAAGTTTAATACCCTCCCATTCAACTCCTAAACAATCCCCACTGTCTTCTGTGATTCCCTGAAGATTATCTTTAGACTACGGGGTAATCACGAAAGTGAGCAAGTTTACACTGCCAATTTGGGGGATGAATTTGAAAGAGATATCTGTTCCCCAAATGAAAAAATAAATGAAAATTATTATGAAGTTTCGCTGGGGGAGGGGGCTAGAAGTAATTTTACACCTAAGTGTGGAAAAAAATACGTCCTAGTTTTCTAGTAATCTTTTTATTTCTGTAATTCTTCTTTACCCTTTCATCTCTAAATAATTGTACTGTATAAAGCAAATGACCAGCTGAGTTGGTTGCTCAGCTTGGCTCTATTATTGTGGCCACACAGGGATGTACTCTCCCATGAGTTCATAAGTAGTCATTATGGTGATAACTTGAATTTTTGTGTTCCTTTCCTCCCTTCTTCTCTAACTTTCTCCCTCCCACGCTTTCTTCCAATTCAAGAAAGTATGACATGGTGCAAAGGATTGTAAAGACAAAACTTTTGCATACACAAAAATTAGAAACATTATTCATGACAAAAATGTAAAACATTTATGGGCTTTACAATTCAGTGGCCGCAGATTTCCCCATTCATATTCATTATTTATGTCTGTCTTAGTTACTTTTCTTGTTGCTGAGACAAAATACCCGACACCTAAAGTTAGGGGAAGAAAGGTTTATTTAGCTCATAGTTTGTAGAGGTTTCAGTCCATAGTCAAGGCAGGGTGACATGGCAGAGTGGCATTGCAGAGGAGGAACTGTTCAAGGAAGACAGAAGGCAGCCAAAGTAACGAAGTAGTGAGGAAGCAGCAGCAGCAACAACCACAACAGCAGCCCTCTTTCTGTCCCTTGTAATCTATCCAGGCTACCAGCCCTTAGGGCAGTTAGGGCAGATAGCACTCACACCCAGTGTGAGGAACCCTTAATCCCAGTATTGCACCATGAATCAATCCCAGCATCACATGCTTTAGGGCCAGCCACCTCTGAAATGCCCCACCTATGACTACATGAGGTTTTGTGGGGACATCTAGACACAGGCCATAACAATGACTGTGGGTGGTAAGATTGCTGTAAATTGTGGCTGATGTGAAATGTGTCTTGCTTTGCTCAGAAGCTTTTCCACTGACAGGAAGATACTTCTGTAACCAAAAGTTTAGAGGCACACTGCTAGACTCTGGTGATTTATGAGAAATCAGGGGACAGGATTTACTACTCCCAACTATCTCTCTTTGGCACTAGGGCTAACAGGAACAGGAAGGAAGATGGATGGGACTTCTCTGTGTGACATATCCCTGGGAAGCTCCTCTAATAGGAGTGCTGCTCCTGTAGATCAATTTTTCTCAACCCCAGCTGTGCTGTTAGAATTTCTACAAGAGCTTTTTAAAAACGTGAGGGCCAGGGATTTAGCTCAGTGGTTCTGCCACCTGCCGCACAAATGCAAGTTCCCAAATTCAATCCCCAGTACCAAAAAAAAATGTGGATGCCTGTGCCTTACCTTCAGAGAGTCTGATATAAGTGATCTGGTGTTGAGAATAAAAGTGGAAACATAAACATGGAAAGTTTATTTCAGAAAATTCCATTCAAGATTCTCCTTTCTTTTCTAACCGGTGTTAATTGCCATGAAATATTTAAATGCTATTCCCTGTACCTTTCCTGCTTTACTGGCTTTTCCTTTGTTCTCTACACTGTTTTAATGTCCCTTGCTTCACTCCCTCTCTCCTTGTTCTTCATGCAGCTTCCTTACTGGGTGCTGGTAAAGAAACTCAAATAGATACATTGTTGCTTTCCATCTAACTACAGTCCAATCTAAGACCAACAGGACTACAGACACCACACCCACCTCACCACTCCCTGCCAACAGGATAAAATTGAAAATGTAATCATACATCCATCATCAGTTTGCAAGATCATTGAAGCATTTTTATTTCTGGATATTTGTAACAGAACTTCCAAAGAATAACTGATAAATTCTTCCTTTCCACTCTCTCTCCCTGGTAGCCACATGTGACTCAATCCCCCTTCAAGAATTTTTTTAGCTGGAAGAAGTGCAGCTGAAAAAATTTACTGACAAATTTCAGCTTCAGCACTTCTCCAGATCTGATTTTGTATTCAGCTCTAGACATGTTCTTCCAAGGACAGCACCCAGTGAGTGACTGCTCAGTGTGCTATTAGGACCAGGGTATTTCTGCCCAGTGTGGCCGGTTTCTGCTCTTGAGCCTCCTCCCCCAGTAGGTTGGCCAAGACTTTGTCTGATTTGCACTGTAGTTTGAATTTCTCTATATTCAACACTGCTTTTTCTACCTTTTCTTTTATGGGTGTATTAGTCCATTTTTTTATTACTATTACTAAATACTTGAGGTTAGGTAACTTTATAAAAAAAGATGTTTATTTAATTCACTTTCTGCAGATTCCAGGGCATGCATCTAGTTAGTGATCGCCTTCTTGCCAGAGTCTCGTGGTGGTAAAGACCATTTCATGGTGAGAAACAGGAACGTATACAGATATGCCTATGTCCTCTTGTCTCTCTTTCTCTTCTTATTTAGCCATCAATATTAAATAATAAGGGCTCTACCCTGATGACTTTATATTACCTTATCTCCTCCGAAAGGTCCATCCTTTAAACTCCTATAGGAAAATTGATTTTTACCCACTTAACACTTCACAATAAGGATTAAGTTTCAACACATGAACCCTTGTGGGACACATTCAAACCATATTTAAATCATAGCTCGAGGGTGTCAGGTCTACATCACAGTCAGAGATTCTCTCTGCTTGGATACTACCTCTCATAGATGTTTCCTTCGAAGACAACTTTTGCTCCACCTTGCCCTCAGTATCTCTTTCCTAGATAAGCTAAATGGATACAATCTGTCTTAATGCTGTAAAATACATGTTTTAAAAATTATAAAAGTTACAGTACTGTTTTTCAATCTCTTCTGCATATACCAACACAAAAAAATCAGAGTGAAAATTTTATCACCTGCTACTATTTGTATTTTTCTCCCAGTATTTTGCTACATTTGTAAGGTTCTTTAATAAAGCCTGGAATCAGTTACTATCTTTTCCTAATTGTGTAGGAATCTTACCTCTTGAAGCTTGTCATTAAAAATGGATTTTCAGAGTACTAAAATCAAGTTTTAACTGAGGTAATTTGATGCTAAACAATGTAGGTGATTCCAGTAGGATAGGTTTTTAACAGTCCCATTAGAGCAGTATTTCCCAAAGGTACTAACAAGAACACTTCTGATTGACAATAAATAATCTTTCTGTAAGTACTCACCATTCTGTATTAAATATTGTTGCGATTATTTCTGTTAATATATTTTGCTATCATGATGTCTTTCTCATTTCTGACCTGAGCAATCATTGGTGTAACAAGAGGTACATGGTGTGAGCACAGTAAGTGTCTATTTCATTGAAGTCAGTGACATGATCATGCCTATACTGACATCTGAGACTTCACTGTGTTCTCAGAAGTAGAACCGCCACTGATGTGGGTAAGGCCAGAACACTATTACCATTTTCTTGACACTTTGGCAACCAATTTTCGGTCTGATAAAACAGACTATTTCTTTTCAAACAGATATTGAGTTCCAGAAGACTCTTTAAAAGTCCTTATTCTTTCTTAAACCAGAGTACTCTAAGTTACAGCTTTGCAGTAAAGAGAGGTGTAAGTCTGGAAAACCTTCCCAAATAAATGATCTCCAAGTGACAATGGCTTATTGGCTTTCTCTGAATCCTCAGGCAGAGGCCAAGGTTTGGAGCCAAGATTAAAGACTTCATGAGTCATCTGCCATGATATGGCAATGCCTGTGCTCTGAAGTCTGCACAATCAAATCTCAAACTGATTTCTCCTTTTCATTTTTAAATTCTTTTTTTGGCAAGAGAGAAAATAACTTCAGTATTCCTTTTTAGGAGGGAAATAAGAAAAGGAACACCATTCTATTTCCCAAAGTTGCCTATAGAATTTCAAAGAGTGACCTCTTCCCAGATATAGCAAGACTTATGGTGGCAATAGGAACCTGTCACCTTTTGAAGCATGAAAGCTTTAGATCTCTAACCCTGTCCATATCTTCACTGTACTTATGGAACATGATAGGATTAGGAATAAATGTCCTAAATATAATACAAAAATAATTTTCCTCCGGGAATAATTAACATTCCTGACCATGCAGACTGTCACGTGGTACGTCATGATGGCAGTAAGTGAATGACAAGAGAAGACTCCAGGTATATGGAGATGTTCAGAGCCTTGCTTTTGTCACAGCTGGCCGATTAAGCCATTTTTAGAATTTAGATTTCTCAGGGACAGAGGTTTTTTTCCTTTTATATTAGATGTACTCTGTTCCTCACACTGTTCAGTTACATAATAGGAAAAGTGCTTGTATAAAGTCATGCTTTTTTAGTATAAAACACAAAATGATATTCTTTACTTTTGAAGTTATAGGTATTCATGATACTATTAATTTTGAACATATCATATAAGACATTGTCAGAAGCACTTTCCAGCCAGAATAAATACACAGCTTGCTCTGATGTTTTTGTTGTTAAATATAGCTTTGGTACCTCTTCCTCCGTAAACCGTATTTTAGTTTGCTTATAATTTACCACCCTCTCTTTAAATGGGTGACTCCAAATGACTGTGTATTTTGCAGTTATATTTTCCAGATTTTTTTCTGGCTTTGTGGCCAAGCCTGAAATCTTGGCCTCTCCCTTCTTTGACCCATTCTGCTTTCAGTGTTTCACCTCAGTCATCAGACAGCACCTGATTAGATGACCTTCTGTCATCTGTTCCCCACACACTCTGCCTGACCTGTGCACCACAGGGTTGGCTGCCCTCCAGAAACTCACCCTGTAGGCATTTGTCCTCACTGGGAAAGATGACTCTGGCTCATCTGTAAACATTGTCCAGGAGTTGGACTCAGTATCACAAAGAGGTCAAAACTTCAGTCACATTTAACGTGTGACATGATGGCATCCTGAAAAATACTTAGCTTATCAGTCAGTACTGTGTCTATAAAAGAATAGAGCTGGAAAATGAGCAAATGTTTTTTGGAATCCCCATTCCATTGTCTTCTATTTATGTAAAACAAGTTTTAACCTTAAAGTTCCAAGCATGGTGCCTGTCACATCAAAGTAGGCATTTAATGAATATTAGTTCTCTCTCAAAATCTATTAAGTATTTACAATGTGGAATGCTAGAATGGATCGCTGGGGTACTAAATGGTGTCAGAATATGAACAGGTGGATGCTCAGGCTGCTTTATCTTTCACAGGGGGAATATTAGTGAATTCTAAGCTGAAATACAAGTTAGAATGTAAAGCACCCCACATTAAAAACTTATGGAAATGAGAGTCTAGAGAAAGGATAGATTACTTTTAGTGGGAGGATAAGAGAAAGCTTAATGGAAAAAGTGACAGTTGAAATGAAATATAAAGATTTTTTTTTCCATTTGCTTTCATACTAACAAATGTAATTTGGCATTCCTAAGGGTATTCTAAGTGATGATAAATAAGGTGAACGAATAAAGTTAATACAGTATAAGTTTGGGGAATTGCTAATGGTCAAAGTTGGCTAGAGTAGAGCACACATTAAAGGAAGGTAGAAAATAATACAGAATACTATGTTAGGCCACAGTTTGGAGGGCTTTAAATATCAATAGCAATTAGAAACTTGACATACAGGGGAGGGAAGCCCTAGCTTTGAGTAAGGAATCCTTGACTCCTAACCCCTGACAAGACTTGTTGGTATACACAGACTCTAAAGATTTACTTATTGTCTTGGGTTCAAATTTCATTTTCCACGTATCATTTTGTGACATTGAAAAATTATTTGCTCTTCTGAGCCTCAATTGTAAAATGAAAATATTAGATTGCACCATATATTTTAAAGTATACAATTATTTGTTCATAAATTTGTTGATTGGGAAATGGCAAAGAGTTTTCATGGAAACGCTTTTTTAAAAGGTAATATTTAAAATCTTGAGAATGGAAGTAGCCAAAGAAATCTAATGCTAGACTCATTATTTGATTCTAAAGCAATAGATAAAGTAATATTTTTAGGACAGTTTGAAAAGAAAGACTTAATGAAGACAAGAAAATCACTTTGAGTTTGGTCTTAAAATGAAATGCTATAGGGACTTAAAATTGATTAGTTTTTTTTTTATAAGAGAAAGGAGGAATCATTTGAGAGATAGTGCACCAAATTAAACCAGAATTGTGACTTGACTGAATATCAAATCTAAAATTAAGAAGCACAGAAGTATTACATTTTTAGGTTTACATATTTTATGTTAAGTCATATAAGTGAAATGATTTAATGATTTAATTCTGGTTTACTGGGAGAGAGCTGCAATGCATGTGGAGTTTCTTGTGACATAGATTGGCACATGTTACTAATCCAGCAGTTTGGGTTGTATGAGACAGGTACTTTTCTGAGTATTGAGGACAAAATGGAGAACAAGAAAGACAGACTTCTTGTTCTTGTAGAGGTTTCATTTTAAGATTAGCTATGCTGAAGAAGAAAGATAACAAACAAATGAAGAAAACAGCAGCTAGACAAAGATGTGTTAGGGAGTATCTGGGATGCTAGGGAAGGCTTCCTGGAGGAGGATGCACTTAGGTTGAGAGTTGAATGTTTGCAGGAGCCAGAAACATGGAGTGGTAGGGAAATAGCATTATAGGTAGAGAAAATAGAGTACAGAGATGCTGGGCTTGGTTTATGCCTTGTTGTGTTCTAAAAACTGAAACAAGTCAGCTAGCAAGAGCACAGTGAACCAGGAGTGGACTTAGTCAGGGATGAGATGAAAATATGTTAGTTCACAGCAGGGCACTAACTCCCAATCTCATTCATAATCTCTTCATGATTTTGTTGAATCTTTACAGTCCCATACATGATCTCACTCATAGAAGAAATAATAAAACCATATTCTTTCCATCAACACTGGAAAAATGTAAAACTTCCATTTTTTAAGAGAAGAAAATTGGGGCTCGAAGATATTCAGCTAATTGGTCAAGGTCACACAGCTTGTAAATGACACTGATGGGACCCACATCAGGTCTTATGATTTCAGGACTGGAACAGTTTTACTTCCCGCGGTGTCGTGTTCCCTTCTTATGTAATCCTGAAAGAACAACAGAGAGTTACTGACCTCTTATCAGAGAGCCTGCAGGAGAAGCTTCTATAACTGGTGATAAATGTTTTCACCAAATAACAGTGAAAGAGTCCTCTACTTATAGCTGATGAGCTGGCATGCTCTTGCCTGCTGTAGGTTTAGGAGTAGAGGGGTACAGGGAAATACCTTGGGGCAGAGAACTGGTAGAGTGATTATATATTTATTTTCCCTTGCATAGGATTATTGTAGCAGACCTTTGCTTTCAGATGATTTGATGACTTTCCAACAAAAGCAGTTCTTCGTATCGGGACTGGATGGAATATGCTATAAGATACTATGGCATTTTAAGACAAATACGAAATGAAACGTGGAAAATAAACTGGCATTTACTCATTGGCACTCTATTAGCCACTTCTGCACTTTGCCCCTCCATTAAGTTAACTGCCAGGCTGGGGCCATTAAAATCCGGCCTTCTTCCTTCAATTACAGCCACACTTTAACTCTGCATATTCTAAGCCTTTTTAATAGAGCCATTTTCAGAAAGGATTGGGAGCTATCCTATTAGTGTTTCCCTTCCTTTCTGTTGTCATCCTCAGGCCCCTTTGCTTTTTGCAACTTTAAGTTTTGAATATGTCAATCTAGGAGAGAGTTGGGATTTCTGTTTATGATCCAGTCCCAAATCCCAGCACCCGCTTAAATGAGAGCCCTGGTTATAGAGATATATTGTACTTCTCTTCTTTCACAGCAGCATTTGCTGCTTGTTGGGGGCTTTCTGACTGGTGCAGGGGGGGCGAGGAAGGAGAGTTGGCTGGCGTTTGGGAGCAGATTTAGAGCCGCTCCTCATTGGAGGGGCTCGCTTTTCTTGAGCTGCCAGACACTGCAGGCTCAACTGAGGCGCGGAGGTGCAATTCAGGCTGGTAGAGCAGCGGGGGAAGGCAGGGACAGGCGGGGCTAGCGCGGCTCTGCAGCTGATCACACGCACCAGCACACTCACCTCGTTCCTGCCGCCCCTGCTTGCGCCTCGCGTCCTCCACCCGGGCTGCCAAAGCGTAGACGGCGACTGGGGGCCCTAGGAAGGAAGAGGCAAAGGTTTCCACCGTGAGGGGTAGGGAAAGCTGGAGCGGCGCTAGTGTTTAACCTGAAATCTGACCCGCAGCCCAAGGCTCCAACCTCGTCCAGAAGCACCGCTGTAGCCAGGAAGCGGGTCACAGCGCCAAAGAACCCCGGAGTCCTGCACCCCTTTGCTCGGCACGCCAAGATCTACTGGCGAGGACAGTGTGGTGCCCTCGGAGAGCTGTGGAGCTTAAGGGACCTGCACTGGCGCCCGACGTGGTACACCAGGAAAAGTAGGGGCGAAGAAAACAGCCGGGGACAGGGTGCGAGGCCGGGCAGCAGCTGCCTTCTGCTGCGCCTCTCCTGCCCTCGCCCGCGGGGCGAGCGTCCGGGCCTCGCGCACTAGCCTGAGCTGGGGGGTGGCTTGGGGGCCCTTGCGGGTCCTCCAGAGGGCCCTGGTGGCGACCGTGGAAACTCGGCCGCCCGGGCTCTCCTGGTGGACAGGTTTCTGGAGTCCAGAGCGGGGGCTTCTGAGCCCCGAGGACGTGGGTAGGGGGCGTCGCACCGCTGCCCAGCAGACATGCCTTTGGGCGGGATTTTGGCTAAAAGATAGGAGGCGGGAGCTCCGGGGGGAGTCGGGAGCCTTCCCGGGGGGAGGGAGATCTGGGAGCAGCGGGGAGGGGGGAGGGTCTGGTCCAAGCAGGTAGCATAGCTTTGGCAGCCTGGCGAGTTGGCAGGTGGAGTGAGACTTGTTTGTCAACTCACTGATTTTAAGCAGTCAGTGTTCTGGTGCTGCAGGCTAGCCAGCAGGGCAGTGGAAAGGTAAGAGGTGACCCGGGATGCCGGTGGTGGGGGAAGACCAGAGGGGCCTCGAAAAGCTTGGAGGCAAAATTGCACTTGGGTTCCTGTTCCTGGCGTCTCTCCTGCCCTGAGTGCCGGAGAATACAGCTGGGATCGAGATCCTCCGTCCCAGGGGAGGAGAAGCTTGTGCAGGGGTCAGAGACCACAGCCACCTGCCGGGTGCGCCCCCCACCCCAGGAGCGCCCGCTTGGCTCCCCCTTTCCTCCCCCGCCCCCACCTCCCCATTGGTGCTGGTTCACAGCGCTCGGCTCCTGCGCCTTCGCTTCGCTTTTGAATCTGGCTCGCCCCTCCGTATTATGTCTGCACTCCGCAGGAAATTTGGGGACGATTACCAGGTAGTGACCACCTCCTCCAGCGGCTCGGGCTTGCAGCCCCAGGGGCCAGGCCAGGGCCCGCAGCAGCAGCTCGTACCCAAGAAGAAGCGGCAACGGTTCGTGGACAAGAACGGCCGGTGCAATGTACAGCACGGCAACCTGGGCAGCGAGACGAGCCGCTACCTCTCGGACCTCTTCACCACGCTGGTGGACCTCAAGTGGCGCTGGAATCTCTTCATCTTCATCCTCACCTACACTGTGGCCTGGCTCTTCATGGCGTCCATGTGGTGGGTGATCGCTTACACTCGGGGCGACCTGAACAAAGCCCACGTCGGCAACTACACGCCCTGCGTGGCCAATGTCTACAACTTCCCCTCCGCCTTCCTCTTCTTCATTGAGACCGAGGCCACCATCGGCTATGGCTACCGATACATCACCGACAAGTGCCCCGAGGGCATCATCCTCTTCCTCTTCCAGTCTATCCTGGGCTCCATCGTGGACGCCTTCCTCATAGGCTGCATGTTCATCAAGATGTCCCAGCCCAAGAAGCGCGCCGAGACCCTCATGTTTAGCGAGCACGCGGTGATCTCCATGAGGGACGGAAAACTCACGCTCATGTTCCGGGTGGGCAACCTGCGCAACAGCCACATGGTCTCTGCGCAGATCCGCTGCAAGCTGCTCAAAGTAAGTACAACCTCCCCTTCCTCAGCAGTCGGGCGCCCTCGCCCCGGAGGTTAACTCGCTCAGAGCCGAGCTACCCTCTTCCCCGTTTACCTGTCGCCACAGGTAGACACTCGGGGGTCGGGAGAAGCGCTGGATGTTTGGGCAAAGAGCAAGAACTGACTAGTTCCATTCTTTTCTCACTCGCTTTTTTCCTACTCTTATTTATAGGCAGTGTTTCTAATGCACTTGTATCCCTTTCTGGACTAGTAACTCTTAAGGAGTCACGGTGTGCGCTCCTGGAGCCTTTACGGAAACGTTCTTCCTGCCTTAGCTGCTTAGAGCACTTTTGATTTGCTGTCCACACACACTACTCCTTTAAAACGGCAGTGCTAAAACTAAATCGAACAGGTTTTATTTTGAAGAAATAGGTGGTGAACTTGCCTCAACTTTTGCTTTAGGCTTGCCTTTCTGCTTTTTTCCCCTAATAATATTAGCAGTTCAGTTCTTCATCTGGACCCAGTAAGTTTAACTCTACCTGCCTTGATCTTCTTAACTCAGATCCAGGAAGCAGAAAACAAAGTGGAAGAAAGCACACCTGGTTCTCTTAAATTTTTATTTTTACTAAATATTTTCCTAGAGAAGTATTCTGTGAAAGCTTGAGTGCTTTGCCTGCAGAGCCTCTTGTTAATTTTATTCTTAATTGCTTGTTTCTATGAAGCCTTTGTCAATTACAGATTTCACTTGAAGCTTTTCAGCATCCATTAAAGAAGATTGCTTCCTACCATCAGTGGTGTAAATGCTAAAACAAATGACACATGGAGTGGTTATTAAAGCAAGGTTCTTCTAGTCGTAGGAGGGCACCACCACAAACAATAAAGGTGACCCTTAGCCTCTCATGCAATCGGAGTCTAGGGAGGAAGAATTAAGGGATTAAAAAATAATTCTTTCTCCAGATATCATTTTTTTTCATTGAGGGATTTGCCTTAGTATTTTTTTCTTTATAAATTGAAAGTGATGACCTCAAATAGTTCATAAATTGAAAATTATCTGACATTGTATAGAGAACCATAGCCAGATTCAGAACTTAGTAGTAGTAAAATGACACTCTGATAGTTATTTAAATTGAGGTTTCTGCCTTGGAAATGTCAGTTTTCATTGGCTGCATATATACTGGCTTACACAACCTCAAGTTATGTGGTAGTTGAAAGTGACTCGATTTGCTTTAAAACATTTTTATTTTGTGTCATTTTCATTTTTCACTTACAAGAACTTATTTTAATTACTCTTTGTGAAGTTACTCAGTAGTGTTTGAATTAAAGAAGTTCACTTGGCCTGTCACTTCACATCATATGCATATTTACTATACTGCTGACAGCAAGTAAGCTAAATTTTATATATCAGACTATAAAATTATGACCCTGATTCTGATGTACCTTTTAATAGATATAACCATGAATAAATAATTTGAGTGGATTATTTTATTTTATAGCTAATGAATTGCATACAATTTTTCATATTTATCTTAGCATCTTATTTTATTAACTAATGTGTAAATTAACCAGTTCATTGGGTAAAATCTAAGCAGTTGTGTTGTAGACATAGTTATTGCAGTGGTAATTGTTATATGTGCTTGTTTCTATGCATAGACCAAGATAAATCTTTCCGTTCTTTAGGTTAGGGCTACTGGGAAATAGAAACAACTTTGTTGAAATAATGCCAAAGTCTCTCTCAAACAATCCATGTTTATGTATCACTTTGGACTCTTTTGGAAGAGTAATTTACCATATTGATTGGTCTAGTAGAAAGTGAAATTTAGACTTCAGAGGCTATTTAAATTCCATTTAATATTTAGTATTTTTTAGTTTTTCAAACATATAAATTATTTGTTAAAACACATCTTTTTCAGATTTTAGGTGTTATCAAATCTTATTTTAACAAAATTAAATATAATTTGAATCAAACTATATTAATTACACACATACACACACAATTAAACTGAAGCATTCAGCCTCTACAGTGGTGAAGGTTCCTGAAAATGATTTATTTTTTGCATAAGGCCATGTACCACATATATTATAAGTAGTGTCTTGATTAAAAATATAAACAATTTATATTATTGACAAATTTGGATCAAGGTGCTGTATTAACACAAGGTGATAAAGAAATCTCTAATTAAAATGGTAGAATAATTCTAAAAATTTTTTGACTGTTGATTTGCTAAGATGTTAGTGCTGAAAGTCAGAATGATTGATATGTGGCATTAAATTTACATTTAAACCAAATTACAGTGAAATTCTCCCCTGATTATTGTGAAGGAAGAGGGGTTGATTAGTGGCAGTTCTTCACACAAGCCAGCTAGTGTATTTTGTTTGAAGTTGTTTTTTTCCTGTAGCCATAGTAATTAAATGAATTCTTACAGTTCTTGTCATTTCCTTAGGTTCATTAAAAAAATAATCATGCTTTAGAGGGGAACTAATAACATTTGGCAAAATTAGAGGAGTGATTTGCCTTTAATAGTTGCTTTCATTTTCTTTTAGGGGCTGAGTTGAAGTGACCTAAAACAGTCAGCTATATTATGGGAGAGAAGCTATACCAAAATCTCAAGTTTATAATATTTTACTATAAATTTTATGCATTCTTCTTATTTTATATTATTATATATATTCAGTTTTCTATTTTAAAGTCCACTTAACATTTTAAATGTGAAAATGGTGTTTTTAATGAAGAATATATATCATTTTAAGGCAATAAGAACTAATAAATATTGAATGATAATAGTGCATGTATTGTCTTCATATTACCTAATTTCACACTGTTTCTATATTTGCTGAATACAAGCTTCTTTATTACTATAAAAATTAAAGTTTTATTTAATAATTATAAATCATTTTCAGTTCTTGGGAAGATACAAATAATATGGATATAACTTTCTAGTATTTGCTACTATGAAGTTTTCCACACATAATTCTTTTAAATTTCCTAACTTTTGAAGAAAGTTTCTTAGCCTAATTTTTAATTGTGCTATTTACTTTTATGAAGGCAAATTTTATTGCAACTTTACTCCAGAATTCTCAGCTTGAAAATACTGAAATATCTTTAGCAATGGAATATAGAACATCAAAATATGTCCCTGGAGATGTCAGTTCTTTTTCTACTCAACAAAAATATAAAATAAATTAAATGAAATATAAAGGATATAATTTAAAGTTACTTTTTAAAATCTATAATAATGAAGTTGTAAAAATTGTCTCTCTCTATATATATTATTAATCTCATCACCATATTAAATTTTACTTGAATTATCAATTTATTTTAGTTGTCTTTTTACCATAGAGAGTAGGAATTAATTAATATTATGGCTATACTAATCTAATGTATCATCTTGTAGATAGTTTTAATAAAAATACTTGGACTTTGGCTCAAATGATGGACTCTATAATTTAGGATTGAGTTTAGAAGATTTGAAAATCTTACTTATTCCTTTTTAAGGATTGACTGACTTAGACATATAACTTGGTATGCGAAAAATTAAGTAATCTTTGATGTACTGTTCAATAATTTACAGATTATACAAAGGCTGTCATATACATACATATACCATATGTGTATATCACATATATGCTTATATTTACTCAACTGAACATTTTACATAAAATAAATATAAAGCCAACTATTGTTGCTTCTATGTTTTGAAAGAAACAATGAAGTTTCTCATGAAAGGATTTATATTTATATTGATTGTCAATAGTCATCTTTCTGAGGAGGTCGGCTATGCAAACTTTAACTTTCATTTATTGAAGATAATGAAGTGCATTCTCTTCCTCTTCAAATATCACATACCTTATTTTGGAACTCACATTTTAAAACATCTCCACTTGTATTCATACTTAAGTTGAATGCTTTGTGGTTTTCCTATATGAATGTGATCATGTGCAGATGCAATTAAAAATTGTCTATAAAACCACTGAGCACTTTATCCTCTTTTTTCTCTTCTCAGTGTGAGGAATCTAACCCAGGGCCTTGCATATGCTCAGTAAATGTTCTACCACTAAGATATATCCTGAGACCTACCTTAACATTTTATTAACTTTTTAACCCCAATGATTCCTGGACCACAGATTCTGGGACTTTTCTTATATCATTATTGACTTGTATTCATCCTATGTCTTCATTCCATGTCACACTTACATAAATGTGACTAGGATTTGATTTAATATGACCTCATTTGTTATGGCTGACTTTTTTCTCCAATTGATCTGTGTTAATTTGAACTTTTAAACTTGAGACAATGATTTATCTTCATTTAAATTTAATCCCTCATATATATAGCATGCATATATGTTCTGAAACCATGATCCAGACTGTTGAAAAATATATTTAAGGAGCCTAAGATTGAGGATTTTAGAACTCTCAAGCAGTAGATTACCATATTGTTTGGTGGACTTTAAATGGATTTATTATGTCTTTAAAAATAGCACAGTTCCTTTGCTTTCTTTGAGAAAAGTAAAATAATTCTCTAATAAGTATGGACCTTGGGTTCTTTCTAAAAACTCTAATTATAATTCTTTTTACCAATAGTAACACTATGTTTTTAAAAAATTTTTTAATATGATTCCTGAAAAGTACAGAGTGCTCAGAGAATAAAGAATGAACAGAAATAAGGGACTTGGAGACCCGCAAGTAAACAGCAGTAGGTAAGAACAAATGCTGAAGAGAACCAGGAGAAAGCATTTGATGGATTGGAGGGTGTTGGGTGAGGAGGAGGAGAATGTGCAAGTAGGGTTACAAACCCTATCCATAGTTATTACAAATTCCACAAAAGGCTCTCAAGGAATTATTAACTGCTCTTTCATTCTAATGGTATAAAAGACTCTCACAATCTCTTACAAGATAAAATATATTCTATTCTATAAAATATGTTCTTTTCATAAAAGTCATTTTAAAGGGTTAATTAACCTAACATTAAAAATTCTTTATTTTAGACTTAATTTTGGTCAGTTCATTATCTGAGTATTCACGATGTTTAAGAACAAGGGATCTAAATAAATGTAGAATTTTATTGCAGACAATCCACACGTAATCATAGATCTATACACTCCTCTTGACTTAAATTTTGATCTGAGTGTCAAAGATATTGTCGTAACTATGTTTAGTCTCAAAGGCACTTTTATTCTTGATTCAGGAATCTATATTTGCCTATTTTTTAACATTAACTTTCAGATTTTACTCTGGCCTTACTTCATATACTTTTGTTTCTGACTTCAACATTACTCACCATAAACAAGCACAAGTATATGCATTACACATTTAGAGAAAAGTAGAATTCTAGTTAAAATGGTGAGGTGTTTGTAGCCAAAACTTTTTGCTTATTCTCTCCATCCAAGCCTCCTTTCTTTTTGTTCCTGACCACTGGCCCAGTGGGTTCTTTTCCAGTGGCAACTTATGAGAGGTGGTAGGGCATGGGCCTTTCTTTGAAGTATGTTAGAGATAAATCTGAAGAGTCAGGTGAGAGGGAGTAAATATTTTATTCAGTAATCCCCCATGATTCACTCTGCTCTAGGGGAGAACATAGTCACAGGCTACAGATGGGAGAAATACAGCAAAAGTATGGATTGGATTGATGCATTGTGTCCCTGGAGAATGATTTTGGACTTTTGTCCTCATCTTGCTCATCAGGAGGATGGCCAAATATGGATCTGTTTATTCAAGGACAGTGCTAAATGTGTATATCATGTATGTGTGTGTGTGTGTGTGTGTGTGTGTATGTGTATGTGTGTGCATGCGTGTGCGTGTCGGTCTGCATAAGCCTTGAACAATTTGTCATCTGTTATATGAAAGCTATTTGATTGAAAGTACCTGACCATGATGATCCCTTACAGGCATATGTAACTTTTAAATTTTTTTCCACCTGTAGTTAGAATCTACCTGTATTATTTTGTAGGACTTTCTAGATTTCAAGGAACTTCAATGTCATTTTAAATTAATTGCTTCTGTGTGGCACAAATGTTAAACTGTATACATAGAACTAATTGTATATAATGAAAATGTGTACAGTAGAAATATTTATCAAATAGTGTGTTTTTCTTATGAAGAATAACTTAAAAACTATTGCCACAATCTAATGGTACAAAATCATTTTAAAAACACTGTGTTGTTCAAATTACAATTTTTTGACAGTGGAATTAAACAAATTTTAAATTTTCAATGTCCTCAATTTTTCTCATAATTCTACAAATTTTCTCTAGTTCATTTAATGAGCAAGGCCTTAAGATGGTAGAATGAGCTCATTTCCTTTTTATGATTCCCTAAAAGTGGAAATAAAAGTTATATGGAAGTCAGTTTTACAGATTTCAAAATTACCTTTTAAAATTTAAAAATTAACAATTTCCATTCATTGTCTTTCCTCTCAGCTTTTCTTTCTTTCCTGTTCTACAATTTTAAAGATGCAAAATGATTGTTTCATACAGTAGAAGTCAAATCTTCGTAAATAATTTATTGTATCAATCTGATAGTTTACCACTTGTTTGGAATTTGAAAGCAATATGAATTGTTGTTGATCTAGGCCATAGCTATCTAAACATTTTTCTCTAGGAAATTATCTTGGTTCTATATTCTCTTTGGAATTAGGAAGTTTATGGAGGTAAAGGAGATAATTGCAGCAATAACAAAAAGCTGTATTAACACCAGGCTCCTAATATCATAATTCTTATAATGACATAATGAGTAAAAGTTTAATTATTACTTATCTAAAAATGTTCTGCCTATTAACAAATATCTCTAGGTGAAATATAGTAGCTGATACCTAAGTAAGACAATATGAAGCTAATGGAAGATCAGTGCTGCTGTTTTGTTATATACTCGATTCACAGATCACAGTTTAATTCTAGAAAAGCACATACATGATTCATCATTTTCTTTATCTTTCCTTCTTATATACATGTGTATATCATAATTTCTTAAATGAAAATCTCTCTTCCTGTAATGTAATTGGAGAGACTTAAAACTAACATAGATTCTTTTTTAAACTTTGTAAATCTCCAACATTGTAGCAGAATTAGCAGCTCTTAGATTAGAATTACATAGAAAGTTAGGTAAGAATGTGTGTGCTTCTGACATATGTAGGTCCCTGAAACATCACAAGTATTTGGAAACACACTTGGCTCAGGTCAGGAGCTCAGACTTCAAATGGTTCTAGCTTTCCAAGCACCTGCCACAGTGTAACCACCCTTTATTTTTGACCTGATCCAAAGCTTTCTATTTAATTCCAATTATTAGTGGGCCTCTCAGACTATCACAGAGTCAAAGAGGCAAACAAAATTCAGAGAAATGAGCATATTAAGAGTTGAAATATGTGACGGCCTAACAAACAAAGAACACCTGGATGATAAAATTGTGTATGTCTGTAGTATGTCTTAGTCATTTTTTTTAAAAAGGTTAAATTATATAGTATCAACTGGGAAATAATTTTTCATTCCTTGATAGAGAACATCACTGATTTGAAAAATAGAGAAGTTTGGAAAGCATCTTTGAAAGAAATGAAGTTATTGGTAATTTTTCCATAGTGTAAGGTAATAGGAAGTCCTAAACTGGATAGGAAACAAAGTACTGGTGGTGGGAGAGTGGGAACGGGATGGAACACATAGGAACAAATACTGCATTTAAAATACAAATAATATAAGGAACAAATACTGCATTTAAAATCAGAAGGTATGTTGAGTCTAAGTGGAATATATTTATGCATATTAAGTATAAAATGCTTATATCTGAATAAACTAGTTTGTTAAAAATAAAGTATTTCTTTTTCCAGATTGGAATGCTCCTGATAGCCTGCCTGTTTCTAGGCCACTTCCTCTGTTTTCATGGATTATTGAATGATTAGGGAATATGAAATATAATGACTTTTTCTAAAGCCCTTTAGAATGAGGCACAAGTATAAGTGACCAATACCTAAAAAAGACAAATTTTAGTACTGGATGTACATGAAGTAGAAACATATATTCTTTGGAGGAAATTATTTTTAAATAAATGGAAACTTGAGATTTTCAAGGTTTATCATTGTCAACACTGCTATGTAGTGCATGAAAAGCAGAACTCAGAATAGTAAGTAAATGCACCCAAATTTTGGCAATTAATTGAAAATATCAGAATACCACCTTGTGTTTATATATCACCTGTTTCCTACTAGGTGAGAGAACAATGACACAGTATTTTTGCTTTGCATTTGGTTTTCATTTTATTTTCTTAGTCAATACTTGTTCTATAACTGTATAGCAGGAAAAAATATTGGTCTCATCCATATTTTACTAATTAGGATGTGGGTTTAGAAATATAGATGAATTGAAAAGTTTCTGCAGAGAAATTTTTCACGCTGGCTTAGAAATGCCTAGTTTTCTCCAACACAGGTTTTGAGAATTGCTGGTTTTGTTTTTGCACCATTAGGTTTTTCCATAGATTTTTCTTTTGCATCAATAATCATTTTTTTCTTTTTCTGCCTTCCACTCTCTCTCTCCTCTTCCTCCACTACATCTTAGCCCTCCTCTTCCACTATTAAAAACTATCCACAGTGTACAGAAATAAGTTCAGTACTGCTATTGAATTTTTTATAACAAATATCTTTTCTGAATATCATTAACCTCTTTAATTAACTAATATTCCTACTGAGACTATAGCAATTGCTGCCATGATAAACCAATATCGATTTGAAAATTTTCTGTTTTGCCAAAATGGAAATTGTTCTAAACCAATCTCTCAGTGTTTTCAGACTCATTTATTCAACTTTTACAGCCAATGTATTTTAGTAAGAATTTTGTCTTCAAACTGCCATTTAATTGGACAGACAGGTGTCATAGATTCAAATTCATTAAATTATCTTTTTTGGAAAGTCTTTCAAAAATGGACTAAATTCTTCAAAATCTCATTTGCCTAGTATCATGGGCCCCTCCCAACTAAATTTTTTCTAAATGCAACTTCTAAATACACAGATTTTTCCACTTCCATTTTGTAAACTAAACTTATATATTTGCTCACACATAATTATTATACATAAAAGATATGGAAACAAAATACAAATGAATGGAAAAAATAAATAAGTTAACTTTCATGGTTTGTTGATTTTTATGTCACATTTAATTTGCATTTAGAGTCTTAGCATGTGAATAATTTATTGAATTAAGCTTAGAGTGATTTATATTGGATCTGAATACCACTACCTTATGAAAGTTTTACTAAACTCTGTTTATTAAATAAAACTATTTAAATTGTATTTTGATTAAGTAAAGTTCAATTTAGAACAATTTTGTCTGTGATTTAAAATCAACAAGTAGAGAAGTAAGCAATTATAATGCAGTTTATTAGGAGTTTGAAAGCCATTAGCTGACAGCGTCAACCTTGTATTTTGATTAAGTGAACTCTTGTGTACATAACATAATTTAATGTGACGAAAATCTTCATTCTTCTTTCCAATTTGTTTCTATTTGTTAGTTTTCAGAAGTCCTGAAAAATAAATTATTGTGGTGTGCTTTTAAATATTTCAATAAGTGTCTTCTTAAATAATAGTCCCTTTCTCAGTTTTAACAAACTCTACAAGGATTGCCTATTTATTTGCTTTGTGAGGAAACAAAAATCTGGCATGCAGAGTTATCGTGCAGTGATTTGTGTCAAGCAGTGGCACATGTAGTCTCTTCTACAGTGTGTGCTAACAGCATTGTTGGGCCAGGCATTTCTCCAAAGCTCATGAGTTGGGGAATAGTAATCATAGCAAGTTGTATATTATAAATAATGCATGTATGTTCCACATGAGCTATGTGGGATTTCGGCCCATTTGCTAGAACATAGCTGCCTAATGATTTGTTTGGATTTTGTTGCAGATGATTGATAGTGCAGAATGTTGGCAATGATGTAAATTACTGTTGGGCTGCCTTGAAAATTTCAGTACAAGTGGTGATTTCTTCTCTTTTTCTGTGTGCTTGTCTAGTCTCGGCAGACACCTGAGGGTGAGTTCCTTCCCCTTGACCAACTTGAACTGGATGTAGGTTTTAGCACAGGGGCAGATCAACTTTTTCTTGTGTCCCCCCTCACAATTTGCCACGTGATCGATGCCAAAAGCCCCTTTTATGACCTATCCCAGCGAAGCATGCAAACTGAACAGTTCGAGATTGTCGTCATCCTAGAAGGCATTGTGGAAACAACTGGTGAGTAAAATCATAGATATGCCATCGAGTTTTTTATGTCACATTCTATTAAATGCACAGTATTTAACATGAATTAAATTCAGTAACTCAGAGTTCACAATAATGAAAGTAATAACATATCTTTGTAAGATAGAATTGATACTACTTTGAAAATTAAGATGCATTGTTTTTATGGTTGCACAAGTGATATTAATGTAGGAATACTCACTGGGAAATAAAGGAACTGCATTGATGTCTTAGAAATGATTATGTTGTTCTATTTTAATTATAGCCTTGGATTTTCTATAATCATGATTTTTCTTTAAAGACCTAAGGTTAAAAAAATTCAGAATAATTAGTAAGCAGTTGACACTCAATGTCCACATCCTTGCCTGGGGGTTGGTAATCTGAGGTGTCATTGACAGAGCTTTGATATCTACTCTGTGCATCCTCAATGGAAAATTTTTTTGTGTGTGTATGTGTGTGTGTGTATGTGTGTGTGTATGTGTGTGTGAACACTGGTGAAAGCAGCATTTTAATTTCAAAGAGGTCAGTAGATTTCCCCAGCTGAACCTTGACTACAGTTTCATTTAATAGAAATTTTTCTTCTTTTCCTTTTTCAGTATATCTTTGTGCCATTTATTATCCTTAAGATGTGTATTCCATGGAATGCATCAAATACTTGCAATTTGTCAATCTCCTAAGAGAGCTGATTGGCAAAGAAAAGAAACAACAAATACGAGTATATTATTTGGGCTATAAATATCGCCCATTTAGTTTGAAACCTACTGGATGATTCAGACTAAACTGTAATATCAATATAATTATATAAATATATATGTGTATGTATGTGTATGTCTTGAATTTATACTTTCTCCAGGTAATAAAAAAACGAAATTTTTATCTCATTTTTTCTTTCATTATCACCTTATCTTAAAGATGCAAATTCTTACATGTAACAATAGTTAATAATAATATTATACATGTAACTATAGCAATAATGAAATTAACATTCGCAATACCATAAATGCAAGCTTTATATCAAGATATATGTTATTTGATTGTATAACAGTCACTTTTGCCCAAGGAGCAGCCAAGCTATTGTAATTTTTCATATCTGTCGCATAATGCCTACCTAGAATTTAGGAAAGTTAGTTAATCTCTACAAGCATTTTTTCTTTCTTTTTAAAATGAGGATAATACTATAACCACTTTGAAGCTTCTCTTTTTTATTATTTTTATTAGTAGTGCTTTAATTGAAAATTAAAATTATAAAGGACATGAGAAATGGTTTATCTCATCAAACTGACTTTGTGCATTATTTAATAAATTAAATTTTTCATTCAAACTTTCAATTTAAAATTGAAATGTTACAGTGTTTTTTAAAATACATTGGTAAGCAATAAAACCAACTTATAAAGGCTTTTAGTCTAAGAAATCCACACATTTCAAAGTCAATTTTTATAAATCTCATATTAAAGTAATAATGCATTATTAGAGCTTACAAAATAGATGTTGCCATTTTTATTGGATTATTTTTATAGCACATTATTCTTTTCTACATATCTGCTTATACTTTACAAACTAATTATTATTATTTTCATCACTGACATGAGTGAATTTTTGTTTCACTTGACAGCCTTAAAAACTTTTATTAGACTGTCTACCTATATAGTTATGTAGCCATCCATCCTTTTTGTGAATTTTCCTAAATACCATGTGTATTTCTCAAGAGTAAAAGCATTTTCTTACAAAATCATAGTCTAAAGATTGAAATACCTTCCCAGCTTTAATTTTTATTGACCTTGTTGTACTTGAAGAATATAGGTAAGATATTTTGAAGGTTATTTCTATTTGAATATGTCTGAGGTTTTCTTATTCATTAATTCTTTTTGATTTTTGACTTCTAATTATGTATCTTGAAGCAGGTTGTTTCTAAATTTTATTTATATTTCAGAGGACCAAGATGAGCAGATAACTTCCAACATTAAGATCATGAAGAATTTTTTTTGTAATATCAATTATTCATTGAGATAAGAGATTTTTAACACCCCCCCCCCTTTTTATGTTTTAATGAACCAACAGAGAATATTTTCCGCAGAAAATGTGAGAACTTGGATGAAGACTCAGTTTCTTATTTAGAGATTGCCTTTTATGGAGAAGAGATTAAAATCTGCTTCTTTTTAAACTCCTAATTAAGCCTGTTTTCTATATCTAACATAGTTAAACGAACAGCAAAAACATTTCTCATAGTGTATAGAATTTATTTTGTGGAAAATTTATGTGATATTTTGTTTTTTCCTGGGGATAACATTCTAACTGGAGAAGCTAGACAGGTATTAGTGGGTCAGGGATAGAAAACAAAGCCAACAAAGTGACAGAATGAAGAGCGCATGCATATACTTTAGGTTGATGATCAGGGAAAGTCTCTGAGGCAGTGACACGCTAAGCCCAAAGTCCAGTTGTGCGGCCCGTACTCCTCCTCGGGGCCACAGCATGGCAAGCACTGAAGCACAGTTGGTGCAAAGGCCCTGAGTTGGGAAGAAGCCTGAGGTGGAGATGGGAGGAGCAGAGTAAACAATGTAGAGTGAGGTGAGAAGGGAGGAGTGGGGACCTCTGCACCGTGAAGGATTTTACTGCACTCAGCAACAGGAAGCGGTGGGATTTCACTAAAAGAGCAGAGTAATGATTTAGTAACCATATAGAACAAAAAAAACCTCACATTATTTTTCCAGTGGGTTTTATGTCGTTCATTTGCAAGTTAGTAATTTCAATGTCTGGAAACCGCATAGGATTCTAGGCAGTTGCTGCTTTCATGTTAATTGTGCTCCCTACTCCGCTTCCCTATCCTCCCACCCTTACTCAGTTGTTCATTTCATGACAGTCCTCTGCTAAAATTCTCCTAATCTCATTTCCATTTTGCTTTTTCCCTTTCCTGTGGTCTCAGCAGGAGTAGTGGGGAGAGGCAGGTGAGAAATTAGAAGCATCTAATTTCCATGAAAATTTCAGGTTTCAGCCCAGAACTCTCACATGTTACTTTCTCCCTTTCCTTGGAAATACTCCTCAGTAATTAGACGAAAGAACTGGGGCCCTTCTTGCTTCAAATGAGTTGGAGTTTCTTGCTCCAGCATTGCCTCTTTTCATCGATGCCCTTTGCATTCTTGCTCCTGCAACAGACGCCTGAGCGTAGATTACCTCTAACTCTTGCTCTCTTTGCTGCTTTTCCCAGGAGAGAGAGCACTGCTGGAGGCAAACAAAGCATTGCAGATTTGGCTCATTAGAACTGGATGCTTTCAAACTTCAATCTGGTTTCTGCTGCTATTTGGCAGTCTTTTTAATTGTCTTTTCTGTACTCTCGGGCTCACTCCCTATGGGATCTATTTTAGACCTTTTCTCTCTTCCCATACCCCCAGTCCCAGCTGTCCCATCCTTCTTTGGCATATCATCTCTCCACCTATTCTATTAAAAACAATGTGACACTTTAGTTTTTGTGCATGTCTTTACTCTCTTTATCCTCCTTTCATGGTTACGTTATCTTTTCCCTGGTATCTGTGGGAAAAATTGCCTTTTCTATTGCCCCAAACCATCTCTTTTACAAGTACCTGTGTTTCTCATGAATTTCTCTCCATTATCTTAGACTGAAGTCCAGTTTTTACCACACTATTTCCTAAAAATCCCACTGACTTATTTCTTTTTTGTCAGAGAATATTTTCAGTCCTTTGCTTATGGGTAAGTTACCATTATTTTTTCTTTCATACTCTGAATATTTCTCATGGGATGCAGAGACACAGTATTTTCCCTTCTGCTGTCTTTTTTCTTCCTTATTATTTTTTTAGTTTTTCCTTATACCCTATACCACTACTACTTTCTACTCCTGCTTGTCCTTCCTAGCTCTCTGCTTTTGCCTGCTTTATTTTCTAGTTTAGAGATTCACTTTTTAAATGAATTTGCAGTCTCATAATTCCACCATTCTTTTATCTCCAGCTATGAAATCTCCTTACAGCCATCATCTTGTATTTTCTGTAAATTTCAGGCCACTTTTTTTCACTTGGAAATCACCATTTTAATTCAGGGTCCAATCGTCCCAACTCCAAGTCATCATTACCATCTCCTCCAATTCCATCCTCATGGGGAAAGTTTGTTTTTACTAATGATGTTTATTTTATCACAGCCTTCCCCTTTCCTTTTTCTGTCCATCTAATTTTTTCATCTCTTGAATATTTAATCCTGTGACAGGCTACACACTATTCTAGACCCCAGAGAACATAATAATTATCAAAAAGATTCCTGGCCTTATGGATAACTGTATTTTTATGTGGAAACAACAAAAAGAATGAAGTACATCATTGAGAAAGTTAGAAAGTGGTAAGCTCTGTAGAAAAAAATAAAGCAAAGTAACAAGAACTTTGAAGTGAAGGGAGCTCAGCGAAGGCTGTAATGACAAGGTAACAGTTGGATCAAAACTCAGTATTTTGAGCAAAACAAATAATTCAGGAGGAGCATTTCTGGTAGAGGAATAGCAGGTACAACATTCCAAGGGGCCAGTCTACCTGGCTGCTTCTCTTCTCAGTAATCTCTCTATTCAGCTGCTCCATGTTAAGCCCAAGTAATGATAGTTCTAAATCACAGCGATTCAGTAATGGACTTAGTACCTGTGGAGTCTCTACTTCTAAGCATGCTAAATACTGTTGCCCAGTAAATTTACTTACAACACTACTTTCACACTGTACCTGTGCTTGAAATGTTATTAGAAATCCGTAATGCTTGCTATATCAAAACACACACATTTCTTCCAGTTAAAAGTAGGCTGCTCTTTTTCCTGTAATACTCATACACTGACATTCATGTTTACCTTCTGTTTGTGAATATACCGTTTTCCAGTGCCTAGGATAGCGTTTTTGGTCTTCTCTCCCATAGTGTAAGAGTAGTCATTTGTGTTGGATCTTCTCTGGGAAATTTAGCCCATAGTTTTTACTTAATAATTCGTTGAAACAAAACTTTACCATGTAAGATCTAATAAGTACACATTTTTGAAAGAATACAAAATATGAACAGCAAAATTGGAAAATTTAGTCTTAATTTCAATTTCTAAAATGATATACTGTAGTTAACTTTTTAGCAGTTTATTTTCAGATACATTGTTGTTGTGGTATCTCTATTACTTTACAAAAAGCATCTTCCATGTCAGGTCATAATTCTACATCATTAGTTTTAATGGCTTTATTATATGATAATCTATATATCTCTTACATTTTTTCCCCTAGTCTGGGCTCTTTAAGTGTTTCTTTTTTAATATGGTAAATATTCTTATAGTCTATGGTTTCAAGTTCTTTACCATCAACCTAATTATTTTAGATAGAATTTTAGAGATGGAATTCCTGGGTAAAGAGATATATAAATCTACTTGCTTCTTCTTATTATTATTACAATTTTATTAGTATTATTATTTGTATAGTGCTGGGTATCAAATCTAGGGCTTCATGCACTACCTAGGCAAGTGTTTTATCCATGAGCCACATCCCTAACCAAATCTGTTAGCTTTTAAGACATATTTCAGTTTGCGTTTTCAGTAAGTTACTACCAATTTACAACCATATATGAAGATACTCATTTTCTCATTCCCCTTGTCAAAAATAAACATAATGTTTTAATTTCACCAGTATTTTGTTACCTTTGGTTAATAGTGAGGATAAAATCACTATATCTACCTACTGGGTATGTGTTTTATCTTACAAATTGTCAGTTAATATAGGTCATTCAGAACGTTAAACTCTCTTTATGGATAAATTGCTTGCATAATTAGCACATTATTAAGTAAAATTAGTCCCTAGTAGCTTTATCATATTATAACAACATTTCTTTATTGAGTAAGTGATAACTTTTGTCATATTTGTCACATATGTGCTTTGTTACATCTTCAAATACATTGTGAAATTCTGACATTGTTCAGGGACTTCGCTTCATGGGGATTTATATTGTATGCTAGCAATTGTAGGAAATTGTAGATCTCATTAAACTCATTTAATTTCTTTGTATTTATTTTTAACTGAATTTCCATAGTTTCTTTTTATAAACTTTTTTCTTTGAATCAAGAATTGTTTCTTGTAGGAAATCATTCAATAACTGCTCGTGAAATTACCCATTTATTTTGCTGTGTTCCAAATACATAAGGTTGCTTGAGGAAGAAGTTTGTAGTCCTGAGGGAGAAAAGAATTGAACTAAATTCAGTATTGTAGTATGTGCTCAAATAAATGTAAATCAGGGTATAGTAGGGCCCTAAAAATGTGGCCCTTGGATTCATCTTCAGGAGGGGCCAAGAAGGTCTTCTGGAGGCAGGCCATGGACTGAAACCTGAAGATGAAACAGATGTCTTTGGGAAGGAATAGGGAGCTGGACATTCTGGCCAGAGAGACAGCAAGTGAAAACTCTGAGGATGTTTCCTTAGGGGATTCACAAATAATGTATTATGTGAAGAGATAGAAGAAACATATGACTGCTGGCTGGAGATGAGCCTAGAATTATCTCTGGGTAATAGTTTGGACCTAATTGTTCAGATAATCAATCCTGTAAACAGGAGAGTGCCATGTTAGTGTATGCATGCTCCAAAGTTCCCTCTGGCAGCATGTGGAGAGTGGATTGAATGGGGCTGAGACTGGAGTAAGGTCAGTCATTAGGCTGTTAACAAGAAGCCAAACCAGTAATTTAACCTTGGATATAATTGGCTTAGGCAACTCCATGACTGTGGAAAATAATGAAAAACACCGATGGTTTCAAAGCTGCTACTAGGGATTAAATAGGAATGGGAGAAAAGCCCCTAGGATCCTTCCTCATGGAGTTTCACCAGATACTTACAAGAAGCTGAGGCACCCAAACATATTTAAAAAATGAGAGTAATAAAACAGCACTAATAAAGCAATTCTTCTCAAAATGTTCTAAAGGAATAAATTGTAGAACAGTATCTCATCTTCTGAGCAATGAGATGTGCTTGTAATCTTCTCAATGTATTTGACTTTATTAATTGTAATTAATCATTACCACCTAGCAACCCATCAGAAGGCAGTGGTCAGCAAACTGCCTCATGACAACATAAATGAGGTGATATCATATTGATGACTGTACACTTTATTGATCCTTCCTTATTGTAGTTCCTGAATCATGAGCCTGTGAGTAACTCAACACTTGTAAAAGCTGTGTTGTCATTTTTTATAGTATATGTTTGCAGTACATAATTTTTATATTCCTTGTATGGCACTGGTCCATGTATATAACACATCTTAATTCCTTTTTTCTTCTCTGTTCCCTCCCCCCTGACACCCTCCTTTCATCTTTCAATCCTCTTCCCATTTGAGAAAGATCTTTTTCCCTACTTCCTACTGTCTTTTATTTTGTTGTTTATTTATAATTTGCATTTCTCATATAAGAGAAACTATGTAATGTTTAAATTTGTGCATCTGATTTATTTCACTTAGTATTGTAGTCTCAAGTGCATTCATTTTCCTACAAATGACTCAAGTTTATCTTCTTTTATGGCAGACTAGTACTCCATTGTGTGTAAATACCACATTTTATTATTCATTCATCAGTTGATGGATATATAGAGTGGTTACAAGATTTAGGTATTATGCGTTGTGCTGCTGTAAACACAGATATGCATGTATCACTGTAATATGATGTCTTTACTTCTTTTGGGAAAATGCCTAGAAGTGAAACAGCTGAGTCAAATGGAATTTCTAGTGTTATTTTTTTTGAGGAATCTCCATATTGATATATATAGTAGTTGTACTAGTTTACATTCCCACCAACCAATGTAGTCAAAATGTCCATACTTCTAAAATTGATGTACAGATTGAACTCAATCTCAATCAAAAGACCAACAGCATTCTTCACAGAACTGGAGAAAACAATGTAAAATTGATATGGAACCAGAAGAGACCCAGAATAGTAAAAGCAATCCTGGGTAACAAAGGCAAGGTGGGATGCATCAGAATCCTGGAGTTAAAGTTATATTACAAAGCTAGTGATAAAAAACAAACAACCCCCCCCCAAAACCCCAGCACAATACTGGCACAAAAGCAGACATGAAGATGAATGGAAGAGAATAGAAGATACAGAAACAGCCCCAAGCATATTCAACTGTTTGATCTTTGACAAAGTGGCCCAAAATATACACTGGATGTAAGATAGCCTCTTTAGTAAGTGGTGTCTGGTTCACCTCTCCAGTTTCCCCATTCTGTGGAGACTGCTGATACCTTTTAAAGTAATTGCTAGTATTTTAGAGGAATGACACCTTATTGGGTAAAAATTCAGTGATACATGGATCTGTGTAGGTGGGATGCCTCAATGTGGCCTCTTTGCAGTGACTTCCATGATTATATATTTGTTAAATATTTATTGCTTCTTAATTGAGTTTTTTTTCTCTTTCAGAGACATCCTATCAATAATTTACTGAGACAAATTAAAACTCAAATTTTGGGGGTTCCAGATCTCTGTAATCTAAAGAAACATTTTTGAGCCATTTCTATAAAATGTTCATCATATTCTTTTGTTATAAAAAATTTGAAAATTTACAAAGCTAGTACCTAAATATTAAAAGCATAAAGTAATATGGCCAACCATCCTGGTTTGCCTGGAACTGAAAGGTTTTCTGGGACAATAGAATTTCAGTGATCAAACTAAGAAAGTCCTGACCAAATGGAGATGGTCAGATCCCCTATCTGGGAATCTGAGAATGTTAATTCAGCCTTCCTAAATGCCAACTTCAGTTTAATTGAGGTGTGCTTTATGGATAATGGAATAGCTTTTTTTTAGCATTCATGTTTGCTGTCTTCCATCAGTTCCCTTATTCTACTTTTGTGAACTTTGAAATCTCAAAAATACATAAAAATATTTACACTTAAATTTAGGATTTTTTTATTGCTATGCTATTACAAAATTTAATTAATGCAATCCTTAGCCTCAGGGTGGAAATTTCTCATTTTTTGTGCAGGTGGCTAGTATGGGTAGATTACTAGGGGTGGAATGGTTTGGGGTAGAGTTGACTCTATTTTTGGCAACCACAGACAAGGCTAATATGAGTAAAAGAAGTTTGCAAACCTTATGGATAATAGTTAATTGTTAAATAAAAACAGTGAGGAACTGTAGTTGGATATGGTTAAGATGTGACATAGTTCAGTGATTAAAAATATCTTTATAATTAAGACAACTTATTTTCAGATTTTTTTCAAGGTGAGGTTTTAAGATTACCTGCATTAGAATCTCATGAAATGCTAACATCAGCTTTCACCTAGACTTTCACTAATAAGATATTTGGGGTTTATGTCTCAGGAAATATGCTTGTGTATGTATGTATGTATGTATGTATGTATGTATGTATTGTGGTGCTAGGGATTGAAACCATGGCCTCATGCATGCTAGGCAAGTACTCTACCACTGTGTTATACCCACAGACCTGAAATACATATTCTTAATAAGCATACAGATGATATTTATTAGGAGTGTAAAAGTATAAGAATGGTTTCCCCAGCTACTAGAATGCTATTGATATTTATTGCATTAACTATTTAACTGCAATATATGTGGACCTAACCTCCCACATTAGCACATGTGAAAACTGCAAGAGAACTTATAGCTCCTTTGTGAAGTCTTCAAAGATGAAACTTTGTGTTGATTCAGACTGTGCTGTAGCCAATCAATGTATCAAATGCAAATCAGTGTGGGTAGAAGACAGTGAAAATCAGGAGTATGAATTAAAATGCATTGGTACTCCTTGTGATAACCAAGAACAAAATGTGATATCTATTGTGGAACATTGTGTGAAGAGGTAATATAAATGCCAAACAAGGATGTTAATGCCGCTCTCTGAAGGGGAACTGCTACACATTCATTAGACCCAGAACACTGTGTGCAGTTATTTATTGTTTCAGAGGAGAGGATGTCATTATGTTTATGGCAAAGTCCAAAAGGACAATTTTCATAATTTTACATTAAAATGAATACTATTAGTCATTACAGCTAAACAATTTGAGGCCTTTTCTGAGGAAAATTTTGCAGAGATAACAGAGATGAAATAGAAATAGCCTAAGAGGTGATGATAACGAATGGGTAAGATTTGAGGGCCAGGTAGGTGAGTTTATCTTGACAAATAAGGATTCTACACTCACTATGAGATTGCTTTACTGTGATTAGTTTTTGCTTCGTTATTTCTGTGCCCTAGGATCTGTCTGAAGAGCTAAGATCATAGCAGTGACCTTAGAACTGGTATTTGAGTGGGAAATCATTGCTGCTGTGGTATTTTTGCTGTTGAAAATAAATGTTGACTGAAATAAATTAATATAAAGTTATTTCATAAAGTGTGTCATCTTAGTGTTCACTAATGATAGTAGCAGAGTGACATCAGAGTATTGAAATGTCCTCTCATGGGACTGGGAGGAAAGAAAGGAGGACAAAAGGTGACTTACCTTTGGAACATAATCTTAATTGTGTTGATTAAACATGGGCCTTATTTGCCTAACCTCTTATATCAAAAATATACTCATAAGCTTGAGAAAAACTAGTGACCTATTCCCACTGTTTGCCTCAGAAGAGTTGTGTCTAGACCACCTTAGAGAGATGATTGAAGAAAGACTGTCTTAGACTCCCTGAAATGACTATTAAGTAATTTTTCCATATATTTCTAAATTAAATTTTAATATAATTTAAGCCATCTATATTTTTAAATTTTATTTTCATTTGAGATTTCTTGTCATTTAATGAGAAAATGGTCTGTTGGTTTTCAAAGCCATCTTTAGTGGTCATGTAGTACTAACCAATGTGCTATCCCTCCCCACCTAGATAGGGATAAATTCTGGTTCCATGGAACAAAAACTTTCTCCCCAAAATGCATAAATATGAGAGGGGAGTGGGAGGGCAAGAGTTCATTGTGCTGTGAGGATTAGACAAGATTTGGACCTTAGGCGCTGAACATATGTGTCTGTGGATGGGCTCTTAAGCACATTTTTTAGTGCTTTTCTGTACCAGAGTTTACTTTCTGACTCATGCTCCTGATTCAGCAGTTCCCCAGAAATGGCTTCAATCCTTCTGTATTTGGCAGCACTACTTAGAGAATGTAGAAGGAAAACGATATAGCTTCTTTGTGTATGTGTCTGCATTTATTTAGATTAGCATTATCAGCTCCAAAAATATTTTACCATGTGTTATTGTTCTCTTTTTTTCTATTTTTGCTTTTCTACACATTTTTCACAGAGGCCTTTTTACAAATATAGTTTGTTGCCCATCATTTTAATTTTTATACATTACCTGCAAAGCTTTGTGGAAGTTATATGGTTTTGTCTATTTATTTAGTTGAAGTTTTAATATTTTACAGCCTAGAAATGATAGAATGGTAGTGCCTCACAATAATTCTTTATGGAAATGTCTAGGTGTCTTAAGTTTTTTAAATCAATGTATTAAAATTGATAACAGTTTGGTCTTAAACTTTTTATGTCTTATGCTGTGTGGCACACCAATAATCCTATGGTCTGTGTTAGGGTTTTGTTGCTGTGACAAAATACTTGGGACAAATCAGTTTATAAGGAGGATAGATTTACTTTGGCTTGCAGTTTCAGAAGTTTAAGCCCATGGTTATTTGGACCCATTGCTTTGGCCCTGTGGTGAGGGAGAATATCATGGCAGGGAGCTCATGGTAGAGAAAAGCTGTTTACCTGATGGTATCGAGGAGTGTCCAAGGTTCCAATGTCTCCTTGAAGGGCACCCTTATAGTGACTGAATTTCCTCCAGTTGGCCCCCACCTCCTAATTTTCTTCCACCTCCCAAAAGCACCTTAGCCAGGACCAAGCCTTCAACACAAAAGCTTTTTTGGACACGTAATGTCTAAATGATGACATGGTTTTAATTATGTCATTTAATATTTTAAAAATTCAACCTATGAAGTGGAATTCAGCTTGCCTTTAAAATGTGTCTAAAAATGACACAGCGAGAATTGGAATTTTACAGGGTCCTCCCATGTTCCAAGATCTATTAGATCAGTAGTTCAGATCCCTGATAAATCATTGTAACTTATTTGAATTGATTATTTATATGAATAAGAATAATTTAGTTCAGTAAGTGCTGACTGTAGATAAATTCCACCTTACTTTTGAGGAAAATGCATTTCCAATTGATCTAGGGAACAAAAGGTATGGATAATTCAATTTTTTTCCCATCTATGCTTTTTTTTTCCACTTTATTAAATTCTTTTATTGGTACACTGTAGGTATACAACACAATTACATTTCTCATTGGGAATTGTACCTTTACATAATGCATCTTGGTTCTTATTTTCTCCCCATTCCTAGCCCTCCCTTTACCACCTCTACCCTTCCCTATTTACAAAGACTTTATTTCCATTTTTTCCATTTCTCATCATTTTTCCTTTCTCTTCTTTCCTTTCCCCTTCCCCTCCCACTACCCCTACCCCTTTGTATCTTTTCTTCCTATTTTGGATTATCAATTATTCATTCTAACCTTGGTACATTTTAGGTATATAATATAATGACATTCATCATTGGAAATTTGCACCCTTACATAATCTCTTGGTTCTTATTTTTCACCCTTGCCCAGCCCTCCCTTCAACCCCTCCATTCCTCCCTATTTACAAAGATTTTGTTCCTATTTTTCCATTTTCTCATATTAATCCCATTCCCTTCTATCCTTTCCCCTAGCCCTCCCACTTCCTTCCCCTTTGCCCCTTTTCTTCCTATTTCACATTACCTATAATACATTTTCTTAGAGCTACAGGATTTTATTTTACTATGTTACCAAGGTCATTGTAAGTCCTTACACATTTCCTACTCATGCAGTCATTTTTACTCTATAATCAAAAGTGAGAACAGAGAATAATCTGTGGAAGAATTATTTCTCACATTTCATTTCCTGGAACGCTGCCAGCAATTATTTGCCATAGAAATAGTTTTTACCTTTTAGCATCAACTTTGCTCTGCCCCAGTATAATATGGTTTTAATTTGGAAAATGAAGATTCTAACTGTCTGACAGAATAAAATGTGCTGTAAGTAGCAAAAGTAAACTCTGTCCTTCTGTTACATATGCATAAATGTTTCATTTTAATTATTTATAAATACAAGTAAAATGTTATATTTTATTTTTAACATTCATGTATACCTTTGATGGAGACCTGAGACAGGAAGAAATGTTATTTTACTCTGAAGACATTTTAGTGACTCATCTGGGCTTGCAATGGTTCCGTTGGGAGATTCTTCTCCTGCTTATCGGTGGATGTTTCAAAAATAATTTTCTTAGAGATGATTAAAACATCTCTTTCACGAAATATAACTTCATTGCCATTGAATTTTTTAAAGATAAAAATCTATCAAAGATGTTTTAATCACATTCCCGCAATGTTGTTCTCTGATAAACAATGAATGTTCATTTTCTGTGGTTTGTTTTTCCTGCAAAATTCTCTTTTGGAGGCTTGTCCTCTCGCATTCTCTCAACTACCCGCATGCTTGGGGAAGAAGTTTCTTTCAAAGTTTCCCTTTTTGGAAAACATAGCAATAATACCGCTCTGCCTATAACTTTCAGAGGTATCTTGAGAATTTGAAGTGATGAGGTATAGATGTTGGGTTGCAAAGTTGAGTCTTACATAGGAAGATATTGTCAAGCTCAATGTCATTTTGTCGCGTTTTTCACTTTCTTCCTCTGCTTCCACTTATTTAGAAACATGAACGTGCACAATTCTACTTCCTATATTTTTCCATAGAAATATTTGACTATCTTCTTGTGTGAAACTTGATTTCACTAGTACTTGACAATGCTTTCAAATTCCCATTTTTATTAACTTAGTTGGTATAATCGAGATAGATCTTCTAATAATATGAAAATCATCCTTATTTATGAATCATGACTTACATTTATTCTCACATACTTTTTAATGTTTACAGAATATTATAGGGATTATTGCACAATTCTAAACTTCTAGGATGCAGAAGTTATACATTATATTAACAAATGTCCTTTAGAATGTTACTGTACCTGTATGGTCAGCTATTGGTGTAGATAAAATGTTGGGTTGAATTTCAATTCTTAACCGGCTATGTCATCTTTGTCAAGTCAGATAGTCTCAAATAAAAAATTTCATACTTACAATATAATAATAATAATAATAATATCCTAGTTTGTTAAGAGAAAGATAAAATTATTAATTAACATAATATTCTAAAAATATAATTTTGATGAATGAAAATGACTGAAAGATCTTTTTTATGTTAGTCTTATCTTCATATTTAGTCTATATTATTATTTTTCAGTTTCATTTTCCAACTATTAATTTCCTGGTTTTTTTATTTCAAGTTTTTTGCAACATATTGCATACATAATTAATATTCTTCCTTAGTTATTCATTATGACTGTTTTTTAGTGACAGTACAGTTATAGCCATTAAAACTATTAATGAATTTGACATTGTTTATTATTTACAGAAACAGCCTTTCCACTTATTTTATTTACCTATTATATGCTTATCTTTATGTATTTTTGCAGTACTTGGCTCTGATTCTCTGATGGGGAACCATATAAATATCTGGACTATTTTTTACTGATATCAGTTGGAAGTGAAATGTCTAAAAGATCATTTATTTTCAAAGCTTTTATGCTGTACAATAAATCTTTTCTCTATTAATATACTACAGGCTTGGTATCACATTTTGGGAATTGATGAGTTTGGTTCCTAGAAACACTGGAAAAATCTGTCACTACTATTATAAGAGCGAGTATTTGCAGAAAATTTGAATTTTTTGTAGAATGTGATGCCTAATATTTCAACTTACTGCCTTTAAAATATTGTGAGGTAGGCTGCTGTGTTGAAAGAATTATTATATGCAATGATTACTCATACTTCAGATTCCTATTGCTTGGTTTTAGTGTGTTTTTACTATGAATTATTTGCCTCATTTCAAGCAAGTGGATTCACTTTCCTGTGTCTTTTTATCTTTATAGGATAAATATAGGTAGAGAGTATACCTATCTCAATTTCCCTTTGGAGGGTCGGGAGAAATTAAACTAACTTATATTAACAATATTAAAATAAGGTCAATGTGCTTTACACATCATTTATTACTTAAGAATCACCCAATAAATGTTAAAAATTGCTATTGTTATCATTAAAAATTGTTAATACAGGATTCTCAGTGATGGTGAACCTTTTAGAGCTTTCAATGGTAATGAACAGCCAGTTGTGGCATGTATGCCACATGATTGCCAACACTGGTTGACTCATTTTTTTGAGACTAGTAATGTATTAACAAATTTTCCTTAACTAATTTTTAAAAGCCCTTAATCAGGAATGGAAATTGTGTGAAATTAAAAATTTATAACGAGATGTTACTGATGAGCATCAGAAAGGGAGGCTTCCTGAGTTTAGCCTGTTTTTCATTGCCCAGATCAGGTTTAGCATGACTAGAATATATTGAAAACTGGATTTTCATGTGCTAGGTTGGAAGTACTACATTAAAATTGGTATATTTTACAACTAGAATTGTGGCTCACATTATTATAGAATTCTACCTATCTTTTCATTTTAAATGCTATAAAATGTCATGAAGTGATAAGTGAAGTAAAAGGTCTTCTCTTCATTTGATTAAATTATGTTCATTTAATTAAATTCTTTTTGAACTGGAGTATGACCTGGAATATAATAGTAAATGTTCATAATATCCCTCAATAACTGGGTATTTAATTTCTAATTGCCTTTGGCCTTTTTACTTTCATTTTTGTTACATAGAATTTCTTAGAGTATGTTTTAATAGCATGATCATTATAGAAACTGTCACCAGTAAATCCACGCAATGGTTTCTAATGTGTGACAAAAAATTTAATTGTGACATAACACCAATGAGAAGCAAAGACTGAGGACCAAGAGACTACATATCTAAAGTAATATAGACTCTATAAATTGGTTTTTAAAAATAATATTAATAAGCAGAGTTAGCTTTATTATAAAGAAAATTGTAATGATACAATTTAAATCATTAATTTTATATTAGAAAGGCTTTATTTATTCTTGAAATACTTTTTAAAAATAATACTTTATGAGTTTAGGTTGCATTTATTTGCAAGTAATAGAAAATCCAACCAATGGTGGCTTAAAGAGCTGAGTGTTAAATTTTAATTTGCAATGTGTGATTCAGAAATAGGCAGTCAGGATGGGCCAGTTACTTAAAGATGTCCTCAGGAGCCAGATTCCTGCCTTCCTTAACATTTGTTTTTCTTACTTGGAATCTTAAGATAGCGGTTGCCCATTCAGGCCTTATTTCAGAGTGATAATCATGAAAATTAAGGAAGCAGAAAGGACAATAGAGCTTTTTCCTAGGGAGGCTTTACGATTCTATTCAGAAAAGAATATTTCCTAGGTTTAGATAGAAAATCCCCCCCTCCCCCGCAAGTCTCCTGTGCTCTGACATGGGGCCTGTGGAAGGTGGAACATGGGGGTGTTGTACGCCTCAGTGGATTCATCCACCCACTGATCAGCTCATGGCTGACTGTGCTGTTTGTTAGGATGTGAGGCCTGGTCAGAAGAGGAGCTTCAGTGTGGGTGTGGTCAGAAGAAGTACAAATGGCTGATGAATACATGAAAAAAAGGTTCAACATCTCTGGCCATTAGAGAAATGTAAATTAGAACAGGATGCAAGAGTATGTTCTCGTCTCAGCTTCCTCTCTTTTCTCTCTGCTCCCTGGCTGCCATAAGCAGCCTTATGTTACACTGCCCTTCACTATGTCATTTCTGCCTTCGAAGTAACAAACCATGGGATGAACCCTGTGAAACCATGAATCAAGTAAACCTCTCCTTTAAATTGTGGGTGTCATGTATTTTGTCCCAGGGATAGGGAAGTGATTAAGGTACTAGGAAATTGTGTCCCCATTGGATTGGTCTTCCCACCCCCTGGCTACAACTGGATGAGTTTTAATAATGGAGTATTTCATATTTTCTTGGACTAAATAAGGATTTTCTCAGTGAGGAATAACAGGATATGGGAATGAATAATCTCAGAAAAAAAGGAAACCTTTGCTCTGCCAAGCTTTAGAAGTTTGGTTAAATCAATAATGAAAAGTGTTATTTTATATAAAGTGTCTGCATCTAAATAATTTAAACCTGTAAGTAATGGGATGAAAACATTTTATATCTTTTCTGCAGTGGCTAACTGAAATAGGAAAATGATAGTGATGGAGGGGAATTAAAGTGGTTTTGCTAAGTGACCTGATAGTAACCTGTGTTACTTTTTAATATGAAGCAAGGCTAAGGTGTATGCTTTTTAAAAAGCAGCATAAACTTTTAAAAAACTTCCCCATAAACTTTTTATGTATAAACATTAAAGCCATGTGCAAAATTTTAAGACTCTTAGATTTTATTCCGTAATCAAGTGTACATTCATACAAGGAACTTTTATACCTCAAAATATAGTTTGAACCTCATCATTGATTAAAAATATTTAAATGCTAGAATTTTTTGCTATAGTTTCAATTGCCTTTCTCTTTGCCCTGTTTGCAGGAGTGTCTGTGTTAGTTTACCTGTATCCCAAGTAAGAAAACTTACCCACTTAGCTCCAAGGAATTTCCTACTCTAAAACACATGTTTTATATACATATTTGAGTTGTTCTGAAATAAGCCAGATAACTTTTTGGGAGATCTTTTTAATATATGTAACTGGTGCTTTTTGTTTATCAAAATTATGATAGTATCTGTGTATTATTGTCATACATATTTATTGTCATATGAAGGTATGTTTTCAAAAATGTGGTAGATGAACAGATTTTGCTGTGAAGAAAACCCCTCAAAATGTTAATTCATTTTATGAATCATCACATTGCTTTACTGATAAACAAAGCCAATAGAGCAATTATATATTGATTACAACGTACCAGGGAAGAAGCTAAATAGCATTAAATATCTTAAATGTATGTTTTATTTAGTCACAACCTCCCCACAAGTTAGGTATTATTTTCCCATTGTAGGTGAAAAAACAGTCTGAGAGTAACTTGCCTTTTCTCTCTCAGTTTTAATTTGAAACTGAGCTTGTGTGATATAAGTAAAGAAACCTATTTATTAGGTTAAAATGTGCTGGTAAGGCAATTTATTAATTTTCCCTCTCATGAAGTTTGGGTTATAGCTTAAAAAAGAATCAATTTTGCACTTTTTGATTTTGCATGGCTGCACATTTTCTAATTTCTTAATATCCTATTTATCCTAGGATAATTTTGTTGCAATGCAATTTCTCATTTTTTCCTTTTGGGATTTTTCTATTTCTTAGCTCTTTTTTTTCATGAAATTCAATCCTTTTCTTACCACTGGTGTTTGAGTAAATAAAAGACAATTGCAGACTTCAATGAATTCTTTAGACACAGGAAAACATTTTAAAGGGTCATATTTTGGAATAAGATTCAAAGATTTATGGCTTCAATTTTTTTCTTTGTGTCACCACTTGGCTTGAAGTTTCATATGGACAGAATGCTGTGTTGACATGCTGAGCAGCTCATTAGCTGTTCATTTCTGCTTTCTTTGCATTGTTTCACTAACTGCCCATCAAAATTCAATGTTTAGCTTTTGGCCTGCTGAAAACAATCTGGCAAGTTATCATTCAAAAACATGTATTATTTACAGATCACTTGAAAGTACAAAGGATTAATCAAAGATATAAAGTGCAAAAACACATTTAGCTTTTATCACTGATTTATTTCAAAAGCAGAAAATCAGAGATTTAGTTGATTTCTAGTAATCAGGGGCCAATGCAGCCTAGCATAACACTGGAAAAAGCAAACAAATAAAAGTTTAGTATTGAATTTTGTTTAACTACAGGTATAATACTTTTTATTTTTCAAAATCTGCTTTTCTTTGTGCAAACTTAGAGACTAAGCTAGCCATACAGCCTATGGTATGAATTCATTTTAAATGTTGAAATAGATTCTGTCTCTAGGATGTTCTGTTTTACTTTTTAATTACATTTTTAAAAAATTACTGTATTTGAATTGGGTTAAATCTAATTCAACAGTGACTGCTTTTTTCCCCTTTACACTGGATGGATTTAAAATTTAAATTTTAAATGCGTAGATTTTTACCTAATGCAAATAATTGTCAATATTTTGTTTTTCATTGAGAAAAAATAAACATGAAAAAGTTTTTCTAGAAATATTAAAATAAAATATAAAATAAATTTACCACTTTGAATCTTTTCATCAAGGTGTGGCTCTATTTTGGATGGAAGCCTGAGTGTGTGACATTGACCTGCAGTGTCTGAAATGAATGAGCACCTATATAAAAGAAAATTCTAGGAAAAATTTCTTGTCTTCAATTTCATGGTTGAATTTCTAAAGTTAAAATTCTTTTGACCAGTACTTCACATCATAAGAAGGTGCTAGGCATATTATGTAAGACTTTTAAAAAGATAGAAAAGAGGATTTGATGAATATTAGCCACTATTGCCTATTACCTATTAAGAGAGTATTGATTAGAATTATTAAGGTAGAATAATAGAGTTTACTGGAATTTATTTCCCTGGGGATATTCCTCTATCTCTATCCCATAAGAGAATTAAAGAGGAGAAATTCTAGTGAGAGTTCCTAGGAGAATTTGATACATGTTGTCCATGTTCAGGTTTGGTGGACATATGTGAATATTCTTACATAAATTGTCATGAGAAGATTCAGGTTTTGTGGGCTCTGAAACTTAAACAATATAGAGAATCTTCTTTATATTGCTTTTGTAAGTTTTACACACTGTGACTATATAAACATATTGCTAATGTCTTTGTCAGGAATTTAGAAGGTGCTTTGCAGGGACCCTAAAATTTAAATTTTTAAATTTCATAATAAATCTACTTATAGTATAAACTAGTATTGGCTTCCTGCTCTCTGAATTTAGAAGCATGGAAATTTGATGATGTCAATGAAGATAAATTTCCCCAAGACTAAAAGCGACTAATGAATCTAGCATTTCATATGAAAATGATGCCTTATTTTGCCATAAGTTACCTGCTTAGTATAAGAAGTAGTTCAGCTTCATCTGTCCTAGGAGGAATCTCACTTAAGTAGTCTGCTTTCTAGAAGGGAAGACACTGTAACATTCAGAAAATCTGGGATGATTCTCTATGATCAGTATCTGAGAAAGAAGTTATTATAATTGCAGCTCTCTTATCCTTTACTCCCTGTAAAGAAAGTGAATTAATGAAGTATCAGCAGTTATAAATTGTGAGGGGTCTCAAAAACAAAGAACAAAAACAGCAACAACCATCATGTATGTGTCTTATAAAACAGGGCTCTCCAACCCTGGGACCACAGAGTGGTATCGTCCATGGCCTGTCAGGAAGAAGGCCTTAATGCAGGAGGTAAATGGCAGGCCAGGAAATAAAGCTCCTTTGTATTTACAGTTACTCCCTGTCCCTGTAGTATGGCCTGATTCTTGTCAGAGCAGCAGTGGCATTAGATTCTCACAGGACTCTGAACCTTACTGCCAACTGTGCATGGGAGGGATCTAGGTTGCATGCTCTTTATGAGAATTGAATATAATAATAATAGAAATAAATCACATAATAAATATAATATATTTGAATCATCCTGAAACCATCCCTCCCCTCACCTCACTGTGTGGACTGCATCTTAACAGGTTGTTGGGTACCCCTGTTTTTAAAATTTTAGTTTATTAGTACATATGTGTAGTACATAATGTTTGTATTCTTTGTGGGAAGTTGGTACATGTACAAAATACATCTTAATTCCTTTCTTCATCCTTTTTTCCTTCTCCCTTCTCTTCCATTCCTTCCATTGTGTGTGTGTGTGTGTGTGTGTGTGTATGTGTGTGTGTGTGTGCATGTTTGCAGTATATAATATTTATATTCCTTGCATGGAGTTTTTAGTAGCCCCATGTTATATGACCCATACACAGTGCTTGTTGCTGTTTTTGTTTTTGATGTTTTTGAGATGCCTCACTATTTCTTATTGTCTCCCACAAAACCAGTCCCTGGTTCTAAAAAGGCTGAGGAATACTGATATATCAGAACCAGCATTTGGTGATTACAAGATTGGAAGATGAGACCACCAGTCTTTGTCCAACAAAATAAAGTTAAAGAAGTGACAGCATTTCACTCAATACTATCAGTTCTCGAACCCTACAGTGCTTTCTGATTTTGAAAGAGCTGGAAGATGGAGAAAAAATGAGGGAGGAGATGGAGAGAATAAAAAATCAGACCGACTAAACATTCCTACTGATACGGAGTGAAAAAACTTGAATTTGAGATTTTGGTTTTAGACAGAACTGACTCTTTGGTAAGAGTAGTGAATTGTAATTATCGTCAAAGTATTTCTTTCTGTACCTTGATGTTACTTGAAAGATTGAAATGTCAAAGTATTGAAATACGAAGACACAACACAGTGAATTGAAAGATTGAATAATAGAAAAAAAAGAAGCATTTTTTTCTTTACACTTCAAGTTCAGGCAGCTCAACAAATAAATTCCATTTATGTTCAGTAAACTAATAGTGATGGCTTCAGCTAGCTGGATTTTGCACTCCCGCTATGGGTCTGTTTCCAGACCACTGGAGTGAATATTGTAGTCTGTGTTCTTGTTAACAAACACCACCTGAAATAAGAGAACCGGCCTTATAGGGCAAAAATAAGTTTAATTATGTGCCAGCTTTCTTCTGAACATGAGGCAAACACTGGAAATATTCTCAGTAAAATCCTACATTCTTAGTTTTATCTGGTGTCTTAGTCCATGTTCTGCTGCTGTGACAGGATACCATAGACTGGATAGTTATAAATGACGGAAATTTATTTGCCCTATGGTTTTGGAGATTCAAAAGTCTAAGAGCATGGTACCAGCATCTGTCCAGTGTCATCCCATGGTGGGTGAATAAATGAGCTCACAGTAGACAGAGAAAGGGAGCTGAACAATAACAAATCCCCTCTTGGGATGAGAGCATTAATGCATTCCTAAAGACAGAGCCCTCAGAACTAATCTGTTCTTTAAATCCCTCTGTATAATGGCAGTCTGTCTTTAAATGGCAAATAAATTTTAACATCAGTCTTGCAGGGCCCATTCAAATCAAAGATCAGAGATGTATTTAATTAAAATCGCTGTAATTATTTTTTAGTATAAAATGTTTTCAAATATTCGGAAGTTTAGAGGTCCAGTTTAAGGGTGATCTGGGCATATGTAGTAACATGAGCAGTTGTTTGAAAAATTTAGTTTTCCTTTTGTATATTATCATAGATGGTTTAATGGAATTGGCAGTTTAATATTTGTTTACTATAAAATATTCAGTTTCTGAGGAAGGTCATGGTTTGAATGTCACTCAGTCCCAATATCTTTTAGGCAAAGGAAAATGAGAAAGTTTGATTTTGGATGACAAGTCTTACACTGTTTCATAGCAAAATATTATGTCTTGGAATTTAAAAAAATAGTTCTATCCTAATTTCATACATTGAAATCTATAAAATGTTCAATTTTGAGCTATAGGTGATAATTCTTAAATATTGAGGAAATTAGTTGTGGTTGATTTTTGGAAACTTGCTGTGTCTTTTGAATCATTCTTAGAGTTTATTTCCTACAATGCTCCTTTCTATCTTATAACTATATACAGTTCTCTTTAGCTTATACTTTGGTATAATAAATCAGAGATAATTTTTCAGGTCTTTTTGGAGTTCATTTTAATTTCTAGAAACTGGAACTATTTTAAAACTGTAAGACACCAAAGGTCATAAGGAGTATCTTTCCTTTTAAAGAAAGTGACAGGGAGTCACTAGTCCTAATGGGAAAAAATTATAAAACAAAACAAAATATCTTCACATTGGGCTCTGGCACCTTAGATTAGCTCATTCTAATACTACTTACCAACTCTGTGAATTTACAAGGGGTATATTCAAGAAATCAGTAGGAATTGTAATGAATTATGTATGTGGAAGTAAAGAAGGGATTCTTACTGTCAAATTATACATAAATTTGAAAATTTCAAATTTCTATGCCAGCAAAGATGGAAGAAAAGAGATAAGGTATGGTCCCCCTTTGAAACTACAAAAAAGAGTGAAATGTATGAAACACCAATTTTCAGGACAGTGGACAGTAGATAGTGAGATGCTGTTTTTCCTGAAAGACAAAAGACAAATGGTGTGACACCTATGACTGCCCTAGCTTACTGCCTGTACATTTTCCAGACTGTGGCATTGAGAGGGAGGACCCAGAAGGAGCCTTAAATTTTCTCTTAGTTCGGGAGAACTGGGAATCCCGAGAGGTCAGCATGGCTGGAGTTCAGAGAGCAATGTTGGTGGAGAGAGCTGCAACAGAGAATGAAGTTTTGAGAGCTAGAGAATGTGTGGTCTTCAGTTTGGTTTGGAGCAATTTATGTCCATGAGGAAACTACCAGAGGCACAGGAAAGAGCCATTCAAAAGAGTTAGAGGTAATGGCACCTGGAAGTTACAGCCAGGAGTAGTTCTTGTTATCAGGATAAAGAGAGGAAAATCTCATAATTCTAGAGGCATAGAATAAAATAGTTTAAAAGTTTTGTCTGGATATTCAGACAAAATCAGCTCTAGATTAAAATGTGTTCCAGACCACCTTACCAAGGTTTAAAAGCAATAATGGAAAAGTTTGGAATCTATTTCAAAACAACTTAATCATACTCAGAATAACACTTATAGATATTTATAGGAATATCAAAATATTAGTGCCCAAGAGTGTGGAATTCAGTTTCTGTCATCCAACACAATCTACAAGTTTATTGCATACAATCAGAAGTTCCTAGACATTCCAAGATGCAGGAAAATATGGTCCATAAAAAAAAAAATTAGTTGAGGCCCTTGAAACAGTTCTTGAAACTATATTCCATGTATACATAAAATTAGAAGGACAAAACCAGTAGAATTATAGCAATAGTAAAAAAACCCCAACTAATTTCTTGCCATGAAAATTGTAATATCTGACATGAAAAATACTTTGGATGGAATTAAAGTTGAATTGAATATTGCAGAAGAAAATAATAGTGAATTTGAAGACATGGTATGCAAAACTATACAAAATGAAACATTTTTTAAAAAGAGTATCAACTAGATGGCTATTGTCCTCAAGGTGGTGAGGAGAGACAAAAAAAATAATCAACGGAACAGTGGGCAGAATTTTTCCCAGTTTGTTGAAAGTTATCATCCTATGTACTCACATATCGAAGAAGCTCAATGAATCTTAACAGGGAAAATATGAAGATAATAGCATTAAGACATATTGTTAATAAATTAACTAAAAAATCACTGATGAAGAGACAGCCTTAAAAGCAGCCAGAGAAAAAAATTACAAATGTACTGAAAAATAAGGATAAGCAGCAGATTGATTCAGAATCAATGCAAGGCAGAATAGAGTGTAAAGGTGTCTTTAAAGTACTTAAAAAAAGTAAGCTAGAGTGCTACAAAGAGGAAAGACTATTCTTCAAAACAAAGGCAAAATTATTTTTTTCTAAACAAAAGAGCTGAAATGATTTATCATCAGAAATCTACACTGCACAAAATGTTAAAAGATTTTCTTCAGAAAGAGTAAAACAATACCAGATGGAGAACTGGATCTACCCTGTCAACCAAGATAAAATCCACCTAGTTGGGAGGAAAGAGAAATTACAGCTATATAGCACTACAATTTAGGGGACACAAAATTCAAACAGTCTTGGAAATGTCCTTCCAAGATTTATAAGATGGTTGGTGTTTTTACAGTTTGAACTACATGAGAGACTGGTAATTACATCTCTTGCTTGCTAAGAATTGTGAGGTCAAATTATCTTGTGAAAAAGGGATTAGGCACAATCTCAGAATCAGGGATAATGGTTTCACAAAGATTTTACAAAGTCTAGTTAGTGAATTTTATTCAGAAGTTTCAGTTTGGGCTCATTCACAATGTTAGCTTGTATACCAGTGTGTGTGCAGACAGGTGAATGCAAAATCTCAACTATGACTGTGTCTGAAATCTGGTTTAGCAATTCTTTTTCCTTTTTATGTCCTAAAAAGCTACTTTGACAACCAGTGCTATTCCACTTTTATTTTATTTCCTGATAATACAAGAAATGAAGAACACAGAAATGGTAAGGGTATTAGAAAATATTTTTAAAATCCATCTGAAGTACTTTGCATAAGTATACTAATGTTTATTCATTAAACCCAAATAATCTAAAAAGTATAAATCAGAAATAATCAAGAAAAAAGTCACTTTCAGAATTCTAGAACTTCCAAAATTACTGTTTTGAGGGATGGAAATTTAGTGAAGCACTGTTTTGTGCTTTTTAATAGAGTTGAGTTTGCTAAATTCTATAGTGTGAGGGAATATTACTTGTGAGAAAACATTAACCTGCTAAACCATTTGCCATGCATAAAGAAGTCTTAAACTAGCAAGACATTAGTGTTATTTATTTATTTTTTTTTTACATAACAACCTATACACCAGCTCCCGGAAGATTGCCAACTTGTTCTGTTAAATTCCTTGTTTGACCAAGGGTAAGATATTTTTCTTCATGGCCCTATTCTCATATAAAAATTCAACTTCTTGATCTTTAGTTAAGATTCTTAGAATTGAATTTCCCATGAGTGATGAGTTGGTGGTTCCCTCATTGAATAATCATCATTCTGCTTTTCTTTACTCCTTTTCCTGCCATTTATTCTCCATCTTTCTGCTTCAGAAGGGATCATTCACTCTCTGTATCCTCCTCTTCAGGCATCCACAATAGTACTCAGGTATACTTTTATCACCTCCAACCTTCATCCTATCTTGTCTTTGGAACAGAACAACTCAAACATCTGAGTCAAAGCATGAATCTTCTCTAAGGTGTGTGTGTGTGTGTGTGTGTGTGTGATGTTTAAATGTGGGCTTGGGAAAATAAAATCTCAAACAGTGGGGTACCCTTCAGATTAGAGAATGAAGAGTGAACAAAAAATATATACAGAAGAGTACTCAAGCTAATTCTTCAAGATATTACTTGTCAAATATGCTATAACAAATGCATCATTGTGCTTTTATTTCCCTGTTAAGAAATAACTCAGTATTTTCATGAGTTCCTCAGCTCACTGACATGGCATTGTGTCATACAGTTATCTTAATGAGTTTTCCTCTCTGCAAAACAAAGGAAACACAATGAAATATACAAATGGAAACAACTGGCTGATGATAAAATCTCCTTATCAAATAAAGATGGTGGTACGACTTGTATCTAGATGTCCCCTCAAAGGCTCATGTGGTCATATTTGAGGTTTGGGGGAGGTGGTTGGATCATGGGTATGTGACACTGGGATTAAAGGTGCGTAAAACTAAATTGCTTTAGCATAGTTCTGGGTGAGGATAATGGAAGCTTCACCCTGTGTGTGCATTGCACTATTTAATAGGCTTGTACCCTGAATGGAATATAAAGAGATAAAAAGAAGGGAGGCCTGCTGCTGCTGCCTCCTCCCTGCCCTTTCATGGACTGTTTCTCCTCTGCCATGCCCCTTGCCATACCAACCTGCTTTTCTATGGACTGAGAGCTCTACAAATTGAGCTAAAATGAACTTTTCCTCCTTTAATTTGTGGGTGTCAGGTATTTTGTACCAGCAATGAGAAAAGTAACTGAGAAAAATGGATAAGTTTCCTTAGAGTGAAGTAAAAGTTGACATTGATAAATATTCATCTATAATACCCTTTCATAAATTCTTTCTTTTTGAAGTTTTAAAATTATTTTTATTCATATATTTAAAAGAATGAAAGAACATAAATTCGAGTCTCATTTATTAGAGTCATCCTTAGTTGCTCATCTCTCATTAAAATATAGTCCTTATTACTGATGTCATATAAAATACACATAGATGTTCATATTGTTTTCTTATCTTTTAGAAGAAACTAAAGAACTATGGTATTTTTGTTATTTTTCTTTTTTATTTCTAAACATGTAGTATTACTCGTGATATTAAGGGAGGTGAATAAAGTTTTATAATCTGTTTTTTTCTTAGCCAGTTTCAATCTTTTGTATACAACAACTGAACAATATTAACAAATTCAAAGCTTTATCTTTATGTAAAAGTCCTATGATTTTTGCCATACATACTGAAGTCATCATAATACCCCAAAGAAGTCATCATAATACACAAATAATCAAAATAAGAATTATTACCCTGATGATGTTTAATTGTAATAGAAACCTTTCTGTGATTGCTGTCTTGTAACCTTTGTTTAGTTTATAAATATGTGGCACCCATGGTTTTAAATAGGGCTTGATGTATTTTATTTGTGATTACACAATTTGAAGATTTCTTGAAAGTTGAATTTGATGATAGTGTACTATGGTTGCTCTCCAGCATGAATTTGAATAGCATCCATCCTCTGCTCCTGTGTTATTTGGTTTTCCACAGTCTTCACAGTGTGCTTCACTCATTCATGTTACCCCCTTGGCCCAGTATTTGAATTTGTTACCTCTTCTTTAGAAACCAAAGCCATTGACAGCAGGTAAAATTTCTGATTCAGCTATGGTTTTAAACATATTTCACAGCTGAAAAGTCTGCAACCTTAGAAGCAAAACACAATATCTTCTTTTATAAAAGTGAAAATCTAGCAGGAATAAAAATCCAAATTCAGTAATTCATAATAAGCATGAAATACATTTTAATAAAGGATATCTGTTTTGGGAACATAGATTTTCCATGTGATGCTATTAATTACAATTTATTTTCCATTTTTAATTTTATGTGCTACCTTTAAGTTGCCACTTTTCAATATCATATGCTTCTCAGTTTATTGTTAAAAGGAGAGGTTTCCTTATTGTTTTTCTGAGACTGCACTGTGATTGGAAACTATTTTTAGTAAAGATTCTGTTATTATTTTTCTGCTTGATCATATGTTTCTTGTTATTGCCAATGATTAAAAAGATACTTCCTGCTTTCTTGGAAACTTGTTCGACACAAATTTTACATTCCATCCCACAAATCAGTATGTTCATTTTTGTGAATAGAATTTTAGTAGTATAACTATTTAATAATGGATGACATTCTTCATTAAGGGGAGTACTTTTGTTTTTTCATTAATATTTTGTTGTGGTGCTGGTGGCTAATGCTATTATAGGACCTTAATGTCACGCCCTAGACGAGACTTTCCAGTTTTAGCAGCTGTCCTCTTGGCACTTTTCCTGGTATTGACAGTTGGGTAAGAAGACACCCCTGAGTTTTATGAAGCCCTCCTGCTACAGATGGTAGGTTTTTGCTTTCAGAGTCTGTTTTAGCAGACTCTTTTTAATCTCCTTTCTATATTTTTTAAAGTTTTACATAATAAAAATGATGTCTCAAATAGAAAATAAGTATGAAATCATTTTAATAGAGTACATTATGTGAAATCAAAACCACAAATTTTGAATTGGTAGTATCTATCAACTGGGGCCCTGTGTTGGACTTGCCAGACATAAAACAATGCACATTGAAAGTAATACCAGGGCAAAGCATTCTGATTAGTTCTCTTGAGCTTTATTGTACTAAGTACCAAAATAGTTGAATATTTTACTTAAATACAATTTGATTTCCAGAGACTCTTGTAGCTAGAATTAATCTTTTTTTTGGCACTAGTAAAATTGATCCTTTATTGTACTTTTTGTTCATTTCTGCTTTAGTTTTTTCAGGTTTTTTAGCAGTACATAATTATTACATTCCCGTGAGGAGTTGGTACATGCACATAACTCATCCCAATTCTTTTTTCATCCCTTTTTCCTTCTCTCCCTCTATCTCTTGATCTCTTCCCACTTGAAAAAGATCTAGCTGCCTACTTCCCATTATCTATATTTTGTTTTGGTCTTTATTTAGTTTGAGTTTCTCATATAAAAGAAAACATGTGATATGATATCTTAGCTTGTGTGTCGGATTTATTTCACCTAACATTAAAGACATCATATTACAATGATACATCCTAATTAAGTTTCTTTTTTTTTGTTGCTTAAATTGTTTTATTAGTACATTTTAGGTATACAATATCTTTACATTTATCATTGGGTGTTTGTACCTGTACATAATGTATCTTTGTTCTTATTTTTTCCCTATTCCCTGTGCTCCCTTCCCCCGCTCCATCCTTCCCTATTTACAAAGACTTTGTTTCCATTTTTTTCTTTTCTTATAATTTTTCCTCTCCTTTCTGTCCTTTCCCCTTCCCCTCCCACTTCCCCTACCCATTTGTACTCTTTCTTCCTATTTCAAATTTTCACTTACTCATCTTAATCATTTTAATCCTTATTTACACTTTCAGTTTCTCACACTAGAGAAACTATTCGGTATTTACACATGTGTGTCCTCTTTAGTTCACTTAAGAGTATGGCCTCAATATGAATCCATTTAGCTATAAATGTCTCTAGTTTCTCATTCTTTATGGCTAAGTAGTACTCCATTTTATACAAAAAACCACATCTTCTTTATCCAGTTTGCAGTGATGGGCACTTGGGCTGTTTCCAAGCTTTAGCTATTACAAACTGTGCCACTATAAACATGGGTGAGCATATATCATTGTAGTATGATTCTTTTAATTCTTTTGGGAAGATACCCAGCAGAGGAATTGCTGGGTCAAATGGGACTTCTAATCCTAGTTGTTTGAGGTGTGTCCATACTGATTTCAACAGTGGTTGCACCAATCTGCACTTCCACCCACAATGGAGAAGGATTCCTTTCTCCCCACAACCCTGCCAGTATTTGTTATTGGTTCATTTCTTGCTAGCAGGCATTCTTTCTGGGGTGAGGTGGAATCTCAATGTTGTTTTCATCTGCATCTCTCGCATGACCAGTGATGTTGAACATTTTTTCATGTTTATTTGCTACTTTTACTTCTTTGTCTGAGAAATGTCTGTTCATTTCAGATGCCCATTTTTGAATTGGGTCTTTGAAATTGGGGGGGGTCTGATTTTTTTCAGTTCTTTATATATTGCTAGAATTAATCTTGAAAGGATTTTAAATTTATGTCTCCGGATAGTACTATATTCTTACTGTTTAAGAAACAGCTTTCAAAAAATCATAGAAAATATTTAAGAGTAATTACATGGTAGACATTATTTTAAGTGTTTTTATATGTTATTTAACCATCCCATCACTTTAAAAGGTATACACTATTATCATTTTTTACACATGATGAATCTACTTGACTAAGTACTTCGTATAAGTGCAATCATGTAGTGTTTATCTTTTTTGTGACTGGCTTATTTCACTTAATTTTCCATGGTTCATCTGTGTTGAAGCATATTTCATAACTGCCTTTCTTTTTAAGGCTGAGAAATATTTCATATTTCTTTGTGTATATATACCACATTGTGCTTATCTTTTCATCTGTGTCAGACATTGGGTTGCTTTCACATTTTAGCTATTACGTCACTTGACAGGGTAAAGTGAGCCAACATTGATAACTACCCAGTGAGGGTAGAAGTCTGGGCTGTCACTCAGTCTTCACTGACATCATAGTCTCCTCCTTACTGCTAGGGAAGGTAGAGTTCTAGCCCTTTATGAGGCCTCTACTGATGTCTTGCTGTCTGGGAGTTTTAGAAGTACGCCCTTGTTCTTATCAGGTGGCCTCGACTGATTCTACAGAAGGGAGAGGTGGCTCAGGTACTGGTGAAAATCCTGTTCTCTGCAATCCTGCTCTGATACTATCTCAACAGGAGGGAGTGGAAGGAAGTCCAGGCTCCTTGTCTGGTCTCCACTGACACAGCAGGGTGCTGTGGGGATGGAAGTTGGAGGTCATTACTGTCTGGCTTGGCTTTCTACTCATTTTTCTCTGAGACTTCCCTGGTGGAGGCATTGGTATAACTCACTGTAGCCCAGTAAGAGTGAAAGTCTGTGTTCTCCACTTTGCCTTTGCTGATATTTGTGTGGTGGGGTCAAAGCCTCTTCTGTGTTGTTTGACTGGAATAGAAAGATTATTATCTGTACATTTTCTGTCTTTGTTCGGTTCTTTTCCTTGTTCTTTTCCAAGAGAGACAATAGGTGTGTGTGTGTGTGTGTGTGTGTGTGTGTATGTGTGTGTGTGTGTGTGTCCATTGGCATTTCTAAGTTGCCAGTTCCTTTAATCTAAAACTAATCACAGACATACATATGAGGCTAAAAGAAATTCAGAGAATTCACCACCATGTCTTATCCTGGGTCTTGAAGTAGATTGCTCTTTTAGTGTATTTGGCTGCTCTAACAAAATATAATCATCTGGACATCTTGAAATAATTAAAATTTGTTTCTCACAGTTGTGAAGGCTAAGAAGTCCAATGTGAAGGCACAGGCAGATTCTATATCTGCTGCAGGCCTAGTTGTTGGTTTGTACATGTACCTATTTGCTGGGTCCTTGTATGGTAAAAGGGCAAGGAGTTTCCTGTTTCTTTTGTCAGGGCATTAATCCATTCATAATGTCTTTGCTCTCATGACCATGCATAGAATGTTTTCAAATATTTCAAAACATGAAATTTGAAATTTATTTATTTAGAAAAAGAGTCATAGGAAACATAAAAATGTTTATGATATTTTTAAAGTTTTGTAGGAAATTAACAGGCACAAAAATCTTTTACTTATGTGCTTTGCTGTAACTTTTTCAAAATCAATTATAAAATATGTTCCCTAAGTTACTACATCATAATGATATGGACAATATTTTATCTAAATGAGCAATGATAGTACAGAACTTTGATCTTAGGAAAACCAAACTTATAGTACTTTTTCATTGTATGAAACACTTTAGAGTTTACTTTATAATTATTAAGAAGTGAATTGAAAATAATGCCTCCCTTAGGGAACTCAGTATTGTGGTACTTGTCATAGAACATATACCTTTTGAATTAGTAACAAATACTCCCATTACTTACTCAATCCATTGGATTTGGGCCATGGTCCTAGTTATCGTGTTCTTATTTGTGAAATAAAGAGTTGTAAGAGAAAAAAACTAAAGAATTTTTTAAGTTCACTTTTAGTATTTTTGTGTATATGTGTGTTTATATGTGTGTGTGTAACCAGGTATATTTGTAAGAGGAAAATTAGCATATGTTGCTGTTATCCTCCCATTAAGGATGAATAATACTAGTCTGTTTTCTACCCGCTTTGCAGGAAAGCAGAAGTGGGGCACATCATTAATGTTTCTAAAATTTAAGCTCTTCATAGTACCTCCATCTGCTTTCCACTATAAATAAACAGCCTTACTATTCCATGCCCATTCGAGATGACAGAAAGGAGAAGTTATTGGTTTAATTTGAAATAAACAAATGACTCTACGTGGAGGTAATTTCCTGAGACAAATGGTCTCATAGTTTTACTTTCTAGAAGTGGAAAAGCCTTGGGCTCATATCCCTATAAAATTAACAGACATTTGATGAGTAATGAGTAGCTATTAGGAGCTGAATAGCAGGGGGCATTGCTTTGAGATATAAGGTTTCAGATTCCAATGCCCAAGTGGGGAAAACAGCCCATCTTTAAATGAACTCTATGGGTTTAATCTGGGAGCATATGATTAGTGGCAGATTCTGACCAAACTCTGTGTTCTTCTTCAACATTTCTGGACAATATATGTCTTGGTGGGACTTGAATACAACTGCAGAGATTGCTGAGAGTCCCTTGTTTCCACCTTCCATCTCAAATTACAATACATGACTGATTAAAAATTTTCTGTAAACACTATGTGATAAGAAATAAACAATATTAGGTTATTTTTTCTTTTTGGAAAGCTATGAAATAAAGACTTCTCTCCCACCTGAATGCAATTCATGGACAAAATTTATATCTGCTGCAAATATCCCTATTAAATAGCAGTATTCTTTTGACTCGTGTTTAATGTAAAATCATTGGATTTATCCCACCACTTTCTGTTTCATGTACTAGAGATACAGTGGTCTACAAATAAAACTTGTGTAAAAAATAAAAATGTTCTGGTATCTTAGAAGTATGATAACTCATGTTGATTATCTCTTTTAAATCTAAAGGCAGAAAGTTATATGTGAGTTTCCTATTGCATGATGATTTTTCCTTTCATATTATGGAACATGATATCCTTTAGTGTGAGCAAGTGAAGAAGAAATTCCATATGATGTTTCAGTGGTGCCGGTTGCCCTTTGTCCTATACCAGTGGTGGTGAATCTATGGCACATGTGCTATTTGTTTTTCTTTTAAGACAAAGGTGTTAATGTCTGAGTCATTTTTTTCTAAACTATAACCTCAGCATTCAGGTTTAATTGCAGTGTTGGCACTTTGCAATAAGTAAGTGATCTTTAAGTTGCAGTTTGGGTACTTGTCTCTAAAAGGTTCACCATCACTGTCTTATACCTTCGAACTAAAGTCATTCAATTTTAAGATATGTACTGAAAAATAAATATGTATGAATCAAAAACTATCAGCCATACACTAACTGAAGAATTGCTTAGAAACATACTTTTCTTCATTAGATTATATTAGAAAAATAGAACAATCACATTCAGAAGGAATGGTGATATAATCCTATGTTTTTATTATGAAATATTTGCAGTATAAAAGGTTCCATTTCTTGTGGGGTATTGGTACATGTACATAACACATCTTAATTCTTTCTTTAATCCCCTTCTCTTGCCCTTCTCCATCTCTTCATCCCTTTCCTTTTGCAAAAGATCTATGTACCTTTTTCCTATTATCTATCTATCTTTTGTTTTGTTTTGTTTTATTTATATATTTAGTTTCTCAGTGAGAAGATATATGACATATTCCACTAAGAAACAAATTTTTTTCAAATAATCTTTGGAGATTGGATATTTTATAAATATACCATCCAGTTATGGATGTGTTAGTAATTATCTGTCTGTTTTCTCTTGACAGCGAAGTGGCTTACAAAGCACTTTGTAAATTTCATTTGACCAGACTCATTGCAATCCAGAACTATTAATATCTTCATCTTCCAGCATCAGCAGGAATTTTTCTCATTTAAGTTTTAAGTTTGCAGATGCACTTTGTGATGAGAATCACTGCTTTCATTTTTGATTAGAATGTGCAGTGGACAGGCAAGTTCTATCAATAGAGAAGTCAAGCTGTTCTTATAAAAGCTATTGATTTAGTATAAATTATCATTTAGGAACCCAGGCTCCAAACAATAAGTAATAGATTCACTGAGAAGCAGAAGCTTTTTCAAATGCATTTTGTTGAGACCAAGTTATGCCCCCCAAGAAAATTAATCAATGATCTCTCAGGTATCTATATTTATAGAAGGCTCATTCACATGTCATGGAAAATTGGATATAGTCAAATGTTTTGCCATATCTACTTTTTTATGTTTCATGAAGGTAGTCAGTTGCTACATCCTAGGATGGTAACTTACATTTCTACAAATCTCAATATTCAGCAGGCATGTTATGAACAAATAAGACACATTTTTAGTTGTATGTGGTTTTCTAAATATAACTCAAAACTGTCAAATTATGTGAGTATATAACTCATGTCAAAGAATTGTAACAAAATATTGTAACTTTTGCTTTTATATTTTAAAATATAATTGTATATTGGTTTTAGCTCTTAGCTCCATGACCTTAGCTATATGCCATAGTATTTGTTTCCCTTGTCTATAAAATGGAAACAAAGGGAGGCAAGGGAGAGAAAGGGGCTAAAAGAGGAAGTAAGATGTGTTATGCATATGTATCAACTCCATACAAGGAATGTAAATATTATGCACTGCAAACATGTACTAATAAAAACAAAAGAATGCTCATATACTTTCTTTTGATTTTTTGAACTGCTTTTTGAAAAAGAAATTTGACTTGTTGACTTTTGCCAGTTTAAAAAAAATCCCTTTTAGGTACAAATTTTCCTCCAAGATTAAAGTATCCCTTTAAGGAAAGCTTTAGCTATATGTTTGGCTAATATACATTTGTCATGAGATTTAAAACTTTTTAAAATCTAATTTTTATTTTATTTTTTGAGCTAGGATACTTATACATTTGTTTAATAGTTTGCCAAAATATATGACAATTCAAACTAAGTTTAATATTTGAAATGTTCACACAAAGAATGTATTGTTTGACTTAAATCTTTATTATGTGTACTTTCTATGTATTCATTACAATTCATTTAAGAGTTTGAGAGACTAAAATAGTCTCTAGTAATATGTAATAAAAGTCTTTACCAGTTACTGTGTTAGGGCAGCAATCTTGTTTAGTTGGTCTTATTGTTGACCTCAGATGAAATCCTTAATTCTCTTATTTTGAACATGAAGTTTATCTTGTGATTTATAATGCAATGATCATATATTTGTAGCAACTATTTCTAGGTATTGAATTTTTATTATGGATTACCACAATAATTATGAGAGCAAAGGTCAGTAAAAATGACAGTTCTCCATTATTTTCAATTTACATTAGACCAATTTTACTACCCTAGGAATGGGTCGTAATAACACCTATGAAAAGCATTTCTGATTTTCTCAAAGCCTTTTAGAAACAGCATGGCATGTTAGCTTATTAAAATTGTTTTGACACTAACATGAGAAAAAATGTGCCCTTAATTTCTTTATGCATTGTTGCCTTTATCCAGATTTCAGACTGTATGTAAAATTACCATCTTAATTGTAAAATTTGTTCCAGATTTTAGGACTGAATAATAAATTCTTTGTCCTTCCCATAAGTATTAATTTCCAGCGGAATTTTTAAAAATTTTTTTTCACATTTATTCTGTTTTGGAAGGTTATATTTCAGCACCTGAATTTTGTTTTTAACAACTTGTCCTATTAGCCATGTAAATTGCTTTTAATTACAGATTTTAAGTATCATGCAGATATTTCTAAAAATATTGTATATATTTTCTACATTTGTATAACACATCAATTTGTTCATTTATCCATGAACTACTCTTTCTACTGAAAACTTATTATTTGAAATAATTTTATATTTAAAGAACAGCTACTAACTGGCAGAGTCTTAAATTCCGTCTTGCTTCTCTCTCTCTCTCTCTCTCTCTCTCTCTCTCTCTCTCTCTCTCTCTCTCTCT
>NW_004624732.1:11197520-11231113 GCF_000247695.1 Heterocephalus glaber | reverse complement strand
TCTCCATCTCCTCTCTTCTTCTTCTCTCTCCTTCCTCTTTCCCTCTCCCCTCCTCTCTCTCTCTTCCCTCTTCCTCTGCTCCCGCCTCTCCCTCTCTCTCTGTCTCTCTCTCTCTCTCTCTCTCTCTCTCTCTTTTTAAGACAGGGTCTCACTTTGTAGTTCGGACTGGCCTGAACTCACTGTAGCCCAGGCTGGCCTCAAAATCATGGCGATCCTCCTGCCTTAGCCTCCAAGTGCTGGGATTACAGGCATGCGCCACAACGTCTGGCTTTTGCTTCTCTTAATATTAGTATATTTTATAATCATAGTAAAATTATCAGAACCAGGAAATTTGCATAAATTCCATAATTCTTTACAAACCTGGCTTGAATTTGCTAAATTTCCCGCTTATTGTTTTAAAACTAAGCTTTTCACTTTATAGCTTTGGATTTACAGAAAAATTTCAGAGATTAACAAAATTCCCTCACAGTGGACCCCAAAATTCATAGGGGTTATGCTCGTAGAGCACCTATGAATTGTGAAAAACCAAGAATTTCAGATATGGTCAGAAAAATGCCTATAAATTCCTATTTTTTTAGTTTAAACCCTAAATATGGTAAATCTCCTATGGTTATATAATTTAATTTAATAAGCTACTGTATTAATAAAGACTTTAAAAATGCAGGGCATTTTGGCGGCATCTTAGGGACTTTAAGCCTTTTAGAAAAACAAAACCCAGAACACTTGAGATAGCTACATGGGGTACAGCAGCCTGTTGTGAAGCGGGAATGCTAGGGCAGCTGCCTGAGATGGGTTACAGGGCAGCAGCCAATCAGCAGCAAGGAGAACTGACCGCTCTAGGATTGGCTACTTGCAAACCTCCTGCCAAAAAAAAAAAATTTGTTGAGGATATTTGAGGTCTCCGTGAAATTGTGGGAGTTTCCTAAAACAATTAATAGCCAGGTTCTAAGGAAAAATCCATGAACTGAGTCCATGACCTCTGTACCACAACTTCGTGGGGGTATACTGTATATTCCAACATTGTTTCATGAATAAGTTTTAGATTTTATCAAATACTATTTCTGCATCTATTGGTCATTTTTCTTTATTCTATTAATGTGATGAATTATTTTTAAAAATTATATAATCAAATTATCACTCTTTCATTGAACTTTGAATGTACATTGTTTCAATAATACTTCAATACATGGAATACTGTCCTTTCATAAATAGGTAGATTTGATTTGAGACTGTTTACATAAGGCTTGCATTTGTTTTTGTAAGCAATATTAGTCTACAGTTTTTATTTTGGTGAAAACTGTAAATATCCTTATCGAGATTTTTTTTTTGTCTAGTTACACTAGACATATGAAAAAAATTAGGAATTTTGCCTCTATTGGCGACAGTTTCTAAGACTGATATAGTTTCTCTCTTAAGTGTTTGATAACATGCCTTAGTTTCAAAGCTGCGGCCTTGTTGCTCTGTCCTTACATGTTGAAGAGGGCAAGGAAGCTTGCTGGAGCCTCGTGTATGAGGGAGAGCCTTGGTGGCTTTTACTCAAAAGCTCCAGCTCTTCAAACTATCACAGTGGTTAGTTGTTAGGTTCCCAGGTAATGAAAATTGGGGAAAAATCAGTATTCTGATATCAGCTAATGGCATCTTTAAAATCTCTGTTCTTAATATTGGGCAAAAACTTACCACTTAAAATTTATAGAACACCATCTCTCCCCAGTAAAGTCTTTATTTCAAGAATTTTAACAATATTTTAATAGAGAAAACCTTGAAATTTGTTTCTTATGTCTAACCTGAATGCAGGTGGGAAATCTCCAAATTCTAGAAAAGGGATTGTTTTTAGTGTTGCTATTGTAGGCTGATCAGACCTCCAATCACCTGACCAAGGGTATGGTGGCAGGATTAAAAAAGACAAGACAAGATCTTAATGCATAAATGGGGGGCCCAGGATGGTCAAAGCTCTTATCTGGCTAAGACACCGTCTCCTGGAGCTCACCACTATTTATTGATCATGCAGCTTCCAAAAGGGGTTAGGGACGGTACAGGGAACAGCAAGGTGGAGAGCACTGATGTGAGCAGGTTCCTAGCAACAAGGGAACAAGATATTTTAGTAGGAACAGATAATTGATTAATGGGAAATTTGTTTCTTCCCATGGATTAATTTCTTCCCATGGATTTGTTTCTTCCCATGGATTAACTCTATAGGTGTTTTCTGTACGAGTCATACTGCCCTTCACTGCACTATTGTTTTGCCATCCAAGATGTCACAGTGTCACTGATCATTGAGACCTCTGCTGTAACCAGTGGTGTAGGGAGTTGTTCCTTTCTCACACAACAACTGCTGGCTCTTCAGACAACCATTGTGGGCAAATAGGCAGGCTCAGACTTTTAATATGAAAAGTCAATTTATGAATTTGTAGCTCGCTCACAGTGGTCTCCATCAGTTACAAGTATGGAATTTGGTTAACAACATTGCTCATGATTTATACTAGGCATTGAGAAATGACACCTCAAATATCATTGAATACAAATTAAAGATATAAAACACAAAGCATAGTAATGTAAGTGCCAGGACAAATTAAATGCGCTTGCATACAAATGCTTGATGTCCTTGGTGAGACTGCTTTCTTGGACACCAGGTGAGATGTGTTAAGGGAAAACCTTATTTTTTTGGCTTCAAGCAAATTCTGAAAATTTTATTGGATTAAATGTTCAGCTGAGTATACAGGTAGATAGTTAAATCAGTTGGGAACCAACCTACGCTTTGTTTTGTTTGTTTTAAAGGATATTTCGGAATTTGATAGTTCTCTTTTAGCTTTTTCTTTAGCACATCATGTTTAGTGTTTTAAATTTGCATTTAAGGCTACTGATTGGACCCTTGGATTTGCTGTAGAAGTCTCAGACAACATAAAAACAGTTTTCATAAGCAAAGAAATAACACGGTTGATGGAAAATTCTGTTTTTGCTGACTCAGGAGCAGATGGCACTCCTAATCTTTCCATTAAATGCCCATTTAAAATATTCATGTGTTTAGTCCAGGGAGAAAAAAATCTCATGGCTATAAAGTACAGGATTGTGAAATTGTATTTAACAAACTCACAGTGCTGGACATAAATGTTCATTCTTAACCTTTTATGCAGTCCAGTGCTAAGGCTGTGAAGGACTTTCAGATCCACCAGAAGGAATTTGCCATTTTCATATTTATGTGGCTCAAAGAGTCTGCTGTTTCCCATTTGAGTTGGTTCCTTTCACAATGTACTTAAAGTGTCTTCTTCATATTTGTTTTAATTCAACATCATTTAATTATAAAATATTTGAAACATATAGGTAAACAATTTCTATATTTATAATCCAGATTTAGCTGCTGTTTATATTTGGAAGTACTTGTTTCGAATTGTTTGAAATATTTGATTTCTTATTTTAAATTATATATATATATATATATATATATATATATATATATTGATAATGGTCTATCCTGGCTTTCTATTGAGAGAGATCTGCATATGTAATCATTACAACTTATCTCCTTTTCCCTAAATACATTCAAAAATATAAGCAATTTTTATTTTCATTGTATATACTTAGAAAATAAATAATGATTTTATTGTTTTTAAATGGGAGCAAAATATATCATTCTCAAGTTACTGTTTTCTTTTTAACTTCACTTTATATTTTGAAAACTGAGATTTTGTTCATGCATTTTAACAGTTCTTTTCACTTATCATTATATATTTTAAATTGGTCATATGTCTTTAATTTTACATATTACTAGTTTACATGGAGTGAATATCATTTAGAAGTTTCTTTAGATAACACAGAGTGTTATGAGGTACAGAATTACTAACCAAAATACAACATAGTAAGGAATGTTTATGAACAGATTTTCTAATTATTGGAACATATTACCAAATTGTTTTACAAAGTGATTGCTCCCATTAATACTTTTACCAGCTACTCATAATTTTATAAATCAGTACACCTGAAACAATAGTTGATATTATTAGACTATTAAATTTGGGAGCCAGTTTAGTGATTGTGGAATGCTATTTGTTATTGTTTTAACTTTCATTTCTTTAATTCTGGGGAAATTCAGTCTTTTTCCATATGATTATTCACTATTTGATTTTCTACTGTATTATCTATATCTTGAACCTTTTCTGAGATATGTTTGTTATAATTATTTTTGCCCTGATTTGGCTTTACATCTTTATGTAGGAGTTATTATTATTTTTTATGCTCAGTTTATTGTTAGATTTATTGGCCTTTTACTTCAAATTTATTTGTTTTTATTCAGGGAATATTTTATTTAGTATTGTAAGGACATTGACTTCTATGTTTCTAAATGTTATAAATTTGTGCTTTTCACTTTTTTAGTCTATAATCCCTTTTGAATTCCTTTATCTATATTATGTGAGATAATATAACTATCATTTTTTCATATGGACACTTAATTTTAATACAAGGTTTTAAGAAATAAAGCATATTTTCTCCACCCAATTGTAATGCCATTTCCAGATTCACAAGTTTCTGTTTATTCTTGTGTCTGTTTTTAGGATTTACATTCTTCTTAGAAATAGGTATGTTCATCCCTACAAGGATATTCACCTATTTTAATTACTAGAATTTTAACATCAATCATATTATGATATCTTTTAGGGCATGTACCCTCATTATTATTTTTGGTCACTTAATCTCATAACATTTTAGAATCAACTTATCAAGTTCTAGAAAAAGACTTACTGGGATGATAATTGCTACTTCATTAAACTCTTAAATTTATTTGAGGTGGCTTGCTATTTTTGTAATATAGGATTTTATCATCCTTGTAAGCTTTTGAATTTTTTCTTGTTTATATGCTTCCAAGAAGTCACATATATGTCAAATAAAGTAGATGATGTCAGTTGATTTTATCTTATTTTATAATTTACTTTTAGTTTTTACCACTAAATGTGAATCAGGTCTAAAAAAAACTTTTCGACATGACTCGATGGAACCTTTGATAATTATGTTGCTAATGGTTTGAAATGTCGCCTAAAACTCATATGCTAGAGGTGTGGTTGTCAAGTGAGAGAAAGAGGAGTTTAGACCTACTTGAAGGGAATGGATAGTAGTGGCATGACCTTGGGGACTGTATATATTCTGTGACTCCTTCCTTTGTGGCTCTCTCCTCTATTTCTCTATGTCCTGGCTTCCAGGAGGTGAGCAGCTTTCCTCTGCCATGCGCTTCTACTGCAGTGTTTCTACTTTACAAAAGGCCTAAAACAATGTAACCAGCTAACCATGGACAGAAACTTCTCAATCCATGAGCCAAAATAAATGTCTCCTTTTAAGTTTTTTGTTTGTTTGTTCTGATTTTTTTTTTTTTTGCATTTTGTCAGAGACAGAAAATTCTAACATGTACAATGTGATTATTTTGAACAATTGCTTTTTAAAATTTACATCTTTAGGTATATAGAATAATGACCACTTAAAGATGTCCACATCATAATCCCCACAGTCTTTGAATGTGTTAATTGATATGGCCAAAGAGACCTTGAAGATATGGTTAATTTAAGGATTGTGAAATAGAGAGATTATCTTGGATTATTCAGGTACTCCCAGTGACATCATGAGAGTTCTTATAAGTGTACAGGAAAGGTGAGGATGGTCAGACAAGGCTACATAACCTAGTAGGGTCATGATTGATATGGCTAAAACCAAGGAATGTGGTTAGGCTCCAGAGTTTGGAAAAGGCAAGAATTGATCTTCTAGTAGGAACCAGTCCTACCAGAAACTTGATTTATACTTCTTATTTCTAAAAGTATAAGAAAACATATTTGTGTTGATTTAAGCCATTAAGTATCATTAAGTATGTGGCAGTTAGTTATAGTAGCAATTAGGAACAAATACACCTTCTCATGAAATTGCTTTGCAACTCTCTGATCTGGTTTGATGCAAGAAAAAAGTACCTTAACTATTATGCATCAGAAATGCATAATATGCATCATTTTAAAAGTTTGTTGTTTTAGTGAGACTGATCTAGGAGTGGAGGAATATAAAAGAGATTCAGTTTCACCAGTTGTGCATTCATAATATATATGCACCCTGGGGAGCAAGCCAAGCCTTAATCCTCGGTGAAAATAAGAAAGGCAGCCAATTATAATGAAATTCTAGAATAGATGTTTGAAGACTTGATAATCATTGACAAAAGTATTTCCACCAAAGCCAGTTCACCACTCACAATTCCCTCCCTCCCTTCCTTCTTTCCTCCATTCCTCCCTTCCTTCCTCCCTTCCTCCCTTCCTCCCTTCCTCCTTTCCTCCTTTCCTTCCTTCCCTCCTTCCCTCCCTCTTTTCTAGCCAAGCCTGGGTCCTGGGCTCCAGGACTGAGGTGAGGTCTCCCTGACTGGGGTGGGGTGGGCATGGGGTGGTCAGTTCAGGTGGGGGAGGGGAATGACAAAGAGACACAGAGTCAATTTAACACGCATGCGGGCAGCCAGGGGGCTGTTGCCTCTTAATAAGCAGAGGAGCCCCTAGTGTCTGCCTCATCTTTTCCTTTATTCACTCAAACACAGGTACAATCAATCAAAGAATCACAAGATTAATCTGCTTTCCAATATCCATTAATACGTACTCTGGTAAACAACTTCAACTGTCTTAAATTTTCCCTAGAACCTGCAATATGCCATTATCCCTGAGTGTAGCCTTTCTCTTTTGTGCTCACAGAGGAGGCCAGTTAGGCTTCTATTCTCTGGTCTCCCACTTCCTTCCTCCCTCCCTTGTTTGCCTTCCTTCCCTTTCATTGTGCAGATTTATACCTCCTATCTGAAGGGATAGTTGGGAGAAACAAATAAGATACATTATATTCTGTCACATAATATACAGAAGGTTATGGTTAGAGGAAATCTACTCCCCAGGGACCAATACAAAGAAAAATAGTGTTGGAAAGAAGATACAAATTGGTAGTGAAAGTAGATGAAACTCTTTACTGTGTCCATTACATTGCATTGAATACTGACTCCAAAACATAAGTATCCTCTAGTGATACTGAGAGGGTTCTGAGGTTTTAAATATTTGGCCAAGAGATATAAAAATAGGAAAAAAAGAAAAAAACCAAACAAAGTAGGTTGTCCTACAGTTGTTCTCTGAATTAGTATAGGAAATCTTCTTTCTAACAATTATCTTCTCAGGTTTGTTACTTAATTCCTCCAAGCCTCATATTTTTTCATTTGTAAAATGAGGAAAATCCCAAAGCTGTGCAGAGTTGTTGGGATGATAAAATGAAATAACATAATGATGTTACTCAGTCCAGTATATTTGAATTTACAACTTTGTGGTTCTCATTTCTGACAGTCTATTTTCTGAGAACTTCACCTAGTTATTAAAATCTACATATGTTAGAGTACACCTTTTAAATTTATCGTTGCTATCAGAATGGAGCTAGTCTTTTGTTGTGGCTATCTAAGAAAGCTTGGAAGCCAGTGTGGTACAGAATCTTTATCTTTCCTATTGGATTTCCTCTGTATCCTCTTTTCTGGGTCTTTTTCAGGTGGTCCTAGACAGGTCCAGCCTCCAAAGAGTACAAGTGTTTCTAACTAACATGAATACTAATTTGTTTCAGTATCTTCTTTGTTTTGCATTACTATTGGAGCCTAGAGATTGTAAAGAAAAAATGAGCAGGGTGGACTTAATGACAAGATAAAGAGCAGAAAATTTGGCATTAGATGATCATTGCTGCTAGAGAACAGTGACTGGCAACAACGCAGAGAACCCATTACAGAGAGGAAACAGTGTGAGTTGTTTCCCCTTTGCCCTTTCTACCGAAGGGAAATGTGATATGGGAGGAGCTTCCATGCTGAGGGACACAGATCAAACTCTGGCTCTATCTTTTAGTTTCTAAATTTATAATCTGGGAAAGTCACTTGCATTGTCTCCATTTTATTGCCTTAAAATGAGAATATTTGAAATGCTGAATATAAACAAGTGAAAAGTTTTATCTTTGAACCTAGCGTATCCAAATTAGATATTTAACTAGATATCTCTGTTATATGACTGGTAAAAAAAATGAAAATAAAGTTCCAAGGAATAATTTTTAAAGAATGTTGGCTGTTTATCATAGCCTCTGTCTAAGGATCTGTATATGGAACATAACTGGTTTATTTGTAACATGTGAGTAATCTGAAGTTATCATTCACCCATGAGATATTATCTGTATCCATAATTTTGACATCAATATCTGCTGTCAGCTCACTACTTTATTAAATTGTTTAAGCATGAAAAATGCTACAATTATTTCAGTTATATGCAAGACTAATATCAAGAGAAATGAAAGTAATCATTTGTAAGGAAATCTAAAGGGTGAAAATATTTAAGACTATGAAATGCCCTTTTCTTGTTTCTGCTTCAGAGTTTTGTTTTGTTTAGATTATGTCTGTACAACCTTCTGAAATCATGCAGCTTCTAGTCCCCAATAAAACCATGATATGCCCATTTAGTGATAATAGACTTTCTGTAGATCACTTACCTTCTATTTTGTGTTATGTTCCACAAGAGAGGGAACAGTTAAATATTATATAGAGCCTGGCATATACCTTTGTTATTAAAATAATTGATGCTATTCTTCCTTTTATGCTAAAAATTATATAGGCAGAATCACTTTTAAAATTACTTCTATTTTTCTTAAGTAAATGTTAAGAATTATTGAAATTTTCTACACAAACCTCCGTCTACACTGGCCCTCACTCAGCTCCTTTGGTGGACCATGCTTTCACCATTTAAAAGCCTTTTCCAGGCTATTTGCTTTGATGAAAATGTTCACTAAATCCAACCTACACACACACACACACACACCCCTACACCTTTGACCATTTAAATCCTCTTGAGCTCTAGTACAATATTTCTCATCCTGGGTACCCATAATATTTTGAGTCAGATATTTTGTTCTGAGGGAAGCAGATAGAGAACATGGTCATTCTTGGTGGAGACCCATTGTTTTACAGCTTACTATAAATGCCTTTTTTTTTTTTTTTTTTTTAGTAAAGAAGGCTTCTCTTATCCCCTTAAATATCTTGTTTCTCTCCAGTCTTTATTCAATCTCAAGGAAGTCCATTCTATTAGTCCATTGGCAGATGCTCAGTATACATTTATACTTTTGATTTGTTATTTTGTTTCTGCTTATTTCTAACTATAAAAATTAGGGTTTTTGTGAATATTTGCAATTATCAGAGTCCAAACAATGAACTTTGTTGTTGGGTAATCATATTAATATTTAGCCTATAATTCTGTAACTTTCTTCCAAAGGCCTCCAGTAAACTAATTGTCAGGGAGGTTGCTGAAGAGTGTTTTGGTTTTCAAGAGAAATACATTCACATTTGACATACACTCTACAAACTAGTAGCTCCTGTTATTTCACAGTTTCAATATTAGAATATTATTACTTCTATGTTTTCATATGTTGTGCAACTACCTTGTTGACAATCACTGTGATAAAAAGCAAGTACCATGAGAAAAACTAATATGGAACAAAAAATGCGGGTGGTAATGTTCAGTACAGTTCCAATATTTGAGAAATGGTGCAGTACCTAAAAGGTACACTTAGCTATTAGTAGTTACATATAGCCCATTAGTAAGTAATTGTAGTTATTTATGAATGAAATAAAATGCTTCCCTTCTACTTATGTGCACTGGATTTAAAAATGAAGTTATGTTTAATAGTAAATTGTTTAAAAACAAATAGTAGGTTCTTTAGATTTGACTACCTAATGAATAGGATAAGTAGATATTTTTTGGTGAAGGATCATAACGAAAAAAACATAATGAGGTAAGGGGATGAGACGAGAAAGTTTAGAATCTGTCCCAACCAATTTAATAATTTTATTTTAAATGTTTACTTTTCATAGAGATTATTTTCTATTCTTTTAAGCTATATTTCAACAGATTTCACTGTAATATTTTATGATATATCATTATAATTTGTAAAAAATTATATGGTAAGAAACATAAAAGGAATATGAGTTGCAGTTTTCTTCTGCCATGATTGTAGAAGATATTCTAGGCTAACAAGTTTAAAAGAAATTTTAATGAATGATCTATCATTTTTTATAGTTTTGATTTTAATAGGATGTACTTCTCTGTTAATGTTGAAGCTTAAGCTGTTAACTTTAGATGTTACACCTTATTACTGTATCTACCACAGGGTTAGTAATCTACTGACAGTTTTTTTTGATATATTGGCTGTCCTAGGTGATGCTTTTGTAAGAATTTATTTAGAATAAATCTTAACTAATCACTTTTCATTATAGTACAAGTCTTTTGCTTTTTAAGTAGCTGTCATTCAATTATGCTACAAATTCTGTAAATGAAATGGTAATTAAATCAAATACATTTCAGTTGAAAATCCAAGCTGTAGTTAATTCCTTGGACAATCTTTTACTTTTTTAATGGTCTCTGTATATGAATTCCTACAACTGTGACTGTAAGAATGACTTAGGGTATAGGTGGAGGGGAAGCTTTATGAATATATGAAATTAGTAATAAATTATGCTTTTGTGTCTTTAAATTGTTGATAGTTTTACATATTTTATTGGTATATGTTTTTGATACACAATAATACAGAATATCCAGTTACATACATATATATGTCAAATTTCCATAGTTAAAGATCAACTGCTTGTACAAAATCCCAGGGAGTGTAATGTGCACACTTATTTTTCAGATTCTGACAACTTACTGATACTCTAAAAATGGGATTCCACATACGCTAACTGTGAGGAGAATCTCTTATGTTAATTTAATTATTATTTTATTAGTCTATACTTGTGAAACAAAAGTACGTTCATCTTGGAGATATGGTATATATGGATGCTATATCTCAGTCATTTTTATTTCCTTTTCCCTTCTTGCCCTTCCAATCCTCCTTTTCCCCAGATGCCCTTTCCATTTCCACAAAGTCCACCTCCCCATCTCAATCATATATCTTTTTATTTGCTCTTTAAATTATTTATATTCGGGGTATCTCATATTTAAAAAAAACTATGTGATATTTAACTTTTTGTCATTAATTTAATTCACTTAGGGTTATGTTAGCAAATGACTAAAATTTATCCTTCTTTATGGCTGATTAATACACATATATTATGTGTGTGTGTGTGTGTGTGTGTGTACATTCATCTGTTGATGGGCTTACAATCTGGTTCCAATATTTAGTTATTATGAGCTGTACAGCTATAAACATGGGTATGCAATAACATTATAATATAATGTCTTGGGAAGATATCCAGACCAGATAGAACTGGGTAAAATGGAATTTCTATTTTTAAGTTTTTGAGCAATATTCATACTGATTTCCATAGTAATTGTACTAGTTCACAATCCCAGTAACAAATGTAGAGAGATTCTTTTCAAAATTAATAATTTTAATATGGACATTTTCAATAAAAGATTCAAGCCTTTTAAATCGTTTTTTTGATAAGGTGGCTGTATCTTCAAATTGTTTTTAGTAGTTCTAGAAAAAGTACTACAATGATAGATTATATTTCAGAATGATTTGCACACCTTTACTGAGGAGATGGACCTGTCATTGAGAGACAATTCAAAGTCCACAGTCCTCAGTAGCAAACATTTGGCTTGAGAGGGAGTGGTGGGGGAAAGATGATTGAAATATGTTCTGTGTGTGAGCAAATCTGCCAAAATTGAATGCATTTATCTGTACAACAAATTAAAAAGAATGCAAAAAAGGAAGCGCATTATTACACACACACACACACACACATATTATATAATGATTCATGAGATTTATTTTGCACCCTGATACCATTTCATTAGTGTATATTTCCTCTGAACAGTACTCTTTGAAATTCAAGATATTATCACCAAACTGATTTGTTAAGAGCTTGTATCAGTGAGACTTCTTGGAAAGATGGGTAGAATTCATACTGTCGAACATTTTCCTTGTCCTAAATTCTATTCTACTTCACACAGCTCTTAGAAATTGAAACAGAATTTTTGACAGCATGAAAGAACTGAATTTTATTACTTTTATTATTTTATTTTATTATTTTTTCTGTACTTTAATATTTTTTATTTTCTTTTTTGCTTGTAGTGTTTTAAGGACATATTGGTCTATAATGTCATCATTTTGTGCCATTGCTTATTTAGTAATTTTCTGATTTAAGTTGCCTTCAGTCTTCTTTATTCATTCTACTGCAGATTATATTTTAAATACTGCTTTTGTTATTGTTTTTTTGGATGTGGTAAAGTAGAACTGGGTTAAAAATCATAGGAATTAATTTTTATTTAATAACTAATTAGAAGGAGTTTTATTATTCCTTATTTTAAACTCCACATAATAATGCTTTCAGAGAAAATATTGAAACTATTGTTTTGAAGGTACTAATAAAATTTGATTTATGCAATAAATCTGTGATAGTAAAGTATTATATTTCCCTCTAGTAACTGTAAATCTAATGGAAATATTATTATAAGTTATTTATTAAACATAACACATACAGAAGAGGAATGGAATAAATGATTGTGTTCCCCACAAAAAACTGGTTTTTTAAAAATAATCATGTTAGGACCCATGAAAATCATCAGGAAAAGAAAATTCATTTGGATTCATCCCTCATATTTAAGATAATTTGCAAATATAACAAATATTTAAATATTAAAATGAATTTACTAGATGAAACTGTGTGTGTATTGTGAAAATGTAATGACTTAGATGACTAGGAATGTAGAGAAAAATTTGAGGCTACTGAGGCAGGGCACCTCAAGGGATAATGGTGAGTGGATAGAACAGAGGAGACTGAACCAAGAAAATTGAGAGGCAATATATTCCAGCAAGGAGAGCCTCTGTGGTCATTTACTAAAGAGTTGTTCTACATTAAACTCAGTATCAACTCTGTCCAACATGGTTATAATGTTCAGAGCACCAAATAGAAGAACTGCTCAACTCTATTCAAGAGGCAAATAGAGTTTGGGAAGTAAATAGTCTTGTTCATCGATTTCGGGACCAGAACTAAGATTGTACAAGTTGGTGCCTAGGGACCCTGGATTCCAAGAATGGTGGCTTCACACAGAGCAGGTCTTCTTACTAAGTATCAGAGTAATAGCTTACATTCCTGTTGCTTATATTTGGGATTAATCAGGGAAACCACATAAAGTTGTGGACATTTAGCCCTTTATGTGTTGGGAACCGATGAAGAAATGAAAATGAAAGATCTGGTGTTAAGTTGCAGAAAGTGTACAAATTGATACTGAGAAAGATGACTAGTTTTGAAAGAGGCCATAAACCAACATTGTCATTAACCACTCATCTCCTAATGAAAATGTGTATTTAATGGAAAATCTAAACTTTTATAAATATTATTCTAATTCTTTTTTAAAAATACAGTGTAATTTTGTATTTTATATACTGAATGTTTACTTAGTGGATCAGTCGCATTCCTTGGCCCCCATTTCCTTACATTTATTTTCTCTATGGGATAGTACATTAATAAAGAGAGCACATGTGATAAAATGTGAGAATAAATACAGCTAATAGTTTCTTTCTTAGCTCATTTATTAATTTACTCCATTTCACTGCAATATGTGAAAATTCAAGCGTACAATCTATGGAAGCTTAATTTTATTCTATAGAATTTGGAATGATCGAAACACAAGTGTTATACAATATACTTTAATAGTTGTTTTTTTTCCCTGAAATGTGATTTTTTTGAAAGCACAATGCTTAACCTTTTATTTCCCTTGTAAGTTTCCCCTAAATTGGTGGAAAATAAAATTTTCTCTAGCAAATGAATGTCTAAAACATTTGATTGAGTATAAACATTAAATCAGGAAATTAGACTTGCATGAAGGCCCAGAGTCATTCTAAATAATTGTCCTTAAACTTCTGTTTCCAGAGACCATTTCCTGTAAGCCTAAGAAGAGATGGCAGCAGCAGCCTTTTCAGGCCTTGAGCTTTAACCCATCTCAGCAACTGAAAATCACACAAAGCCTAATTATTCTAGTTGTGCATTTAACCAAATGTGATGAATGTTTTCTGAAAAGTAATTTTATTAATTCTATTTTATTACTGTACTAAAATATTATTTGAAAATTTAAAATAGCCATTCTATTAAAAAATCATTGGAATATTTAGTGCTATATGATATCTAGTCCATGGGCCCTTACCAATAGGGATGGCAGGGGCCGGGGATTTAGCTCAGTGGTTCTGGCACCTGCCACAAGCGCAAGGTCCTGAGTTTGAACCCTGGTACCCCCCCCCCCCAAAAAAAGGCCAGTAGGGATGGCAAATTCCAGTGAATAGATTCAGATAAAGCAGTAAAATGAATTAAACAGGAAAATAAAGAGATAGTCAAAAGTTATCACATTTAATAAGAGAAAGGCAACATATTTTCACGACTGAAATTAATTATTAATTAATGTTAATTCCTTCAATGATAATAATTATTTCAGTGCTCCAAACTCAGGGCCTTGTGACTCCTAGGCAAGCAATCTACTACTGAGTTATGTTCCCAAACCTCTTCAGTGATATTAGTGCATTTCAATTTTGTTTTTAATGGCAAAAACTTCCTTGAATAATTTCCCCTGAGCATTATGTCATGGAATTGCTTTTTTAAAATATAATTTGCTGAGATTAGCACCAAAATAGGAATTTTAAACTTCTGTGTGTGTGTTTGTGTGTGTGTGTGTGTGTGTGTATACATGCCTGTGTGTGGTGGTACTAAATATGGAATACCTTTTGAGCAGGGACAATTTTGCTAGATGGGTGATGTAAGTGTAATTCTGAAAACAGGAAATTTAGGGGTAGATTAAAGGCCGTATTACAATATCAGGTATGCAAGGTTTAGGGAGAGATTTCATGATCCAAAGATGAACCTTACTTTTGGAACACTTTTTTTTTTTCTGATCTATGGTACTGCCAAATTCATCTTCTCTCCCACATGTTGAGAACCATTACTTTAGAGTCTTTTGAAGCAATACTTCAATTAATGCCTTTTTATTCCTCTTTTGATATCACTAGTATTCTATATTTTAATGCTCTTTTAATAATTCAGACATATTCCATTTTGGCTTGCACATTTTTCATTATGCACTTTTAGAAGTTTTGAAGGGTTATTAAATTGATTGAAAGCCTAATATTCACACTTGAGATCATGTCTTAATATGTAAATTATGTCTGATAAAACATTTGTGGATATATTATGAGATGTTAAGTGTTCTCTACTTTGTCAGTGAATGATGCTTTAGATATGAAGTCTTCAACTAGTCTTCAGCTATTTTTATACTTACTATGCAACTATAAATACCACCAGTGCATAATTGCTTGGAGTGTTGTTCTTTAATTCTGCCTTTTCCTCAGGGTTCATAATTCTATTTAAGGCATCCCAGTGAGCTGCAAATAGGGCCATCAAATGTAGTTTTGACATGTTAAATTAACCAAAAGTAGATATTACTCTCCTATATTAAATTTTTAAAATTCATTATGTAACACTTTAATATTTTAATCTCTTCCAAGTACACTGATTATCATTTGGCGATCATAATATACTTCTAGCACATAATTTTTGAAATGACATGTACACTTAAATTGTAACAAGTTAGTGGTCCAGGACAAATGCTTTAAATGAAAATTTCATATAGAAGAAATAATTCCATCAAATAAAAACTAATTTCTATGTCTGTAAGTTTTGTTTCTTTTCCTCTCCCAGATTAATTTTGTATCATTTGGATAAACAACACCATACTTATTTATATTCGAGCGCTTGCATTGCTTTCTTCTTTAAACATAGTAATTTATAGTCAGATGAATACACTTTTTGTACTACATGAAGTATTTATATACCTTACAATATTTATCATTCTCCAATAATATAGATATTCAAAGGCAGGTAATTGATTTAGCTTTGTAATTTATACTCAGAACTAACTGATGACATTTTTTGATAATATCTTTGATTTATTTTAGAACTTAATGACTTAAAGTAATAATTATGAGGACACATTTTTAGCCTTTAAAAGAGTAAAAGATTTTTACTAGTTCAAATACTAACTGCAATAATAAAGGGGCAAATATTTTGATGAAATGGTATATCAATTGAGAAGGCCATAATTCAAAAATTATGGAAACCAAAATTATTACAATTGCAGTTTTAATTAATTATTGTATGGCAGCAACTCTGTGATATGTGAAGAAAATTTAAAAGTTTGAACACATGAGAAAAAGTAGAAAGGCAAATTAAAAATGATTTTTAAAAATCATAATTAGCATTTTAGGATATCTTTTATATTTCAAGTCTTTACAAGAAAATTATATTTTTATGATTTAAATTTCTATAAACAAAACTCAGTGGCTATTTCCCTATCTTGTCTTAATCATTCCCATGGAATTTTATTTTTGCTAATCTTGTTTATGAGACAGAATAATTGCCTTCTTTGTTATATCTAGTTAATATAACAAAAAAAATCACAAATTCCATTTCTTTTTATTTGAATGAATATTGAAGAAAATCACTTCAAAGAAGCTTGGGTAACTAATTTTGCTATTTAGGAACACTACTTTGCAGAAGTACTTTTGCTAAACCATTCATCTATGTTATTTGTATCAGGTTGTTTTACTACTTTGCTGTGTGCTTCAGAGAATTGAGCATTTATATTTTTATGTTGGACATTTCCTTAATATGTACATTTCTTAATAAACATTTTTTTCTTTTCCTAAATATAACAAATAAAAGACTCAGTCTATAGCCCATTTTGGGAAGTAAGTCAAAACCAAACACAAATAATAAAATTTCATTAAATATGTTTATTAAATTTAGAATAAATTTCCATTCTCATGAATACCAGTTTTTATACAGCTCTGATGAAGAATGAGAAGAATTCAGAGCATGTCTTTTTGAAAGTTTACAAAATATCTCTCCTAAACCTTTGTGTCTAAGTAATTACATAAATTGTGAAAGGACAAGACCTTTCACCAAAGCAACTTTGGGAAATGAAAAAGAAAATCTTTAATCTATAAGCAGTAGCAATCACTTCCCAAGTATGAAGTGTTCTTTTTTCACTTTATTTTGCAGTGCATAGTAGCACGTTTATTTCTCAGACCGTTAATATGTTTTAAAAGAATCCAGAAGAAGTTGTTCTTTGTGCTTTTTCTCTTATTTTCTCAGGGCTCTCTTTCACATCTTGTCTTCCAAAACTTTTGGAGAATAACTGGGAAAAGAATTTGAACAAAGGCAGCTCTTATTGGTCATGATAAAGGCATGGACTGGAGAAACACATATGTAGATATGATATACATATTATTAATTAATCAACAAACTATTTGATTCTATTAGTAGACTTGAGCATTTCAGCTTTTATGATAAATCTAAAATCATATTATTTAGTAAAATAGACAATTTTTATTCTTAAAAGTGTCACATACATAATAAAAGAAATAATCTAGAAATTATATATCTATACCCTTAGAATATAATTCAATAAGGACAGATAAGTACTTTAAAATGATTCCTATGATTATATTGAATTAACATCTTAGACCCAATGAAAAGAGATATATAACTATAGTCTGTTAAAAACTTTACTGAGTTTAAATTATGATAGCTCAGAAAAAATAGTAGTACTAGACATTCAGCTATATTCCACAAGATGATTGAAATTTTATCATCTCTGGTCCTACATTTTAATATTTCTTAGTAACCCACTCACTGACAATTAATAGGAAAAAATACTTCTACATTAACAAGAAAAGAATTTAAAAAGAGTGGAATTATGTTTTAATGTTCTGTTTTAAAATGGTATCATGCATACTATTTAGTCAGTTTCCAAATGTTCCAACGAAATCTTGTGGCACTTAATTTTTCCAGAAGTGCCTCCCCACCTATCTCTCTCTCTTTCACACACACACACACACACACACACACACACACACACACACAGAGGCATAAAATCAGAGAGGTTTAGTTGGAACCAGCTAAACTTTTCTGATAGATCAAAACAATATACCCAAATGACAAACACCTCTTTGTTCATAATCATAATGTACATACACGAAAATGTCCTACACACCTAGAGCCTTTCAATTTCCTTTGAGAATATGTGGATACATAGAATTCAGCAGTCTTGTTACTGACCCTGAACTGTAACATATCCTCTAACTTGTGAATATATGTGTAGTGGTGGGTGTGTGCTTTGTATGTCTCTCAAATTTGAGTAAATTTTAAAAAATTTTCTTTTCTGAATGAACATTGTGTACATCCCTTGGTTTAGCCAGGTTGACTTTGTCTGCTGGCAAAAACTACTGACCCAGAGTGCAAACTATACAGGTATCAACAGTCCTTTGAATTTCATAACTTGTCTTCCTTATTTTCTGTCACCCTGACAAGTTCTATTTATCTTCTATTTCTACTTCACCTTTCCCCTGTCTCATTTCTTGCCAGTGAACTGACACATTTTATAGTTCTTCATGATATAGGATGCTGAGGGTGATAATGGCAGTTGAATCAGTATCACTCTTTCCCTCCACTCTTACTGTGTGGTGCCTTCGTTTTTATATAAAGGGCACTTGGAAGTGTTTCAACTTCAATGATTTTTCCTTTGAAATGTATATGAGTAATATCTTTTCAAAGGTTTAAGTGTTTTGTTTCATTCTGCATAAACCTGCTAAATTTTTCAACTTTAGCTACTCTGATTCAGTTGTCCCAATTTAATTTACACACTTGGGTGGCAAATGAGAGCTGAAGAAAGAAAAGAGGTTGGCATTATGGTAGCCACTAGGGAATAAAACATGGACATAAATGTGGAACTTTAATGAGCTTTTGTGGCAAAAAACCAGAAACTAATTCAAGTGACTGCTTTGTTCCAAAGTCTCTGTTTTCTGCCATGCCATGTGGTGGGTGTTATAGTACTTTAATTTGGCACTTGATTTATTGTCTTAAATTTTCTACATGAAAATGAAAGAACAGAAATTTCAAAGGATAGGTAGTATTATTATATTTGTGAAATTCTGTTATCATCTAAATCTTTATTGAAGGATTTTTAGTGGTCTCTTCAAAGTTTATAGGACCAAAGATTTATTAATATTTTCATATTTTGAAAAAAATCATAATTTATTCAATATGTATTCATTTTTTATTTTATTAAAACAAAAAGTTAATGATAAGTTATGCTATTACCAAAATAACTATAGTGAACTGAGATATTTAAAGGCCAAATCAAATAAACAGATCAAGTTGTCCTTTAAAACACTTTCAAGAATAAATGACAGATTTCCATTTGGTAATTTTTGCCTAGGAGACTGAAACTGAGAGGACAGAAAGTATTTTCTGCAGCATCAGAATGTTTTTAGACACTGAAAACATTAAACTTCTTTTAAATTTTTGTCTTTTTATATTATAATGGGATTGTAAGAGACTTAGAAACGGTTAGTTTCCCCTTAAGATAATTAAGCACTATGTAAACAATGTAATACCTTTGGAATCTGAGATCATTTACATTTAACAATTATTATGAATTTATTTTATCATTATATTATGTGTACATACACATTTTTTTCAGTAAGAGGGATTGAACATAGGACTTAGGTTCAAGGCAAGCACTACACTACTACTGAGCTACATATCTTGCACTTTTTAAGATTTAAAAAAACTTTCGGAGTCTTGCTAAATTTCTCAAGCAGACCTAGAATTCATAATCTTGCCTGAGCCTACTGACTAGGTAGGATTAGAGATGTGTATCACCATGCCAAGCTCATATGCCATTTTTGGATAGTGGTAATCTTCCTATATAATTAAAGTCGAGTTTGAGGATGTTTTCTCTTCTTTTCCTTGGTCAGAGAATGGTTAAACACTTAAATATTTTTCCTCAGGCTCTTTTTAAAGTAAGGAAGCTCATTGCTTAGGGTGTTTTTTAGTCACTAGAGAGAGCAAGCTTTGTATCCTTAGCACTAAGAGGTTTGCATACTTCCCTTAGTGCTAATTCTATCTTATGTGAAAAGAGATTATAATGTACCTCTCAGTGAGATGTCATAGGGATAAGTGTTAATTACATAGGAGAAGGCATGGCAAAAGTTGGTGTCTAGTAAAACTTAGTGATACTTTTCATTACGAAATTTAAAAACTACTACTAAATAATGATTTATGTTATCTTTGTGTAAAACAAAGAAAGCCACAATACTGTTATGATTCATGGTATTGTATAGTGTATAGAATTGTTACATGTGGAATTATTTGAGAACCACATCTACACTGGTTTTTATTATTTACTGTTACCCTTGAAAAAGTTACTGCAGATCTTGTGCAAACACAATTATTAAGAAAAAAAGTCCACAGGAAATGGTTGCTTTCCTAACGTGAAACCTCTCACTAACCACCCAATTGTTTTAAATACTTTCTGACTTATAAGGCTGGTTCTTAGAGGTGATACCATGAGATTCAAATAACTCTCCACTGCTTAGGAGATTTCTCAAAGTCCAAATTCCAGAATTTGACTCTTCAGACTGTTATTCTAGATTTTTTGAGGTGTTGGAATTTTATTTTCTATGGCTTCAAAGTGTACCTCCAATAGTATTACAATCTTGTAAAGAAATACTAATTTTTAAAATACTAATTATTTTATTTCATAAGCACTTATTAAGTGCCAATAAACTCCAATTATATATTGAATATATTCAAAGACAACAATTGCACAGTCCTTGACCTTGAAGGTGTCAAATTTCAGTCAGAGAGGAAAAGAAAAGGGGAGAACAGAAAAAGGAAGGGAAAGAAGAGAGGGGTGTGTGTGTGTTTGTGTGTGTGTGTGTATGTGTGTGTGTGTGTGTGTGTGAGAGAGAGAGAATTTGGGAAAGGAAAAAGAAAGGTTATGAGAATAAATGCTAAAAATGTTATGAACTCTAATAACAGTATATCAGATTTTGTGGGAATACAGAGAAAGATATAGTCTATCTTCAAAAGGTCAGGGAAGAATTTACTCATGAAAAATATTTGAAGTGGATTACATAGTTTTTCAGGGACATAAAGGAGAGATTTCAACAAAGAAAATAAAAGTATAAAGGTAAGAAATATTTTTGGCACACTGTGGATATGCTAAGTATTTCAATGTGTATAAGAGGTGTGTGTGTGTTAGTGTTAGTGTGTGTGTGTGTATCCACATACACTCTTGTGTGCACGTGTTGGAGAGAAAGATTGTATGCTTCCAGTGACAGGACTGCTCAATACTTAGTCTTACCGAAGGAAGTTAGAAGAGAGAAACTAATATTCCATAGGAATAGCTGTGGAAGAAAGTGCCTGGGCTAATATGAAGGCAATATTGGTGGGGATGGGGAGAGGGAAGCTGACTATTGCTGCAGTGGGTTAGCGGGAGAGACTGGTAAATCCAGCGAAGGACACCTCCTGTCCAGCTTGAAGAGTGCCTCTGAAAAGAGGTATAGGAAGTTTATGGCTGTGATTTTCTTGTTTCATACATATATATTATACATATATGTGTAAATTATATGTGTACACATATACTTAGAAACTATCCACCAGGCATTCCTCTCTTGAACAAAAGGATTTTTTGAATAATTTCTGAGCAGTGAAGAAACAATAGTCCCATGTGGTGTACAGAATAATGCCCCTCAAAAATGCTTACATATTGTTCCCACAGTGTCTGAATGTGTTACGTTACATGACAAAGGGGAATTAAAGCAGTAGATGGCTGACTTTAAATTTATGGGGATAATCTTGAATTATTTGAGTTGGAAGGGGATTGCAGTGTAATCAAAGAGGTCCTTAAACAAGGAAGAGGAAAGCAAAACTGTCAGTGTTTGAGTGATAGGAGGCAAAACAACTGACCATTGCTGGGTTTGTAGATTGGAGGGCACATGAGCAGAAGAATGCAGACAATATTTCCTGGGTGTGGAGACAAGAAGTGGATTCTCCTCTCCCTTGAGCCTCCAGAAAGGAGTTCAACTCTGCCAGCACATTGAGTCTAGCCCATGGGACATATTTTAGATTTCTGATTTATAGAACTGTCAAATAACACATTTGTTTTGAGCTACTAAGTTTGTGGCAATTTGTTACAGACAGCAAAAGAAATACATTCACCCCTAGAACACTAATGAGCCTTTTTTGGTTACAACTTTTTAAGTAAGTCACCTTGTGTGCAATTATTTACAGGAAGATTGCAAGTTATGCATTAATGCCAAGACATTATCTATAACAGTATTTGTCCAAAAAACTCTTACCTTTTTTTTTTAATCTTTTGCTGATAGAAAAAAATAGTGTCCGAAAGAAGAGAAGCAGTGCATGATGAAACAAAAGTACAGATGCAAGAATTAGCAATGAAGAGTCTATTTTGAAATTTATATTTATGTTCATTTTAATTGCTAAAATGATAGCAGAATTTATTAATACACCATATCTTTGTTTCTGATTGGCTTGTTTTTTGGCTGCTGAAAACACAATAAGTTAAAAATAGACATTAAAGAGAAATCAATGTTTGGATACTTCTTACTTTCCTGAACCACTTAATAATTTATTTACAATATCAATATAAAATGCATATAGAGTTCATGATAGAAATGTGGGGTATGTCTGTGACTTTTTATTTATTCTACTGTGGTTATGTCTACATTTAGTGGGAGCTCAATAGAAATTTATTAATAAACTAAATTACCTTAATCCAGTGTTTTAATAGGTTAGTCTAACAACTGATGAATTGGTTATTTTGTTGTTGGACATAATATTTCTGGTTTTCAGTGCTCAGAATTATTCTTATTTTACTTGATAAAATTTTTTTTGACTTTTAATCTGTTCATGTATTTTCCCTAAAGTGATATTGAACTATAAAATCGCTGCTCAGTTTTACATATTTTAGGTATTTCATCTTGCTTACTGGGAAGTTTATTCAATAAGATAGTTTTAAAAGCACTGCAGTACTTGACAGGAAGGAACTGTGGAGCAAGAATAACTGGTTAAATTTACTTTGGCTACTTGATAGCCATGTGATTCTGGTCAAGTTATTTATCTTTTCTATGTCTCAGGATCCTTATGCACAAAATGGGAAGAGAATACTGTGTATTCCATAGGAATGTTGTATTGATTAAATGAATTACTCCTTTGATGATGCTCAGAAATGTGAGTAGAATTCAATAGGTATTTAATAGGTATTAAATAAATGTTAGCTATAATTTTACTTAAACATGATAAAAATAGGTGAAGCATGTATGTTAAGGTGTTATGAAAGATAACATAATATAGAACACAGATTTGTACCCCTACAATATACAGACACACATACCCTTCCCCAGCCACATGTTTTATAGATCAGAAAATGAAGGTTTAAATGACTTGATGAACCATCTACTAGTAAAATGGTGTCCCCGAATGCCTGCCTGGTGCCATGCTTGAAATCTAATAAAATGTTCCCTCATAATCCACCTTAGTGGAAAGATCTGAAAGACAGATATAGTTGTCTCATAGTTTTCTACTTAGATTGAAACAGAGAGAATCCCAGCCTTAATCTGTTTACCTTTTCTGGAATCTGGAGTGTGTAAAGATACATAAGGAGAAGAGAGGCTAAAATTAAGTTACTTAAAAAAAATTCATATTTTCTTTTGGATGAAGTCTGCTCTTAAATCATGAAAGAATACTCTTAGTATGTTTTGGTGAAGAAATACATAGATGATAGAATGGGACAAAGAAATGTGCCTGGGATTTTAATAGTGTTTAGTAGCTATGGTTAAGAATGTTAGTGGATTTTTGTCTACATCTTCATTGTGGATGATTCAAGTTTTTTTAAATGAGCTTTAATGATATTCACAAATATGTTCCTTGTTTGTTGGAGTCTTCATTTCTCATGAAATGAGATAGAGCCAAGAAAACGTGGAAATATGCTTTCATGTAACATAATAAAAAAAGACTCCTTAGTATATGTTTATATGCAAATTAAACATCCAAAATTAACCACAAAATTATACTTCCATTTCTTTTTTAAACATATATATATAAGACACATACATATATAAATCACATTTAACTGCTTTATAAATATTAACTTGTTAACTTGTTAAAAATTCATAAAAACTCTAGGATTTATATGTTATACCCATCTTCATTTTGTCAAAGAGGAATTGAGGCACAAAGAAATTTAATAGCTTCCCCAAGGTGGCACATCTATTAAGTGATAGAGTAAAAAATTTGAAACCTGTTGATTTTATACCTTCTTAACTGAAACAGATGGTATTTTTTTAATACAAGAAACTCAGTGGTAATTATTTCCATTATTTTTTTAAATTGACCAGTATAAGTCCTATATATGCTACATCTTTCCAATACACTTGAATTACTACTATTATAGATTGGATTGTATGCAGAAAATAATGTTTTCATCATATAACATTGTTTAATGAAAGAAGAATGTGGAAGATTTCTATTTTGTAAATTTTAAGTAAAAAATGTGATATTTCAAATTTTCTAATTGGGAAATAAAATTAGAGGCTTATGATATATGCTTCATTTGGACTTGAATGTAGATTTTAGTCTATATTATTAATTATAACAATAGTTATATAATTTTGACAGATTATTTTGTTTTACCAGTTAATATTACAGAAGGATTTTCAACAAATGTGTGACGTTTCATTTTTCTTATCTATTACAGAAACATTATGACTATTTAAAAATTAGGTAAAATTTAGATTTAGTTTATCTACCTGAGACAAAATAATATTGGTATTATACTAAAAAAACCCCACACAAATAATTCTGAGTTGAAAGTGCACACGACTCTTGTAGCAAATACTCAGTTTATCCTATGAGAGTAAGCTAAAATGGAAGGCAATTTAACCTTCTCAACATTGGAGTGTGTCTAGAACACCCCATAACATAATGGTTAAAAAGTACTACCAGAGTTGGGCTGTGTATATTTAATTTGTATCTTAGTTCTGTGATTTTGGCCATGTTACTTAACTTCTCTGCATCTGTTCACAAATTGATAAAGTGAGCCCAGTAATAGTACATACAATGTGGAATCAATGTAAGAATTAAATGATTTAATATACAGAACATTTAGAACAGCACCTACCATATGCTATGTGTGCAATAAAAAATTATGTGGTGAGGGTGATATAATAGTGAAGAGGAAGAAGAAAAGGTGAGTTTTACTGAACTGTGGTCTAAATGTCTTAAATAGCAGACAAGACATTGCAGCATTGTGTAAGTAAAATATTTTTCAAAATATAGCTGCCATCAATTGTTGTCTCATATAGATTATATAGTGGCTATGTAAAATATGTACATTTTTGTAAATAGCAAAGATATGTGGTAAAGTTGTTTTGATTTGGTAGCGCTGCTGTAACAAAATTCTTCAAACTGTGCCACGACCCACTGAAGCTGGGGAGAGTGGTGGGAGGTGAAGAAAACTGAAAACACAAAGATTATACTTGAAAGCTCGGACCAGAAGGAGCCATAGCCTGTTGGGAGCTAATGGCTTCCTGGAGTTCAGCATGCTCTTTATTTATAGTGTAAGACAAACAGGAAGAGGAGGCAGCGTAACTAGTGCTACATGGCCTAGGCTGAACATAGCATGATCATCTAGCCGATATTGCCACAGAAAGGGAACAAGGAGGAAGAATATATAATGTAATTATCTCTTGGGGCTGTGCCATCCAGGGCCTATAATCTTAGTCAAACAGACTGTGTCTGACTATCTTGTCTATGGAGGAGAAGGGGAGTAAGGAGGAGGTGAAGGACCATCTTCAAGCTCGGCCAGTGGCAAAACTGGTTGTTATAAATAACAGAAATCCAGCTCTCACAGTTCTGGAGCTCCCAGTACAAGAATCAAAGGTTGACAGATTCTTTTTCTTCTGAGGCCTTTCTCCCCGACATGCAGATGGTCACCTTCTCATTGTGTTCCACCAATTTTCCCTCTGTGCATGCACACATACTGTCAGTTTTCCTCTTCTCTAAATTTTCTCTTCCTGTAAACAGATTAGAATGGATGAAAACCTAATCCTCACAGGCTCATTTTAATTTAATTACCTATTTAGTGGGATCACTTCCATACTCAGTTACATTTTGATGTACTGGAATTAGGGCTCCAACATATGAAGTCAGGGGTGCTGCAAAATTTATCCCATAATTGTCATTTTTGCAAAGAATGAATTTCAGACCTGTGACTAAATGGCTCAACTAACCCTGAAATATCATAATCTCCTTTCAATATTTTCATCTTGAAACTCGATTCTGAGTGCTCCCCTGTCCAGATCCCAGCACAATGATCTTTAGCACCTCTTTGAAACTCTGTGGGACCCAGCCATCTCCCAGCATCACAGAGCCACTTATTTCCTCTTCTTTAGTTCTATGTTCTCAAGCATTTCAAAATCCAGTTTTCATAACAATTAGCAGTTAACATGTGTAAAAGCTCTATCTGTGTGTATTTGCTTGTAGATTAGTTGACAGGCCTTATCGCATTCAACCTACACAATTCAGGTTCCTGAGCCCTGACAATGTCCTTTCGCACACAAACTTTTTTTGTTTTCCATAATTTTCCCCTCTAACTCTGATTCAGTTTCTCTAGTTTCTGCCTTTTGAAAACCTGCACATCAGTTGGCAGTCATAGCAGGTATTCTAACTAAATGAGATTCAGAACTTTTTCCATGACAACGGCCTTAGCCTTCCTTATATTAGAATCCAATATATTCTTGTGTTAATTGATCAAAAAGTCCCTGAGATAAGAGAAATATGTTCAGAAAGATACATATGCATTCACCTGCGCTCATTTCTTTCCTTTGGAAAATTGGAAATGGAGTAGCCGATATTGCCACAAAATGCATGAAAACTGAGATGAAAAGTGCTTGCACAGAGCGTTGGAAGTCACTAATATTTAAGATACAAAAAATGAAGCCATAAGTAGGAGGAATCCTCAATTCTTTATGAATATGGAAGTAAAATATAATCTAAATGAGTACAGTTTACTCAAAATATGTAGCTTACCAAATGTAAATGTTGAAAAGATGCAATAAAGAAAGTAACAAAAATTATTGCAAATTATCATATATATCTGCTTTTTGGTAGATGGGGGTGGCTTAAGTCTAAGCTCAAGAGCTGGGTAAGAGGAAGTGGTCGCAATGTATGTTAGAGACCGCCAGTATTCCAGAAGTTGAATGAAAGTGATCTATTGCTACATTTGAGAAAAATGAGAGTCTCCTTTGCCACTTTGAAGAAGGAATTTACTGGATAGAGTTTTTCTGCCCTTAAATGGTTGTTTTATCATTTCAGCTTATTACCCCAAAATTTACTACTGCTTGTCTGCTAGGAAAAGTAGTCGTTTAAGTAAATGCTGATGGAAAATTTTGAGAGGGCTAGTAATGGTTATTTTTATTTTTTATTAATGGTGGCAAAGTTTCACATTTATTAAAAGTAGGGAAAAACCAGAAAGATAGTGGTGAAATGGACTTTGTAGAATGACTTTGAACAAGTAAAAAGGAAGGAAAAAGGAAGGATAAAATAAAAATAAAAACACACCCTACAGCTTAGGGTGGGCTGCTGTGAAGAGGCTTGATAGAGATACATAGTCTGTATGGTCACACATTCTTCCTATGTTTTAAATACTCATTTGACTTTTATTTAGGATTTCAGCCATTAATATTTCTACAGATCTGAGTCCCATAGAAGAATATAAACATGTGACTTAGAGCTTTTTTTCTACTCAGATATAATAATTTTTATTAAAGATATATGAAGTGATAATTTTCAAGAACTGAAGCAATATTCTGCATCTCAAAATGAGAATTCACTGGAGAAAAGGGTAGGGTGAAAAGGATGGGGCCAAAAATAAACTGTTACCTTCACTGGATTCAGATTGGTTTAGGACTTTTATTCTAGAGTTTGGTTTTAGGAAATGAAAGACCTGGTTGTCAAAACATTTTCAAGTATGCATTTTAACTTTTGTTATTATAGGTTTCTGTGTTGTGTTGATTTCATGACTTAAAATTTGTTGAAAAGTACAAAGATTTTTTTCCAATAAGTTTATTGGTACATTTTAGGTACACAGTACAGTTACATTCATCACTGGGATCTTGTACCTTTACATGATGTATCTTAGTTCTTATTTTTTGCCCATTCCCCTGCCTTCCCTTCACTCCCTCCACCCTTCCCTATTTACAAAGACTTTGTTTCCATTTTTTTCCTTTTTTCATATTTTTTCTTTTCTTTTCCTTTCTTTCCTTTCCTCTATCCCTCCCACCTCCCCTACTCCTTTAGACCTTTTCTTCCTACTACACAATATGAATTATACAGTTTGATCCTTATTTACACTTTTAGTTTTTCACACCAGAGAAACTATTCAGTATTTTACACGTGTGTCCTATTTATCTCACTTAAGAGTATCGCCTCAATGCCCATCCTCTTAGCTATAAATGTCTCTAGTTTCTCATTCTTTATGGCTGAGTAGTACTCCATTTTATAAAAAAACAAACAAAACACATCTTCTTTATGCAGTCTCCAGTTGATGGGCAACTGGGCTGTTTCCAAGTTTTAGCTATTAAAAACTGTGCCGCTACAAACATGGGTGAGCGTATATCACTGTGGTATGATTCTTTTAATTCTTTTGGGAAGACACCAAGCAGAGTATGAATAGCTGGGCCAAATGGGACTTCTAATCCTAGTTGTTTGAGGTATCTCCATACTGATTTCCACAGTGGTTGCACCAGCCTGCACTCCCACCAACAATGGAGAAGGGTTCCTTTCTCCCCACACCCCCACCAGCATTTGTTATTGGTTGATTTCTTGATAGCAGCCATTCTTTCTGGGGTGAGGTGGAATCTCAGTGTTGTTTTCAGCTGCATCTCTCAAATGACCAGTGATATTGAACATTTTTTTCATGTTTATTCTCTACTTTTACTTCTTTGTCTGAGAAATGTCTGTTCATTTCAGATGCCCATTTTTGAATTGGGTCTTTATATTTGGGGGGTCTGATTTTTGTGAATTCTTATATATTCTAGGTAGTAGACCTTTGTACAAAGTTTTATTTTTCTTGCATAATAGTGTAAGAAGAAAATGCTGAAGATCGTTGAGTATTAGATTTGTTTTTTACCACCAAACCCAGAAGTTACTATGTTCCTAGGGTCTAATAGTAATCAGGCTAAACTTAAAGGCAACATAGGACACAGGGGAAATTAACCCTACTATCTCTTTGAATTTACTTTGCTTGCTGGAATATCATGGGACTTTTATATGAGGGAAATATTAAGGATATTTACTTTATGTAGGAGCATGAATTGTATAAGTTTGCTTTATGGAAGACTTTATTAGAAACCAGGGAAACTAAGCAGCTTGGGAACTAGATTTATTTTCCAAATGTTGTGCCATTAGTATACTTAAGTACAATTTTCCTTATCCTCTGTCATCACATTACACACAAAAAATTTTTTACTCTGGTATTACATATTGTCATATAGAATCTAAAAATATTTCTTGACATTCAGTCAGATATAGGCAACTTTCTTATTAAGACAAATACAAAAGGATTTGGACATTCAAATATAAATGGATAGAGGCATGAAGAGAATTTAAAGAGAATGCAATAGGGAAAATGAAAATTTGCAACAGAATTTAGAGCAAAATAAAGGAGTGCCAAATGAGCGATAATGTTTTCAGAGTACTCTGATAGGAATTTTATTAAGGATGCTCTCTAATGTTCAAGAAATTCATAGAAATCAAGGTATACCAAGTCTTACTAATAATAAGCAGTAGTTGTAGTACTTATAGGAAGAAAGGAAAGTAAATTATTGGATCCTTCATAATTGCCAGTCTTATTGTGGAGTGTGGTACTTACTCTCCAGTCTTATCAGACAAATAGATATCAGGTACTATTTTAACAGAAGGCATCCAAGAAATATCGCAGCTCTCAAGACAAATTGACCTAATTATTCAAAGAAATACAGATAACTAAAAAGGTATCCTAAATTAATTATTTTTTCTATCACAGATAATGCAATGATGTGTGAAATAAGCTTTAATTTTACTAAATCTAACTCAAAAAGTGGAATTAGTAGAGAAGTAGAATAGTGGACTCTAAACATAATTTGTAAGCTCTTCTGATACTTGTGATAATTTCCTAATTACATTGTTCAATGCATTTCAATTATATCTTCCATTTGCTTTCAATATTCTTCTTACATACTTATCTTAAATCTGACACCCTCGGAGTTACTCGGAGACCCTAAAATGTATGATTAGTGAGGTAGAATGACAAAATCATGATTACACTTATGTTTAATTGTTCTGTTTGACTCTAATTTCTCACTGTAATTTCATGTTGAGGTTTAGTACTTTGAGAAGACTGCCCCTACTTAAAAAGGTGAACAGGTTTATGAAGTGTAAGCTACCATAAGAAGTAGGAATGTTCCCTTTTGATGACAAGATTTTGTAGTTATTTTTAATTAGCTCCCTATTAAAAGGCATGTGTTTTAAAATCCATATACCTTCAATGGATGTGACCCTACTGGAGGAGAGTGGAATTAACAGCCAGAGTTGAGTGAGGAACCTGAAAGATACCAGAGAGGCTTAGTCCTTTTGACAAGGAATCGGGTGGGGTGGTGATTCCAGCAAGGAGAAAGTATATTTTTTGCATAACTCTGTAAACGATTCAGGTTACCAACTTTTTGACTTCAGTAGTCTCAGTTACATAAAAGTGATGTTGTCTTCTCACTTGACCATTCTTCAAATTTCCAGATTCAAAGGCTGTGTATTGAGTACAGGGCTCAGAGGACAGTTAGAGAAGGAGGAAAGAACACAGGGGGACAGAGGCCCCCTTGCCCCCCACACACCGTGGCCAGTGGGATTTGGTAGTAGTGTTGAGCTAGGGGATTGTTAAAATTTTAATTAATGGAGATTAAAGTTTTTGGTGGTGTTGCTGTTGTTGGTTCCAGGGATGGAACTGGGGACTTTGCACTTTTGAAGCAGGCGGCAGCCCCACTGAACTAAATCCCCTGCCCTGGAGATTAAAGTTTTAATAGCTTATCATCCATTAGAACTCTTTATTAATTAATTTTTGAAAATAATTAGAAAGTTAAATTATATGTCCACAAATCCCAAAAAGGGGCTCCAAAGTTGATTTTTGAAAAGCTGTAGTGTTTAAAAAAATTAGTTTCTTATTTCTTGTTGGAGGCTGCTCTCCAGCCCATTCTAAAACCTGATCACCTCATTGAAGCCCATGAGTTGGATTCTGTTATTGTCAGTTGAAGAATGTGAGTCAGAATGGTTACAAAACCTGTCTGAGTTCACAGTGGACGGTTACGATGGCTAGGTCAGATTTTGAAACTAAGCACACAGACTCAGAAATCTAACCTTTTAACCAATATAGATAGGTGTAGGAACTGGTGAAATTGATAAAATTCCCTGAATATAGAGAGCAGAAAGAGCCCATTGGGGTAAAAGCTGTGAAGTAGAGGAAGGGTAGCAGATTTCAAAAAAGGATGTGGAAAGTAGAGCATCGGAGCAGAGACTAGAAAGCCATTCGCATTCGTGTACAGAAACAATCTAATATTACATCCATCCATGGGTGGTGATTCAAGCAGAAAATAGCCAGTATCCAAGTGGCTAAACAGCAGAATTTGTCCATAGAACGTGACAAGTGCACCAGCTAACAGAATTCATGTATTCATTCAAGGAAAAGATATTAAAAGTCCTATATTGGGCTAGATTTTAGATTAAACCCAACATTACATTAGCTAATAAAGCAAATGAAGGTCCCTATCCTCATTTGGCCTCCTCAGGAGACGGAATAAAAATAGAAGTGAGTGGTTTACTTTTAACTGCTTTTATATGTCTAGTTCTGAGCACATGACTTCCCAAACTTGACTATATACAAAGCAATTTTCAGATCTGCTGGGAAGAAGTGACCACGGTCCCCTTGTTCTCTCACATGTATTCCTGGATGTGCCAAATTGGCAAGTCCCAACTTAGTCCTTTACCTGCATCTTCTCAGGATTAAAAAAAAATATATACAGCAGGTAATTTTGAGGAGTGAGGCAGTGCATTTGAGGTGACCATCCTGTAGTTCTGAGCTATTCTTGGCCTTCCAGTGGGCAGAACAGAGGCTTGCTTACTGCTTCTGCTAAAAGTAGTAGATGCTCTAAGCTCAGGCCTCTTGCTTTGATACCATAACCTAACTCCATCTAACTCTTTAAAGTGCCCTGCAGTCTTTAGGGCTGGGGAATAAGCCCAGCTGTGTGGATGCTTCTGTCTTACCTCAGAGTTCTTTGTCTTATCTCAGAATCCTTGGCGCCTGATGAGCTGACTTGGTAGCTTATATGGCTATTTGAGTGTGAGTTGTTCTGCTCCTAGCCCTCATCTTCATCATCAGACTTACTTAAGTAGGGCACAATTCCAACAAAATCCAAATGATGTAAGTTCATCATTAATAGGTACTTTTATTTGACTACACAATCATTCTTTACTTTAGTCATAACTGAGGCAAAATGCAGAGGTATGTGGCCTCACAGAATGCTTTTCCTTGTTTATCTTCTTGTTTTACTTATGTTTATTTGTGTGTTTTTAAGGAATGAATATTTAACCTAAAAATATTTCTTAATAAAACTGTCTCTCATGATTTTAAATTAGAATTACAGAGGTAGGAAATAATAGAGGGAAATTTCTCCACATATCTCTGGCATAAATTTTCTGAAATGAATTTTAAAAATTCTAAAGCAGTTCTATATGACATTAAGATACTAAAATGTATCTTAATAGCTTCTTAAATGGTCAACTTTATGGAAACAGAATAAATTGGTCACAGGCTGTGTTAGCTTTCTCACACTGTAATGTAATACATGCAGTGATTAAATTACAAAGACAGTAGGTTTATTTTGGGTCATGGTTTTGGAGCTTCCAGCCCAAGATCAACATGGACTCATTCCTGGTGGAAGTACCAAATGGCAGTGGTAGGGAGCACACGGTGGAGCAAACACATGCATATCATTATCCAGAGAGCAAAAGAAGAGGGACAGAAAAAGCCTTTTTCAAGGGCATATTCCAATGACTTAAGAACTTCCAACTAGGACCCACTGTACAGTGCTATCCTTCAGAGCACACTTTTTTTTTGGTGCCGGGGATCGAACTCGGGTCCTTGTGCTTGCGCAGCAGGCAGCAAAACCACTGAGCTAAATCCTCGGCCCTAGAGCACACTTTTGATATAGGTGACTTTGGAGACATTCAGCATCCAAACTATAATAGGCTCATTCAAGATTCTTTTCCTCAAAATATAGTATACCTTGTAAGGATTCAAATGATGGCTTTTGAAAAACATTTGAAGATATTAGAAAAATAATTGAATTTTTGAAAAATGCAAGCCTGGATTATATGAATTATATTATATTGGCAAATTTTTACTTCATATTCCCCTTTCATAGGGATACTTCAATACTTGCCATGCTCTTTGCTTCTCTTTGATAATTCTTTGGAATAATAACTGACAACTGTCTAAACTCTATCAGACCTGTGGCTTTTTAAAATTAATTTTATTGGTACATTTAAGGTATAAAGTATAATGACATTCATCGTTGGAAATTTGCACCTTTACATAATCCGTCTTGGTTCTTATTTTTTCCCCATTCCCCTGCCCTCCCTTCAACCCCTCCAT
>NW_004624732.1:11177840-11195810 GCF_000247695.1 Heterocephalus glaber | reverse complement strand
ACCTTGTATCCAGCTACTTTACTGAATTTGGTTATTAAGTCTAGAAGACTTTTGGTGGAGTTTTGGGGGTCTTCTATATAGAGTATCATGTTATCTGCAAATAATGACAATTTGACTTCTTCGTTTCCTATTTTTATTCTTTTTATTTCTTTCTCTTGTCTAATTGATGTGGCTAATGTTTCCAAAACTGTATTGAACAGGAGTGGTGATAGTTGACATCCTTGTCTTGTTCCTGATTTTATTGTGATGTATTTCAATTTTTGACCATTTAGTATGATATTGGCTGTTGGTTTTTCATAGATGCCTTTTATCAGATTGAGGTCAGACCTGTGACTTTTAGCACAGTGGCTGAATTTATGATGAAAATTGGAGACAACAGACATATATTCAAACAGATGAAAACAGAACACTGCAGTATACAAATGTTTGGTTTTTAGCATCTTTCTTTCAAATATGATTACAGGACTATAGTATATTAGAAAGTGTGATTGCTTGCACATATGTAAGTATAAGGACTTCAATCATTATTTTATATTCCAACACAAATGAAAATTTAAAAACTGTTTTCTTAAAACTGTATCTAAATTTTAAAACAAAATAGATTCTAAAATTTTAGATTGGACAAGCATTTGCTTCCAAAAATCCTTTGTACACATACATGCACTCATATGCACACACAAACATACACACAGGGGTGGGGAAGAAAGAGAGAGAAAGAGAATGAAAGAGAGTAGGCTGGAATTTAAGTGTTCAGAAACAAGGACTAACCTTTAATATGTATCTTTGTAAGCTCTCCAACCAGTACAAGGAACCTGGGACTTAATAAGTATTCACTGGTCGAATGAATAAATGAGTGAACAATATCAAAAGAAATGGCTATGGATTGAATATATGTAATTGGATTTAATGCCTCTAGACATTGTGTTGCAGATTCTGAGCCCAAACATTATGATAATTTTTTCCCCCTGAAGCAAATGCCTTGCTATTTTCAGGGACTGTTATGTGTTCACTTTCAGCAATGCAAAGTGGAGGTGTCTGGAAACTCCTCAAAGCCAATCTCTGAGAAAAGTTTGGTTTTGCTGAACTGGGAGCTGACATTTCAAATCTAATTAGAATACTGTGATTAATATATTCTATGATTCTATTGAGCTATTGAGCATAAATTCCATCGTTTTATTGTTAAGCTATTCAGATAAAAATTTTTGTTAGATAAGATAATATATATTGTTGCCATTTCTCTTTGATATTTTATTGCCTTTAAGAGATTAGATTTTATTTTAGAAACTTTTCTTATTCAGTATTTCCTTTCCATGTTCTTTAAAATATATCTGCCAAGAAAATAATTCACCTTGCAAAATGTTAACATTTTCAATTTAAGTAAAAACTACCTTGCCAACAGTGTTATTTCAAAATGTTTGATTTGTCATGATATGTTCAGTCTATTTTTAAGGTTTTCCAAATTGAATTTTGAGGTTGGCACTTGTTCCAAGTTAGAGCAGTGTGCAATATGTTGCAGGATGGCTGAGTGGAGGAGAGCAAGAGATCCAGGAATAAATATATCTAGAAGAGTGCTCACAGAAAAAATTTCTTTTCGTTTCTCCAGCAAAGGGGATTAACCTGCCAAATGGCATCTTGCCCTTAAAGCCATAATGAATCTTATTTATGAACAAATGGCGCTGTTGCTTTTGATGAATATTTTCATTTATGTGAAGCACTAAATAGAGTTGACTACTAAATGATTTTTCTAGCTCCCCATTATTTTCAATCAAACATGATTTAATGCTTAGTTATATTGAAATATGTTTGTGCATAGTGTTTTGCACATAGTAGGTATTCAATAAGTACTAGCAAATGATGATATATTGAATATCCACAAAAAATGCTCCACCACTCTTCCTATCAAAGAACAATTTCTTTCCTAATGGCCATCTCTCTACCTTAGGCACTGTATAATTGGATACTAAACAGCATATAAGAAAACACTCCACCAATCAGGAAGCTGATAATGAAGTGAGGGATGCAGTTCTGTAATATTAAGGAACGCATGTCACACAGGATATTAGAGAAACATCATGGAGGAAGATTATCCTTTTAGTAACATCTTGAAACCATAATGTTAAGTGAACTAAATCAGACACATGAGCTTAAATATTGCATGGTTTCTCTTGTATGAGAAACTCAACATATAAATAGAGAGCAACATTAAAGATAGATCATAAGCCACAGGGAGATGGAACTTTTGCAAAAGGGAAGGCAACCAAGAGATGGAGGGAGGGGAAGGAGAGCAGATGAAAAAAGGCATTAAGATTTGGTTTGTACATGTACTAGCTCTACACAAGGACCGTAGACATCACATACTGCAAACATGTACTAATAAATAGATAGAAAAAACAAAAAATAAGAAGCTCCCCTAAAACACAAATATTGTAGACTAATCTGAATTCAACTCTGTCATTTTAGATAATCAGAATTTCAATCAACCATAATCTAGTATCATCTATATGTAGCCTATATTTCAAGTTTGGCAAACAAGTAAGCTTTGTTGGACAGCAATGTACACATCCCTTGGCATAAAACAGTGCTACTTAAGAAGTAATTTTGATTGATAGGACAAGTCTTTACTAGATTAGATTCAGATTTAGAGTTTAAAAAAGTGTTAATTTTATCTATATGCATCTATTTCCCATTTTAATTTTTTTCATATTTATGTCTTAAAGAAATATGTTGATCTGCTTGTTCCACCTTTAAATAAGCTTGCTGCATAATTACAATGTATTTTCCAGTTTTTTAAAAAATGTACATTCTACATAGTTGAGGACTGGGTTGGGGATTTAGTCCACTATGCCTTCTTGGCAAGCACAAGGTCCTGAGTTCAATTCTTGGTACCAAAAAAAGGTGAATACTGTAAATGTATAACTCACTTTGAAAGGTAAAAATCAAGCTAAATTATCTCCTTAAACCAGAAATTATATTTTAATGCCTTCAGTATTTATGTACTTATATCTTGTACATATTATAAATGGATGGAAATTTGTATTTAGTGAGCATTCAATGCCTGAAATTAATTTTCTATGTTCACTTAAGTATTCCCATGTAATAATATTATTAAACTTTTTATAAATGTTTCAGATCTTTTAACTGCCAAAACATCTTGCTTCAGCCATCTTCATGTATAACATTTTCTATTTAAGAGATTTCAATCTTTTTAGCTTATTAAAACATTTGTATTAGTACATGGTTTATTAAACATTACTGAGTCCATATAATGATTTTATTTTTAAAAATCTGAATACATTTTTATTTTTAATTTTCACATACTAACTGTCTATATTTATAGATTAAAGTGTGGCATTTTCATACTTGTATCATTATATAATGATCAGATCAGTATAACTGACCTATCTGTCTCCTTGGAGATAAGTAATTTCATTTTTAGGGGGCATTCAAAATCCTATAAACTCTTTTCAAATATCCAATTAGTTATTGTGAACTATGGTTATCCCATGCTGCGATGGAACATTAGAAGTTATTTCTCCCACCCATCTGCAGCCCTGTACCTACTGATCATCCTTTGCCCGTCTTTCCCTACTCCACACACTTCCCAGGGTCTGGTAACCATTTGATGTATTCTCTACTTATTGGAGATCAACTGACATTTTTTTCCTTCTTTTGATTTATTAACACATAGTGCTTATATAGAGTAATGAGTTTCATTTTGACATACTAGCCTTTCTTTTCAAGTTTGTATACTGATTGTCTACCTAATTGTGAAGGTAAGACACATTATGAGTGGCAGTTTTTTTCCTGTATATACTTGAAAATAAGGCCTCTTTTGAGCCATAAAAGAATACTCTGTGCTTTTGTTTTTGTGTGTCATTGTGTGGTGTTTTCCATTTTATCCCCTTCTGTTAAATCAGTGTGGAGTGCAAAGCACCATTACAGTGTAAGAAAAGACTTAGAGAATTGGATCTCTACTTGAGAAATTAGATTTTGAAGAATTGGATTTCCTCAGTAGAGTGTGAATGACAGAAACTCTTAACTCATAGAGAAAGGGACCCTTTTAAATATCCTTAGACCAGTTCACAAAACCCTGGGCCACAGTGTTTTTTGTTTTGTTTTGTTTTGTTTTGTTTTTTTGCTTAAATTATAATTGGTACATTTTAGGTATACAATATGTTTACATTTATCATTGGGTGCTTGAACCTCTTGTACCTGTATATGATGTATCTTGGTTCTTATTTGTTTTTAAACTAGATTGCAGATCTTCTCATTGGTCCATTGGTCTCTCTCCAGCTATCACATACTAATCATGGGTAATGGTTTAACTATGATGAGTGTCTCAACAGAAGTTGTGTTACAATGTTAAATTACATAATAATGTGAGAATCGAAGCAATGAAATGCCTGCCTTTAAGGTATGAGATTTATTTGTACAACAGAGAACTCAACTGGGAATATCACTAAAGAAATCCAGTCAGAAAACAAAAATATGCTAAACTAAGTAAACATTCAAGGACTTCAGTGGATTTCTGTGGATATAAAGCTCTTCTAAACAAAATTATAAAAGTGTAGTGTTTCCAATTATGCTGTCCTGATAGTGTTTAAGTAACCTAGTTAAGTGGCCTTATCAATTTCACTCAGTGATTTTATTAATGTATTGACACAATTAATTGTTTGTGTCTTTTTTTGGTTTTTAATATGTATTTTTTTATTCTGCAAAAGGTAACAAAATATACAGAACAAAACTTTCCCTTTTTAAAACTGTTACAACCCCATATTATCACTTACATATAAATACTATACTCTATAGCTGATAATTATTTAGGTGTAAGTCCAATAATGTATTCTTCTAACTGTTTAAGCAAAAAACCAAAAGTTTAAGTATTACAAAAGATAATACAAAAGTATTATCCATCCCATGACCACGGCAGATCTCTGCCAGCTGAACAGAAAGTCGGAGGAAGGAAATCACTGCATGTGGGAGAGGGCTTTAGTTTAGACTTAATTTTTCACCCCTCAAAACATGTAAATATACAAAGATGGAGCCTTCATAGAAATCAAATCAGTGTAAGCTCATTTCAGAAGTAGAAGTGTGGCACAGATGTAAACCGTGATGTGGTTTCTTTAATGATACTGAACCTTGCATCACACAGGCCAGTGTGAAGTTTACTTGAATTTTACAGGCATCTTGTCCTGCTCCATCAGTCCTGCTCCAGGCGTACAACAGGAAATGATTTGGTAATTATAAAAATCAGGCCTATTTGGCACTATGATACAGCTGGGAAAAATAACCAGGGTGTGCCTGGCCAAGTACTTCCACTGGGTAACTGCTCTTTCTTAAGGGACCTGAACATGGTGAGGAGTTTGGTTTTTGGGTTTAGCACACTAAAGAGCCATTGTGCCGAGGCTGCCCAGATCCTCAGGCAGAGCCCCGCTGCCAGGCGCCCTCTGCACTGCCCTGGCCTCTACATGGCCTCAAACTCATCAATGTGCTGTTTGGGGCTGCCCTGCCGGATCTGGTGCAGGGTCTTGTACTTGTCCCGGCCTTGCTTCATGTTCTCATTGTGAATGATGTCATTATGGGTCCTCTTGTTCTCACCTCTGGCCTGGGACAACTCGTTGCTCAGAGTCACCAGCTGCCACTGCACATGCTCGTTCTTCTTGGCCTCAGTGATGCGCTTCTCCTCTTTGCGGTCGCCTAGAATGTCCTCACTGGAGAGCTGGGCGTTGTAGCCCATGGGCTCCGCACCCTCCTCTTGCAGGTTCTCCTGCACGTGATAACTCCCAGGCTCATACACAGGTGGTGGTGGGGGCGATGGGGCCGTCATCACCAGGTGCAGCTCCTCCTCGGTCTTCGCCAGGTCGTCCTGGGCTTCTTTGGCCCTGTGCTGCCACTCCTCTACCTCATCTTCCTTGCACCGCCACGCCTCCTCCAGGAGGGCGATCTTGGCAGTGTACTCTGCAAGTTCTGTATCCAGCTGCTCCTGGCTCTTTATCTGATCCACCGCCTGTCTCTCCAGCTCCTCCTTGGCCCGCAGTGTATCTACACAGTTGGCCTCCAGGTGCTCGGCCTCCTCCTGGGCTCGCTTCCTCTCATCCTCCAGCTGGAGGGCTCTCTGGATCTGGTCGGAGAGTTCTTTCTCTGCCTTCTTGGTCTTCTCTTCATAGTCCTGCAGCCCCAGCATCAGCTCCTCCTTCTCCCACAGCATCGGTTCCTTCTCCCTCTCAACAGTCTCTCTTCTCTTCTTCTCAGTCTCTAGCTGCTGCCACTCCAGTTACTTCTGATGCTTCTCCTTCCGTGCCTGGGCCTTCATCTGCTGCACCTCAATGGTGTCAGGATTCCTTGGCGCATGTACAGCTCATGGTTCCCCATGCAGAGCTGGAGCATCCTCTTGTTAATTCTCAGGTGTGGGGCATAGAACACAAAGTCAGGTGCTTTCTTGTCGATGGACTTAATGGCAAACTTTTTGTCGTTGAAAGAGATGTTCCAGATTTCACTCCATGGAAAGCCAATCTTTGGGGTCAGCTTATCGTCTTTCTCATAAATATTTAATACAAGGGCATCAACTCCAAGCCAAAGGTCTGTTCCTTTCTTATTTCTGATCTCAAAGTAATTGATTCCATACATCTCCAGGTCCTGAGCAATTTTCAGGTACCCCAGCATAGCATTATCTTTGAGCATCCCTCTGTGTTCTGCCTGCCACACTTGAATCCGCTCCTCCCACTGGTCCCTTGTGAGTTTGTGCTGGTCCATGACTCTCTGTGGGATCAGCCGCTCAGAGCTGAGGTACCCAGACTTGTGTACTTCCTTGTTGAAGTCTCCAAACTTGGCCTGCACTGCATAGGACCCCAGGAGCACAGCCATCTCAGCAGGACAGTAGATCTCATCACTAAGGAGCCCCTCCTTCACCTGGAGGAAGAACAGCTTCTGCGTGATGTCCTGGATGAGCTCCTCAGACACGTCTTTCGGGTACAACTTGGCCCTGAACTTGAACTGGAGGGGGTTCTCTTTCCTGACCTCCTGAGCAGACACCTTTTTATCAAGTTTAACTAGGTCAGAAATCCTTTATTGTCCACATACTGGAGGCCAAAATACCACACTTCCCGGAGGCCAATTGTCTTAACCACCTGATCAAAAAGCTCCTTTCCAGTGGTGTTTGGCTGGATGGAGAACTCCAGCTCCGCATCCATGGTGGTAACCCGGACATTGGTCGGCTTCGGCATTTTCTGTTCCCGGGTCCGCTGCTTCTATCCCCCAGAAACTCTGCTCTGCTCCGGCTACTGAGAGGGCTCCGGGACCACAGCTCAGGTTTCGGTGGCTCCTCCGAGGGTGCCCACCGCTGCACACCAGAGAGGCCCTCGCGGGGCGGGGTCGCGAGGCCTCGCCCCTTCCCACCCCACCCGCCCGCCGACCTGCGGGAGAGTCCCCCGCAATATTTTTGTGTCTTTTTAATCATTTATTTTTAGTGATTACATTCTTCATGGGGAATATATATATCTATCACATCTTAATTTCTGTTCATCCCTTTTTTCCTTGCCCCCTGCCTGCATCCCTTGGTCCTCTTCCCTTTTTGAAAAGATTTATCTCCCTGTTTCCTATTATCTATCTTTTATTTTGCTCTTTTGTTTATGCTTTGGATTTATCATGTAAGAGAAATCATTTGATATTTAAGCTTGTGTGTCTGATTTATTTCACTTAACATTATGGTCTCAAGGTGCATCCATTTCCCCACAAATGACTTAGGGTTATCTTTCTTTACAGCAGAGTAGTACTCCATCTTCATTTTAAAAAATGTAACTCTCCTGCTAAATGAACTAACATCACTGGTCATTGCTCAGATGAACTTCCTGGATCATATTTTCCATCAAATGGAGGCAAAGCATTCAGCATTTGAAAAGATAATACAAAAGTCTATGTTGTTCATTAATTTTTGTGTCATGGAACTCAAATCATGCTTTGATGTTTCCTTTGTGATAATAATCATGAAGAGGTGACTCTGTACAATAGAGTCAAGTGGCTTGATGTGGACAGTATTTAAAATAGGTTACCTAGGTTCCCAGCTGATTTTCTTGTTAGTTTTACTGCTGCTTATTACTTTAAATTTATAAAAATGCTGGAATCACAGCATGTATTTGTTAGAAGAAGCCGTAACATTCATTTGTGTGAAAAAATCTTGTAAGGCTAGAAAAGTCCTATTTCACAATCTTTGGCTATAGGTGGCTGAGCCAGCCCATTTTATTTTAGATTCATTCTGTCCCATTCTCATATATTTATTGGGAAATGATTTTTAGCAAAGGGTTCACTTGTTCAGAATATGGGAGGAGAAAGAGGCTTATACTAGCTGTTGAGATTCCTGGCCTCTAGAAAAAAGCCATTTCTTGTTCTTGTCGTGGATCCTTTACTGAGACACGCTGTGTGCCCCCTGATATTCTAGGTGCTGTTCAAATACAGTCAGCTCTCACTTTTCTTGGTACTGATCATTTTAGCTGTGTTCAGGAGAACATCTTTTGACATTTTTACTATTTTAAAAATTGAGATATTAATATTGCATTGTATTTCACAAAACTGGGTGAGCCTTAAATTAGATGATAGATATATTTTTATGAAGATGGACACTATAATATATGTACATATATATTTAATTATAAAAGTAACATATGAATTCTGTTCCTTATTGAAAATCTCCAAGAATTTAGAACACTATATATTAAAAATTCAAATCCTCCCTCTCTGTTCAAGAATTATTGTGTCAGGTGTTTATTTCAGCTGTAGTCATACACAGATATAAACACATTTGATTTTGTTAAGTTTACTATTTTTAACATAATTTAAATGTAATTATTGCACAAAATGGGATAATATCTATGCATAGAATGTATCTTACTATAACTTATTTTCTTTCTGAAAGTTAATGCTGCACACAGTCATCATATACTATAATTTATGGAATATACAATAATTTATTTTACCATTCTCTATAGCTTGATTAAGTAGTGCCTGCTTTTCATTATTATTGTTTTTATTTTTTATGTTTGTGATGAAAACAAGGCTTGACATTTACTCTTGTAACAAATATTTGAGAGTAGAATACAATATTACCTATAGGAACAATGTTGCACAGTGGATATTTAGAACTTATTCATCCCACAACTTTACACCTGTTTAATGGCTCTTCATTTTCATCCCTCAGAGCCTCTGGCAAGCACCTTCTGTACTATTCATAGTAGCCAAGATGAGAAAAATTGTCTATGGATGAATGACTAAACATATGATGTATAAGTGAAATTCAGTATTAGTAAACTTTTAAAAATAGGTAATATTTCTACAACATGCCACCACATAGATAAACCTTGAAGACATTATGCTTAGCAAAATAAATCAAGATTAAAAAACAAAATCTGTATTATAAGTAAAATGCTGAACGAAGTTGAAACAAGTATAATTTCACTTATCCTAATGCTTAGGATGTAGTATCCATGGGTTCTATTTCTTTTTTCCATCGATGAATGCTTGTACCCAAACCACACTATGTTAATCATTGAAACTTTTCATGTTTTGTTAGAAAGAAAGGCTAGTCTTCTCTTATTAGTCTTCTCTTTTTTTCAGAATAATCTTGGCTGTTCTTGCATGGTTTTTTCTTCCAGATGGACTTGGGGATCAACTTGACAAGTTCTCCAAAAGAAAGAAAGAAAAAAAACCACAAGTGTGGAGATTTTTTATTAAGATTGCACTGAATTGTAGATGTATTTGGGAAAAGTTTGCATATTTAAAGTATTGAACCTTTTGTGTAGAATCTTTTTAATTTAACCATATGTCTTACATTTGGCATTGTAGTGAGAAGAGTGTTATAGTTGGGGAACAGACTGTGTGGACATGTGTGTGTGTGAAGTATATGTATATGTATGTGTTCAGTGTGTGTGTGTGAGTGTGTGTGTGTGTGTGTGTGTGTCTGTGTGTCTGTGTGGTTGGACAGGGCTGTTGAATCTGTGAATATTATAGATATGACTTTATGAATTTCAGAAGCTTCAAAGGCTAAAAAATACCCACAAGATTCTAAGGCAATTTCTATTAAAATGTTGAGAAAGAAAGACTATCTCCTGAGGAAATAGACCCATGATAGAGAAACCAGTGTTCTAACCAAGTAACCATTTTTGCATCATGTTGGATTTAACCAGCCCTTCTTCTTTTATTTCGGATAGCTCAAAACCTCCACTGCCACTAGTATCATCATCACACTTAGAATAAAAGTCTCTAATTTCTTATTGCATCCAGTCCACTGATCCAATCACATTTCTGGTTCTTCTCTAAATATAAAGGCTTGAGACCTGCTATTTCTTCCTGAGTGTGTAACCTGCCCTCCACACCTTTCCTGGTATGTCACTGGTTAATAAAATGAGTATTTATGGGTATTCTAATAGGCATCAGGCACTGTTCTCTGTTCTTGAAATTTATCCTTGACCAACATTTTGAAAAGTCCCCTTCCTCATGGGACTCATACTCTAATAATATGTGAGAATTATACCATACACTAGCAAATGGTGAGTTCTATGGATAAATAACATTAAAGAATGATTGATATAGAGAACAGGTTGTGATTTTAAGTAGGAAAAACAATACAGATTCAATGAAAAGCTGATATTTGTGTAAGGATCTGAAAGAGACTTTATTTAGGTTCTCCCCATCCTCCAGCTCTAGAAAGTTTACTATTAAAATCTTTACAAATAGCCTAAGCCATTCAAGTTTCTTCTAAAAGAACATTTACATAGTCCTACTAAAATTCAAGAAAAATGAGGGCAAGTTTTACTTCTTTAAAACTATGAATTATTTGAGAATGTGGCATGATTTTAGAAGCAAGGGTTTTTAAATTTTGACCACCCCCATATACAAGTACGAAGCATATGTTGTATGTTGGGATGAGAGGATGTGTGTCTGCTCTCTGCATTTCTTCACACAAATCTGGTGTCTTTTCTTTCAAAAATGTTGTTGTATACTTTCAGAGCACTAATATTTTTCATTTATATCACTGATTTCCAGTTTTTAATTCTACTTTTTCATACTGCTTTCAGTATGAATTTTAATTGAATTTCAGTATGTAGAATTTTTGCATTTTTCTTAATTTTAGCCAAATTCTTTATAGTATCTTATTCTTCCAAAGATTCTTCTGCATTTTCTTGTTTCATAAAGCTTAACACTTTGTAACAACATTAAACAATTATTTCTAATTATTCATTTTCCAAACCATTTAAAAATATTTTTACTGTTACATTCTCCCATAGTCCTGTGGGAGGAAGCTTCTGATTATTGTATAGATGGTTGTAAAATATACAAAAGAATAACTGGAAAGTGGCCATGAAGGCAGGATACTTGGCCTCAGAGGCAAAAGCTTCCATGGGCCTTCTGTTTCCATGATCCTTCTGCCTGTCTTGCTCCCACGTAACTTGGAGGAGGGACCTGTTACATGTATTAGAGTATGTCTTAAATATTCCCACTCATTTTTATTTCTCGAGAATAGTAGATGAAGTTCAATGTTCAGTCCATGCACTCTAGTCCCAGTTGCCTGAGTTTAAGTCTCACTTTTACCCACACTTGTCAGCTGTTTGCCTCAGAGAAAGTCACTCTAATTTCTCTGTTCTTCATTTTTCTGACCTATAAAATGGAAATAAAAATGTCTTTGTCTTTAGAGGTTTATTTTTAGATTTTAATGAGTGGATCTACATTATATACTTAAAAGAACTAACAAATACTAAAAACTTTATGAGTATTGGCAAATTTATTTTTATGTATGGATCCCAAAGTTTTTATTTCTTTGTTTCCATTTCCTGATTTTTAAAGGAGAACATATATTTCTTGTTAGAATTTGGTGAGAGAAAACAATTGAGTCTACTTACTTCAACTACTTCCTTCAACTTTACTAGTCTTGCAGAATATCTCTCCTTTCATATTATACCTAGAATTAAACCAAAATAAAGCAACAACAAAATAATTATTCTTTCCTTTATTTTCTTATTGTCAATATAATTTTTATATGGTCAACTGATGCTGTGAGATATTCTCCTGCTCTGACTATTTGATTTTAAAGTTTATTCTGAGTCAGAAGTAATGTAGAGCTATTCAAATTTTGATAAAAATAAAACAGATTCCTCATTATGCGATGTTTCCAGGATTTTTAACAGTTTTTTTGTTTGTTTGTTTTACAACTTTGCTTTTGGACTGTGCCTCTTGCTGTCTTATCTCCTAGTTGTCTGCAGTGATGTAGAAAGTGTGGATGGAGACACAAGATGATAGTCATGTCAGGACAAGTGACTCGATATGGACTGGACCAGGGACCCTGAGCAGGATTAGAGTGTCCTAGTGTCTTAGTTCCTGATGTGACATAGTTTTGTTATGACATAATATAGTTTCACTCAGTATTGTCAGTTTTATGCAGTTGTATGTCTTCATAGTGTTTGTGAGTTGAGAACGTCGTACTTGAATACTCTTCAAATTGACCCAGCAGCATCCCAAGCTCAAAGTCAGCCTGGGCAACTTAGTGAAACTCTAGTTTCAAAATAATAATTTTGTTTAAAGAAGCTAGGACTCTAGCTGAGAAGTAAAGCCCTTGCTTAGCAGGTGCAAGGCCCTTAGATTAATCTCAAGTACTGCAAAAATGACAACAAAACAAACCTTTTTTTTGTACCGGGGATCGAACTCAGGACCTTGTGGTTGCGAGGCAGGCGCGGTGCCACTGAGCTAAATCCCCAGCCTCACACCTTTTTTTTTTTTTTTTTTTTTTTTTTTTTTTTTTGAGAAGAAGGAATTTTCAGGCCAGGTTGGATTGAGTAAAAATAATTTACAGATTACAAATTGTGAAATTAATGTAGCCACTTTCCAATAGTAAATTCAGTGGTATCTAAAAGGCTCTAAAACCGATTTGATATACCATAAGCTCACTATTGGAAATAATGATAAAAAGAAAGATACTAAAAAAATTGACTACAAACAATGATAAATAGTAACTCTTGGTGCTTAAAGTTATTTAGGATATGATCTCCATTACACAGAGGAAACAAATTTGTAGATTTCTTAAATTTTGAATATTATATCAATAAGAAAAATTTTAAAAATCAGTCTTCAATGGATTTTCCCTATTAAGATGATATGTTATTCAAGAAGCTGAAAAAATTATTTTTAGTAATTTATTCTTCATGTCCTATTCTTCTGATAAAGTATAAAATAAATATTTGTTGAGTCATGAAATTAGAATTGAATTAAATGGGCATCTATTATAAAATAAGATGGTAAATATTTTAAAAAGTCATCCTCAAATTTGGATCTTTTGTAAGCTGACTAAATCAAAATAATTCAGACACACAAAGGGAATCATTGGTAATGATTCAATACATTAATTTATTAAGTGCCGAATCCAAGTATGATGGAAGAAGAATGAAGTTTGGTAGCTCTGCCCTTTTCCATACTATTTTTTTTCTTGAACAAAATTATTCTATCTCCTTAATTATTGCCTCAAAAATCTAGGATTTAGGGGCTGGGGATTTAGCTCAGTGGTTCCTCTGCCTGACTTGCAAATGCAAGGTCCTGAATTCAATCCCTGGTACCAAAAAAAATAAAATAAAATCTAGGATTTAAATTCTGAACCTAAAATACATACATTTACTTAGTTGTGTACTGTCATATTTTTCTAATGGATTTAAAATGTGAATGAAAATAGTTAATTAGAACATCTCATTGACAAGATGAATACAGAAATAAAGATATAGTGTGGCATAAAAATGAAGTATAGTCAAGATTAATACTGAATTGAACTTGATGTAAAACACCAAGTGATTCAATGTGGATTAGGTAGTGGGTAAATGATAATATTCTGGGTACAGAAAATTATGACATTTTAAGTTATCACTGTTGAACTGAAGGAAAAAATAAAAACAGCATAAGTAAGATTACAAAATCTAGAATTTGTGATAGTGTCTTATAGTATTTCAATACATGGTGTGTTAGGGTATTCTAGGTTTTTAAAAATATTTTATATTTATAAGAATGATTTCAGGTGTTCACTTCAGCAAATACTAAAATGATGATTTCAGTATTCTGAAGCTTATTTCAAAATACTTTGGAAACTGAAAATTTTATTAATGATTTTTCACAATACATTGATCTTTTGAGCAGTGGCTTTATCTGTAAAGTGGTAAGAGTAATAGCTGTTTCAAAGTGTAGTTTTTCAGAAATGGTAAAATACAATTCATGAAAAATAGTTAAATTAAATAATTTAATTAAACAGTTGAATTAAATAATTCAGGGATGTAGGCTTGTGAACTACCTGTAAGGAAATCATTATAAGGGTTTCCACTTCACTGAAAAGGGATAGTTATTGCTAAAAATCTGATCTGATCACACCTTTATAAACAAAGTATTTAATGATATTATGTCATTTGGTTTCCTTCTTAATCTCAAAACCTTTTATTTTCCTTTATTATTCACATTAGTAAAAATGATTTCCAGATTGGCTAGCATACATTTCACATTCCAATGTGGAGAAGTGGTCAAGTGAGCAAGAATGAAGGAGAAGCTAACAGCAAATTCTTATGATAAATATTCCACTGAACATCTCATCAAACTGTTTCTATTTAATCTTTCATAAGTAACTGCTAGGTAAGACACTGTTTATGTGACATCCAACTGTGTAAAGTTTTTATCTCCATTTCCTTGATAAATAGTGCAAGATAGAAAGAGTTAAGGTGCTTATCCATGTTCATACACTAAAAAACAATGATGCTGATATTGAAATCTAGGTCAATCTTATTTGAAGATGTATTCCCAACTGGACATTGTGTTTGCTTATATTTGACATGTTCCCAAACTTTTAAAATTATAAATAACTTGCAGTAATAAATGTTTATACATTATCAATATATTTCAATATAAAATTCTATGGACTCTTCAAATTACAAATGAATTATGTTCTAAAAGTTCATTTCCAAAGCAGATGTTGGTTTGAAAGAACAAGAAATTCAATTCAGATTGAAGGTTTTAGTTGACAAAAATCAAGTCTAATTTTAAAAGAATATAAAAGTAGAGAAAAATGTATAAAACTCCAAAAGGGGCCTTATTAGAACTTTGAAGTACAAAAAAGAATCCTGACAAGAATGAAGAAAAGAAGTTCTTTGTATTAGTTACCTTTCCACTGCTAAGACAAAACACCTGACATACACAACTTAAAAGAGGAAAAATTTACGTTAATTCACAGCTTCAGAGTTTTCAATCCATGATCAGCTGGCTCTAACATCATTGCACAAACATCAAAACGAAAGGGCAGAGGAAAGCTACTCCTCTTAATAGATGGAAGCTGAAAGACAGGGAAAGAACCAGGAAGGAAAGGGCCTGGTACCAGATACAATTCCCAGGTTATACTCCCAGTACCTACCCAAATGACCCCAGAAATGTACTCTACTAATCTCCTAGTTGTCTCTTAAACCAATCAAGTTGATAAGATTAATAATCACATCTATTCTCCAGTTGAAATATGATATGGAAGTGAAAAGTCACAATCTATATCTATGTGTACAGGAGTTGCATTTTGTAACTGGTGAAAAATGAAACAACAAAAACAGCAAAATAGAGGTGAATACTCAGTCATATTTTGTAGGAACCCTGATTTCATAGACTAAATAGAGGGCTAAATGGGAGTGATGAAAATTTGAGGCAAAATAATTTCCTTTTGTATTAGTGAGGTTGAGCCACTACCCTGGATTGCTGAAATAGGAGTAAAAATTTCAGAGGAAGCAGAACAAAACAAGGTTAAAGTGAAAAATCCTGTGAAGGTGAGCTATTTTATACTCATAAATAGGCTAACTTTAAGCTGTTTTTCTCTTCTGTTTCAGAACACTTTGGAACTATTTTAAATATGTCTTTTTCTCTTCCTGATTAATTATTGAATGGTAGTTCAGGGATAATTTCAAAGTTAGTACATCTTATAAATTACAATTTGGAACAAAGGGACTAAAAGATGGTATTTTTACTTTTCAAATTCTTAACATCTAGACATTTCAATTAAACTTTTCAATTAAAGGACTATAATTAATGGAGATTTAATTTTTTAAAATATTGAATCAAACTTATTTAATTTTGTTACTCAAATGAAAGATTATAATATGCAATAGGAGCACATATAATTGACTAGTTTGTTTTAAGAATGTATATAAATCATACACAAATGGGAAAATAAGAATCAGATGTGACAAATTTACAGGATGTGATTACCCATGAAGTATATGACTTTGAAAAACTTGATAATTAATAATAAACAGAAATTCATAAAACAGATATTAAAAATTTAGTGAATAAAATATAAACTTTAAAATTACATTAACATATACAGAGTTGTAGAACAATAATTAAAGACATGCTCTGTATCCATAATACTAGATTCAAGTATCAGTCTAGCTTCATTCTACATATTGTGCCTTTTATAAAACTATAAGGATGCATTTAAAGTTTTTTTAATCACTAAAAGAGACTTAAATGGAATATATTTATATTCTATTTAAAATATTTGTAGTTTCTCTCAAGAATTAAGGAAGTTCTTAGGTTAATTTTATCCAACTGGCAAGCTGACAAGTCAGACTTTCGTTATTATGTGGATTCTGGCAAAAGACACAAAATTCCTAGATCAGAGATAAAGGACTTTATTTCTTGTGGCATAGAAAGTATCATGAACATCAGCATGGTTACTTATATCCTATTTGTCCCTGTAGTATGGCTGGGGCAATGTGAGAGGAATAGATAGAGACCAGACAAGCAATGAATTTGTTTTTATAGCTGACAAAGCCAGGAACAAGCGCATAGCAATTTTTAAGTGAGTATCAAACACTGTAGCACATGGCGAACAAGTAGGTAGATTCTTTCCTATTGGGAAGCAAACCGTTAAGTTGTTGTACTCTGGTGAACTTGACCTATTTAGTAGGTTTGAGGCTAGCTAGAAACTTTGCTCAAAATCTGAAAACAAATCAGCCTTGAAGCCTGCATACTAAACAAGAATATATGGGATGCTCAGAGCCTTGGAAGAATGCCTACCTAACAAAAAGCCCTCTTGACCCTGTATATGCTCAGCCAAACTCAAATTTCCTTGATTATGCCACTCTATGGATCACTTGGTCAATCTTACTGACAGAGACTAGAACTATAGATTCAACTTGTTTCATGCAACATTTAAGTAAGTCTATTATTAATGTGATTCCACACAGACAACTTGCACTGCTGCCCTCAACCATGAAGCCTAGGGTCCCAGCTTCAGCCAGCTAAATAACCCTTATACTATCAAGGATTCCTTAGACCCAGGGCTTTATTAAGTCTTTGCTTTGACCTTCTGTCTTGTTCAGAGGAAATAAACTTGGTACACCAAGATATATTAGGGATTATGTAAGCTCCGCCTTAGCCTCAAATCAGGGTATACACGACAATATTATCTTCAATAATAGTGATGTCCAGTGAGTTGAGGATGATCTGAATAGCTTATGTGTTCAAAGTGGTATTATTCATAACTTCAGCTCAGGTAAGGGACATATTTCTCACTACTGTTTCTAATTGGATGACTCTCATTGTAGAGATAGCCACTCAAAGAGTGCAGTAATGAACATGTAATTTGTGCCTCCTGAAAGCCAATTCCAGTGAGATTTAAAGGCTATGGGATCTTCTGGTTATGTTTCATTAAATATTGGAAGGGTTTTTATTAGCACTCCTCAAATACAGGTCATAGCAGGCTTGTAGAAAATACATGTTAATGTCTGGACTCCACAAATACAGTATAGTCCTGGGGATACATGTGCTACTACTGAAAAGGAAATACTAGCTGTAATTGTTACAAACTCCAACTGTGACCTATATAAGCCAGGGAACATTATTAAGCACTGGCAAGGGGCTGTAATGTAACTTCCAGGACAGCGGATATATCTTAGTGTATCAATGCAGTTAAATATATAT
>NW_004624732.1:11141387-11169921 GCF_000247695.1 Heterocephalus glaber | reverse complement strand
TGGAAATAAAGTCTTTGTAAATAGGGAAGGGTGGAGGTGGTGAAGGGAGGGCTAGGAATGGGGAAAAAATAAGAACCAAGATGCATCATGTAAAGCTGTAAGTTCCCAATGAGAAATGTAATTGTGTTGTATACCTAAAATGTACCAATAAAAGAATTTTTTTTAAAAAAAGAAAAGATGAACCATTTGATGGATCTACCATATTCTGTCACCAAACTACCTTTACTATGATGAAAAGTGAGAGAAATGGAGTCAGAACCCTTTTTTAGTATGTTCTTTGAAGACTATAGGCTATGCCATTTAATGACACCAGAATTTCAGAATGAAAAGAATCAAGAATTTCCCTTAAATATTTTGATTTCAGGCCCACTGTTGGGTGCTTTGAGAAAAATGTTGCATCATTGTTAAGATAGTAAATGATCGTGAAAGCTAAACACATAACACAGTAATTTCTTGGGCCACAGTGATGTATCTGGAGGTGGCGGATCAGACTGGAAAAATAATAGTTTCATATCCCTACCTCCAAGCTTATTCTCCCAGAGATAATACCCCAGACAACTCTAATAGCTGCTGTCAATAGTATAAACCTTACCATAGAGCACAGGAGTGATGTGAGGAAGAAGCCTGCAACTCCTTCCAACCTCACCAGTAGTATAGATAAGGCCTGGGAGAGGGGTTTCTCATTCTGAGGTACTAGAACTTTCAACATGCAGAAGACAGAAGAGAGAAATGAATACCCTCACCTACAACGTGCTGGGAAGTGGACTAGCCTGGAAAGTTGGCTAACCAAGAAAATAATCAAGTCAATAACCAAATCGAAAGGCAAAGTGAATTATATATAAAAGCAATTGCTAGAAACATTCATACAAGGCAGAGAATAAGTAATGTTTAATTGAAAAAACTATCAGGTCTTTTGTTTAAGCTGCTTCTACCACAGATAGGTTTGGCTTGAGATTTTCCTTTATTCATGAGTTCTCTATTTGAAGTAGAGGGGATGATTGTGCCTGTCTATGAACTTTAAACCAAAAAATTTAAAGGAGGGTTGACTATGTATTTATATGGAGCAACAATATATTTTTAGGACATTGGTTTCATTATAAAACAATAGTCCTGGTCTCCAGAACACACTGCTCGCCCCTTTTGGTACTGGAGATCAAACCTAGAGCTCCATATGGAGCTAACATTCTCAGCCCTGAAGCATATTTATTTTTTACTGTTTGGGGATCTTTCTGTCTCTTTACCCTTATTGGAACAGTATAAAAAGGTGAGTCAGTGCAGGCTTTTAAAAATTGTGCTTTTATTTATTTTGGTTTTCTGTAACTGAGTGAAGAATACAAAAATGTCTGTCTGTAATTTGCTTTGCTAGGTCATGTGTCAAATTTCCCGTGAGTAAAGCTGGTAAAGGGTAGCAAAAGCTTCATTGCGGATACTGTGTATATCTTAACTGATGTTATCAAGCACTTCCTGTGTGTCTCATGTAGGGTACTGCTTTATATTAAGTTTCCTCACTAATCTAGGCAATATGCACAAGGAAACATTATTGCCACTCCTGTTTTAAGATGCAGGAAGCCATGTTGATAAGGCTGATTTATTAACTCAGGTTGCACAGCTAGTCAGTAGCTCGAATTCATACTCCTTGTCACTGTCTTGGACAGGTGAAGAGTTTCTATTGAATATTAGGTAGTAGATCGTTGTATAGTTTTTTCCAACTCACTTGCCCTCATTAGTGGCCAACTTGCAGCCAGCCGCACCTCACTTTCTGATTGGCACAAGGTCTTTACCAGGTGCAAATCAAGGTAGCTGTCTGAAGCCTCTAGTTGAGGAATTGCTGATAGGAAGCCACCCCACAGGATCTCCCCGAGATAGAGCATGTTAGTCATAGGCCCCCGAATTCTGCTCCATGCATGTCCCATAATTTTTATCATACACAGACTCTTGGATCAGAGTGGTTTTTTTTTCAGCTGCTGGATTTTTCCTACACTGTATTTTGCAGAAATTACTTCTAATAGGATCCAAATTTAACTGTTTTCCCCTTTATTCTTACAGGTTTTTGCCTACTTCAGTGAATTCTGGTATTACATAGGTTTGCCATGTAAAAACTTGCTACTATTTGGAATAAGTTTTATAATTTTCTCAGCAAAAGATGAAATAGTATGTATTTGATCTTGACATCATCCAGTGAGCTGAATCAAATTTTACATCTGAAAATTGAAATGTATAACTGTTGTTACAGATCTTGTAAATTTAACCTTTTTGCCTGAGGTCCAAATGTTCAAAGTGTGGGAGGACTTGAGTTACAGACTCTGATGATGTCAGCTGCCATTTTCTGCAAATATAAAGAGCAATACATTACGCTCCAGCTGAGTCAGAGATAAATGCATTACCCCTATAATATTATATTCTAAAATTGGGTTTACCTTCCACAGAATAATAATAATAATAATAATAATAATAATAATAATCACAACCTGTAGCCTTTTCAAGTGTGTATATTAATCATCTGGTTGTGCTGTCTACACTTTTGAAACTCTAGACAATTAACGCATTTCTCCTTAAGTAAACAGTGTGTTTGAGCTGGGGATTTAGCTCAGTGGTTCCTCCACCTGTCTCTAAAGCGCAAAGACAGGAGTTCGATCCCCAGTACCAACAACAACAAAAAAACCAGTATGTTAGATTCTGCTTTCATTACATTTTCTCCTATCTTGTCTTGACTTATTTGAAAGTTCTGTCAAGATTATTACCCAGTGTATGTTTTTTAAAGTTTAATTTTCCTTTTAAAAACTCAATATAGTAATTATTTTTCTTTACCTAATCATGTGACTTTTGACATAAGATGGCTCTTTTCTGAGGGGACACATGTGAAACAATACTTTATTAGAAAGCTTTTAAATATACAGTTTGGCATATAATGTGTAGGGAATATAATAGTATGATCCCCAGAGCACTAGGGGGTTGGACATAAAGCAAAATAATTTAAGGAAGGAAATCTTTGCATACACGAAGTTGCTAAAAATAATTTTTTCTCACCTTTCAATCTTGTTCTTTTATAATTATCTCAGTAGAAATGCCCTCAAAGGCTTTCAAGTGAAAATGTATAACCAATGGCTGTATGTGCATTATCGTGAAAGGTACCACTCCAGAACACTTTGTAGTCATTAAATTCCAAAATAAAGTGGTAGCAAATTTAACAAATATTTATTTAAGAGACAGAAAGCAATTTTGGAGATCACAACCATAAATAGGTAAGACAGTTAAACCAGGCACCATAACTTGCACAGATGCGAGGTTTGTGTATTCATTGCATGCTGATTCTGCAAGAATAGCTGAATTTATGGTCCCCAGGAGTGAAACAGAAATGAAAGTTGAGTGGCTTAATTTTTCACTTTTATTGAATATAACCATGTCCTTTAAAATCATGTTTCTAAGTAAATAATTTTTCTGTATCATTATTTTCTCCTTAATAGGTTCTTCTCAGCTTCTTCAGTATACCACATGTGCTGAGTTATTCTCAGGCCTAAAAAATGAACATACAGCTGTGGAGAATACTTAAAACTTTAAACAATTCTAACAGCTAATTCTTTAAAAATCTGTATTAAAATTGCTAATATTAACCAAGTTCTGTTATCTTTTGTTAGTTCTTTATTTTACTTCCTTTTTTTCTTGTTTTTAAAACTGCAATAGGCATTAATATTGATTGTGTAGTCAGCTTTCAGCAGTGTCCTTCTTTGTAATTCATTTATAGGTTTATCACAAATGCCCATGTTCACAAGAAAGAAATCAATGGCCTAGACAGATGGAAAATGTATTATTGAACCCAGTGTTGACCTTGTGTGCACTTAGGCACATATGAAGTGGTCATGCATTTTGGTTACAGAGATCCCTTTCCTGTCTTCTTCCTACTCAATACTTCCTTCTCTCCATATACAAGACCTACATGAGCTGACTATTTCCTAGTTCCCTGACTAAATTCTTAACATTCATCGCCTAATTCCCTAACTGTTACCATACTGAATTGCCTACTGCTACTTGTTTAAGTTCCAAGGATCCACTCCTCTCCAGGGCTTTGTATTTACTGTCTTTTTCCTGAAAGCTTATTCTAAGAGATATTTGGCTTCCTTTGCTCACTTCATTCACACATTTCTCATCAATATTTCTTGGCACCTAGTATATAAATCTATGCCCCACGATAGTGTTTTATTATTCTTCAAAGTGCTGATAAGTGCCTGACACAATGCTGTTCAATTGTTGCTTTGTCTTTGCTTTTGAGAATGTTATTTCCTTCAACATACAATAATTTATTTAGAAAACTATAAATGCAATATGGAAGAAACTTTTATTTGAAATTCAGAATATTTTTAAATGTAAGAGAGTAAGTTAATTAGCATGATCAATTATTTAAAAACCCATATAAAAGATATCTGAAATAAATGAGCAAAACTGTTGTATACAATATAACATGAAAGGGAATATTGATTGTTGTGACTTGATTAAAGCTTTTAAAAACTTGTACATTTTAAAAAATAGCTTCTAAACTACAGTGTATATGACATTGATTAAAAAATCATGGATCATTTTGGTGCTTGTTTCTGACTTTTTTTTTCATGTTTCTTTTCACGAAACACACATTTTTGAATGTTTGTTATAGGTCACATAATATGGTATATGGATAAATGAGATCCCAAGCCCAAAAGAGGTTATTTTTCTAGCTGCAAATGAAAGCACATCTAAAAATACTAGTAAAGACATGTGAACTGTTGAAAACATAAGGGCACTAACAATTGACCAAGATAAGTTATACACATTATGTTTAAAAATGTAAATAGTTACGTTTAGTAGAATCTCAGCAGTATACTTTATGACTTTGAGTAATAAAGTAATGGATAGATTCTGAATACATCAGCAGATGTCATAGTAAACAACTGTCACCATTAGACTTTCAGTTTTATAAAGCTTGAGAGAAAAAACATTCCCTGGGATGATGTTTTCATGGAAGTGTTAATAACTGTTCTGAAGAAATTTTCTAAAATATGAATTTAAAGTGTACTTCAGTGTAGCTCTTCTATTTCTATTATAATTTCTTATTGGCACTTAAGTCAGTCATTACTAATAATTCCATATCTGAAAGATAAAGCCCTTTGAATATATTAAACAGCTCAGGACTTCTTTTTTGTTTCCTGGCTAGTCATTTAGCCATGAGGCATTATGTCATAGCTCTGCCCATTTTAGGTGATAAAAGTGATTAATGTGTGGAAACAAGAGAATACTATAATTATTTTAGACCATTAATTGAATTCATGAAATAATCTTTTTCTTTCCCTTGGTGATAAGGACCTATATATTTGGTTTTCTTCCCATTAATTTCATATTCCTTTTCCATTTTAATAATAACCCACAATCTGCAGCCTTAATCATGATAAGCAGTCTCAAATCACTTTATCTCATCACAGTGTTGGATAAACACTTCTGATTTAAATTTCAATAATTCTGCATTAGCAGTGCTGGTATGAGCCTTAGATGTCTGATGGAAATTCTACACAGGGATCACTTAGTAAGTATTAGTTTCATTGAGGTTTATGTTAGAGCTGCAGTTATCTGGGTGCCAGAAACCCAAGCCCCAGAGAACAAGCCAGGCCAAACTTGCACGATCATTGCTGTTCCTCTATTAGATATCTCATAAAAATGAAATTGAAGTTTCTCATGTGAGTGATCAAACTGCCCAAAAATCTCATAGAATTTCTGAATCATGGAAATGTAAAGATGAGATAGCTCTATTAGATTATCTAATCAACCTCCCCTTTCTCATGAGGGATTGTTTCCCCTAATGGCATTTTTGATTGTTTTATCTAGCTATTGAAATGATGTAGTGATGAGACTTCTCTACTTCCCCGAGGATAAATTTTTGTGCTCTAATCCATTTCATTGTTGGGAAGTGCATCCTAATTGCTAAATCTCCCACCCCTTAATTTCATGCTCTTACTTTACTCTGACCTTACCTTAACCTTTTTTTTAACTGTCTTTTTATTTCTATATCTTATATACAAACCTCATCCAAGAGTAACTATTGCATTTATACCATTGAAATTCAAATCATGGGCAAAAAGAAAAGTTACAAAAGGTAAAAGTTTGGTTATTTAAAGTCATATTCAACTGAGAAATTCTCTTGCTTTTTAAAAAGTGTTATAATCATTGTTATATTATTCTCTTCCTCTATTTTCATATTAAAATCATGAACAACCCTTGACCACTGAGATTTGTTTATTTTTGGTGCAAAAAAGGTTAGAACAAATATTCCACTGACCAGTATGACAAAATAGAGTATGCTTTTCTCAAACAGTGGATTAATTTGGTCCCCTCTAGATTGTGGGGGAACAACATATTTTGTCTCAATCTCTAAAATCTTCCTGAAGCATGGGTCATGAAGTAGAGTTAACTTTGAAAATAGTTTACTATAGAAATGGCTAGTGATTAAAGCTAGTTAATTTTTTAAAATTCTAACTAAATTAGATGTTTATATTCTATCATGTGATCATTAGTAACATCTTCTCTACAGAGAGAGTAGAAGAATTGTGATAGCATCATTATTACTTAGCTTGATTTAATAATAATTTTGCATCAGACATTTTGCTCATATTTTACATGTGACATTTCAGCTATTTCTCAGGATTCCAAATACTGTTATTTCCTTCTTAATCAGATGAGGGAACTGAAGCTTAGAGAAAGGCTGTTTTTAAACATAATAATTACTAAGTGTGTAGATGTTGAAAAACTAAACTTTTTCCTTAATTACTATGTGATTACATGCATGAAATTTCAAAATGTTTGAAAGTCTTAATTATGGGCAAAAATACAGCTAAGCATTTGAAATTTTTTTCTGTTTTATTAGAATCCAGGAGTCTGATGAACAAAATAGAAATCCTGTACCACTTGAACTTTAGTTAGCAGCACAGCTAAAATTCTCCTGCTGGTCTCAGTGTAAACACAGGGACTGGCCGGCAGCCTTTGCAAAAGCAAACTCAGGAGGCAGCTATTGCATGAAAAAACACAAAGTGAGGCAAGGGTCTGAGCAAAAGCTGAGATCTGTGAACTGTATTATGAGAACTGTGTTCTGGTTGTGTAGCCAGGTAAAAATTATGAAACATTTTAATACTCTCTGGTTGTAGTTTCCAAACAGATAGCAGATAAAGAAGATATTTAATGAACTCATATATAACCATCCTCGGATTCAACCATTACCAGTAAAACATGCTTATTTTTTTTGTAGGATCAAGTCAAATTCTTAGCGTCATCACATTATACCACTAAAATTATTCATTTTTTTTTCAAATTATGTGACTTTATTTTGTAAAAACAATATGATTATCATAATCCAATAAAATCAAACACATTTAATACTGAATTCATGTTAGAATTTCCCATATTATCTAAAAAATATTTCTTTATATTTAGCAGGTTTAAATCAGAAAACAGTGAAACTATATACCTTCATTTTTTGTACTAGTCTCTATTTTTGAACCTTATAATTCTAAATAATTTTGAAAGTATTAAAAGTAATAGTTGACTTCCTTTAGTATTAACATCTTACTGAATTGTACAGCAATGATCAAACCAAGAAATTAACTTTGGTCCTAATATTATCAACGAACCTATTGGTAAAACTCAGATTTCACCAATTATTACACTATTGCCTTTTCTTTTCTTCAAAGATCCAATCCAGAATGACTTGTTGCATATGGTGTATATTTTTCTCTTTAATATCATTGAGTTAATGAAAAAAACAAGCAAATAATTGATGGATAGCGTGTTCTACATTCTGAACTTAACTTGCTATTTCCTCTGGGTGTTATCCAATGTGTGCCTCTGTCCATTGTCCTAAGAATTGCAAGAAATAATTTCATTTAATTCAAGCTCATCATTCTTGACACAAATACTTGAATAGTGATGTTGTATCACATCAGGAAACACTGCTTTGTTTTCTTTGTTTTGTTGAGACAAGGCCTCTCTATGCAGTTCAGGCTGGACTTGAACTCACTCTGTAGCACATGCTTGCCTCACTCAAAATCTGCCTGCCTCAGCTTATCAAGTGCTGGGATTACAGGTGTGCACCACTGCCTCTAGCTTGGAAACATATGTTTTGTCCCATTTCAGTGATCTGTAGAGATTGGAAAATGCAAGTGGGTGCAGCCCAGTTGTTGTATTATGAATTTCTCTAAATTGTTTTATTATGGTCTTAATATTCATTGATAATTATTGTCTGAATCATTTATTTCACTTGGGGTTCAAAAATGGTACTGATTTATTTATTTTATTGTTTCTTTTAATATTTTCTTTAGCTTTATCTGATGTATCTGAGTTCCTTTTAATCTCACCCAATGTTTAAATTCTAGCTAAAAACAGTAGATGACTCATTTATTTATTTACATAGCCATGTGCTTTAAAAATTGAGTTCTTACTATAACCTAATTAATTTTTAAAACTTAGAGCCCTAGCGAAAAACACAACAATAAAAAAAGTATTTCCATCAACATTTATTGTTTCTTTTTTTATTTTTGGTGCTGGGGATCGAACTCGGGTCCTTGCGCTTGCACAGCAGGCATCGAAACCACTGAGCTAAATCCCCGGCCCCCATTTATTGTTTCTTTTAAAGCTTATTATCTAGAACTACACTTTAAAGAAAATTTATCCTTGGGCCGGGGATTTAGCTCAGTGGTTCTGCCACCTGATTCGCAAGTGCAAGGTCCCGAGTTTGATCCCTGGTACCAAAAAAAAAAAAAAAAAGAAAGAAGAAAGAAAAAAAAGAAAAGAATTTATCCTTAACAACTAGAATTACTTAGTTACCTTGAAGTTTAATTTTTTCTATTTAATTGCCAACTTTTAGAGAAAGAGGTTGGTGCTCTAGCTACCTCCACTGTAAATGAGAAATTTGATCTGATTTTGTATCTGTGTATATGTTTTTAATCATAATGGGCTCCTGAATTTTATACATTCAGTTTTTCTTTTTAATTTCACTCATTATTATTTTTTAAGCTCAAATTCCTCACTTTCTATTCTAGCTGAATCAAGCTGGTTACTGTGCTCTTTGCACACAATCCTATTAGACATAGACTCTTCTTGTTTTACAGCACTAGTTATGAATGTCTCATCTTGTGCATTTCTTGCCCCAGGTCTTTAATGAGCCAATTCTTCAAAGGTCTAACTTTCTTTTGTTTTTTTTGTTTTTGATTTTGTAAAAATTGCTTTGACAGATCATAGCCTGGGCACAAAATGAAAACATGACACTGTTGCCTTGAAGTGCATTGTTTTCTTGGGAAGTTTAGTAGGCAATTGACTTTTGGAAAATAATCTAACACAAAGATTTAGAGATTGGGAAGATTTTTAAAAAATATTTTCATTGTATCCTTTCAAAGCTAAGCTATCCACAAATCACTTTCTGTATAGTATTTTAAACAACATGCTATTAGTTGTGGTTTACACGTTCCTTGGGATGGCTTGTTAATTTAAATAAAGCAACCTATCTCAAAAACTTATAATGATTGAATGGAAATGCTATTACCAACACCTTTTCCAAAAAGTAACAAAGAATATACACATATTTAAAAGATCAGTGTGCCTCTCCCTGACTCAAGCTGTGCCAAAGAATCCAGTAATGCTACTCTCTTGTTTCTGGACTCACAATATTTCAGCATGCCATTGTTACTATTCACAACTTACAGTAACCTCATTAAAATGAATGATGTTCTCCACACAAAACATTAAAAATTAGGTAGCAATGTAATATTTTTCTAACTCAAATAATTAGTTTTAGAGTATATCTGCAGATGTTTACAAATGAACCTGAACAGATTTTCAAACATCAGGGTGAAGTAAATCTTATGTACATGATCACTGACATTTTTTGATATGTAAAATTAAAACTACAATGCTAAAGGGGGGATTCATAATGCTTTTATTTTTGACCTTTGTGCTTCTTATTTATCTGGAAGCACGGGGGCATTTCAGCCTGCTTTAACTGACCCAGGATGACATTTATATACATTTTATTCTTTTACTCTCACTGACAAAATGTCATAACAGTGTGTCAAATACTAGAAGAATTAGATAAAAGAAAATCCATCCATTCATTATTATGAAGAAAATAGATATATTTCCATTTGCCTTTGATTCATTGACAAAATGAACTGAAACGAGCTTAGCTAATATATTATGCAGCTGTATCTGAATATTTTACTGTCATAACGGAAACTACATTATATTGGAAGGAGGGAAGAATTAGATTCCAAGAGTTGTAGTCTAATTGATATAAGTAGATTGATCATTATTTTAGTTAGAATGATGATACTTTTATATACGTTAAATTGCTACAATTATTAAAAGAAATATATTTTCTAAAAGCAAAATGTACACAAAAATGTTGGATAAAATCTAGTGTAGGAGACAGAAACAAAGTTTGTGATATTAGAATTACAAATGATTTTCAGCTTAAGAAGTATTTGAACAGTTGAATCTTTATGTAAAATTTGGCATTTGATATTTTATTAAAATAAAAGTATAATTATGAGTTGATATTGTATAATATATAGTATATATTATTCAACATACTGCTAATGTATGTATTTTTATAATAGAATATCACTGTTATGGAGTATAGATTATAATATCCATTTTATTTCTTGTTTTTTTCTTTTGTGGTACAGGGGATCAAAGGCAAGGCCTTCACAGGCTATACAACATTCTAGCACTGAGCTATACCCCCTGCCAATAATATCCACTTTTGTACTCCTGGGATCTTATCAGATGTTTCTAATACTTTATATTACAAAATAATGTTAACAAGATACTAACATACATGGTGTATAAAGTCATGTTGCATATGCAACATTGAGTTGACTTTTTACTGTTTACTAGTATAAATTAATATTTTTATATGAATAACAATGGCAAGAAAAAGACAATGGTAAAAGAGGGGGCAATATTGATAAAAATTTAGAACATAGAAGAGTATTTAAATAAAGAAGAAAAAGAAAAAAAAGGACCAGTGTAAAGAGGACTGAGGTACATGTACATCCTTTCTTTAATATTTAATCAGTGAGCAAAGTTCAGCAATAACTTATGGTTTGTTTATTCAATTTTTAATTTTCTCAGCCAACAAATGTTTTCCATATATCTACCATGTAACTAAGACAAATATTCTAATGTCTATATATCTTGTATAATTTCCTGTCTCTTACCTCTCTGACATCATGAATCCTTGAGTACACTGATTCTTTGTCATTTACTGTCCCTTTCAATTATATAATTTATGTAATGCAAGCTCAGTTTATATATTTCTTTCTCTTAAGTAGTATCCCTGATCTCACCCACTTTGCCCACTATTGATTGGTTTTCTTTTCTGTTACCTAAAATTTTACACATACATTCTTGTATGTATAAATTAATATCTTGTGTTTTTGTGTGATATTTGCTTATCTATTATCTTCTATAGAAGACAGTGATCTCCATGCAGTGAAGGGTCTTATGCCATTTAGAAACTATTGGAAAAGGCACAGATGAGTAATGTCTTAGTTATTTTTCTCATTGCTAAGACAAAATACCTGACACCCAAAGTTAAAGGATGAAAGGTTTTTTTAGATCCGTTCACAGAGGTTTTAGTTTATAGTTGGTTGCTGTGACAGAGGTGAAATGGCAGAGGGGCATCACGGAGGAGATGGTGGGTAGAAGACAGAAAAGTAATGAAGAAGCAAGCCCAAGTGGTGAATGATTACCCTCTTTTTGTCCCTTATATTTCATTTGGTCTGTCTGTCCTTATGGTGTGTAGTGCTCATACCCAAGATAGGGCACACTTAATCCTACCAAGAACTATGTCAAACCAATCAGTGAACTAATTTAATAATCACACACCCTTGACACACTCTAGATTCAGCCATTTCTGAAAAGCCCCACCTATGACTGTTGCAGAAATCTCGGAAAGAAATACACAGAGACACAGAATTCGGATATAATAGTAAAATTTCCTCTCGCGAGTGGACAGGAATGCCAGAAACCAGTCTGGTCTGTATCCTCGGACCCCTTTGTGCAGCATTTCCCTTTTTATATCCTTTTTGGCCATTATCTCATCCCTAGTGGTCTTTGATATGTAAATACAATTCCAGTTCCTATTTACAAGTCACAGACACAAGATAGGCCATATGCATTGTAAATTCGCCCTGGCATGGTAACTTTGTTAGGTTAATGAAGTTACTGGTTAGAGTCAGATAATCCTCACCTTAAACAAGGAGTTACAGGAAAAGCAAATCTTAAAAGAACACATTACTTATTTTGCTTCTATAACTACCTTAATATTCAGTTATCTATTAAGTTATCTAAAACTTTTCCCTATCATGACTGCATGAGGCTTTGAGGGGACATCTAGATACAAGCTATAGGAATGTGTAAAAATATTCATAAAGAACAGTTCAGAGACATAGCATTTTGGTCAACTACAGATTTTTGTCAGAATTACTTACCTGGGCAACTGAAAATTTATGGATTAAAGTATTAAAAGAATTTTAAATTCTAAACTGATTTCCTTTTTGTTTATATAAAGTCAATTTTAGTGAAGATAGTCAGTTGAAGAATAGTTCACAGAGTTTTACTAATTTAGTTTAATGTGGGAATAACCTTAGATAATTTATTGTGAATTATCTTTAAAATTTTCTTTCAGATATAACATTAAAACTAATTTTATATTCAAGCAGAATAAACATATAAGATACTTTAAATCACCACTTTTCAGACACAAGAATACCCTGAAAACCAAGGTGCTGAGAAAGAATATTTTGAGTTTGGACAGAGACTCTAACTTCAAAATGCTGTGCTGTGAACAGGCTGCACAGCCAATCCTGTTATGCATATTTACACCAGCCATTTTATTTTTTGAATAGAGCTACTTGCTACTTGCTTGTGTGGCCTTTTACACTGTGAATTAACTATATATAATTTAATAAAGCTTCAAAATTGATAAACTTTCATATATTTGTAGTTAGTGATCAAGAACAACTTCCATGATATGGTGGCTTCCAGGCAATGTGCAGAGGTTTCTTTTCAAACACAAGTCAAAATGTGTGTCTCTGTATTCCTTAATGTGACTGTTTAGTGGAGCATCCAAGGATTCTAATTCCTTTTTTCATTAGTACAATCTGTTCTTTAAGAAGACGAGGGTTTGCGTTGAGGAGTCTGCTGTGATTCTGATGGGCTTTCCTTTGTATGTAATTTGTTTCTTTTCTCTAACTGTTTGTAGAATTTTGTTTTTCTCTTGGGTTTCTGGAATCTTAACTATTATATGCCTATGTGTAGATCTTTTTTTTGATCACAGCTAGTTGGAGTTCTATGTGCCTCACTTATCTGTATGTCAAGTTCTTTTCCCCTGCTTGGGAAGTTTTCTGCCATCACTTCTGTGAACACCTTTTTTGATGTCGTCTGCACTCTCTCCTGTTTCTTCATTGACTCTGATCAATCTTATGTTATTCTTCTTTGGATCATCTAGCAGCTGCTGGATTGATTTCTCGTGGTCCCTTACTATTTTAATGAAATTTTTCTTTTCCTAGTCACTAATTCCAGTCTCATCTTCTATATCTGAAATTCTGTCCTCACATTGGCTCATTCTACTGTGTAAACTTTCAATGGAGTTTTTAATCTCCTGGAAATCTGTTTGCATCTGTTTTATGGATTCCATTTGTTTCCTATGTTGGGATTCCATCATGTTCCTCAGCTCCTGTATTTGTTTAACTGTGTCCGCTCTAATTTATTAATCGTGTCTTGCACTATGGGCACAATCTCTGCTGTTATAGCTTCTACCATGAACAGCTGTAGAATTTAGTCCAATACTTTTTCTGCAACTACTGATAGGATAATATGGCTTTTTCCTTTCCTCTGTTAAAATGATGACTTATGGGGGTGGATCTTCCAATGCTGAACCAACACTGCCATCCCTATAATAAAACCACTTAGTACATACTGCCAGATCTGACTTCTAATAGTTTGTTTTGTTAAACAAATTTTTATCTATGTTCATACTTTTCTATTATCTTTGTCCAGTTTTAGTATTAGCACAATGTTAATTTCCTAAAATGAGGGGAGAAGTGTTCCTTCTTCTTTTCTCTGCTTTAAATGTTTGATATAATTTATCAGTTAAAATGTATATGAGCCTGCTGTTTTTATATAGGTAGGTTATCAGGCTAGGAATATACTCTCTTTAATAAGTGGTATTCAAATTTTATATTTCTTTCAGTGTCAGGTTCATTAATTTGTCTTCCAAGGTGCTTCATAGAAGTTGTCAAATTTATTTTACAAAAGATTTTTGTAATGTGCTTTCTATATCCTTTTAAATTTTGTAAAATCTGTGGTAATGTCCTCTAAATCGTGATATTGTAATTTAAAGAAATATATAATTGATATTGTGTAATAGGAAGAAAAGGTCTAAAGGAGTAGGGGAAGTGGGAGGGGTAGGGGAAAGGAAGGAAGGGAAAAGAAAAAATATGAGAAAAGAAAAAAATGGAAACAAAGTCTTTGTATATAGGGAAGGTGGAGGGGTGAAGATAAGAACCAAGACATGTCATGTACAAGTACAAGATCCCAACAATGGATGTAATTGTATTTTATACCTAAAATGTACCAATAAACTTAATGAAAAAAAACCAAAAACAACAAAAACAAAAACAAAGAAGACTGAGTACTTCTTGCCAACCCAAGCCTTACTTATTCCAGCTTAATAAGTTTAATAAGTTTACTTTCATTTTCCATTCTTTTTGTCTTGTTTTGTTTTGGTACCGGAGATCGAACTTGGGTCCTTGTGCTTGCGCACCAGGCGGCAAAACCACTGAGCTAAATCCCCGGCCTCATTTTCCATTCTGATAGGATAACATAGCATATCTCTTAATTAATTCATGTCCTCTCTCATAAACTGAGAAAATCTAATTTCTACAGTCAAAATATTGAATTTATAAGCTATTCTTTTGGGATTCTTAATTTCTTGGTGCATAATAGTTGTATTGTTTTTATGTTTTATTTTTATCAAAGAAATGCTTGAAGGGCTCCCTCATTCCTTTTCACAGGGATGTTGGTAATCAACAACCCCCATTGTGTGGCTTCATGCTGTAACACAGACATTTCTTCTAAGATTTCTAAAAGTGATACTTTTCCTAAACCACTCTAATAAATGTTCTACTAAATAGGGTGCTTCAGATAATGAAATTGTTTCTCTTTGACAAGTATAAACAGACCAGTGCTCCCATCTGGAGATGATTCCTGGTTCTTGAAGCATAATTTACAACAGTCTTTAAACCTCTAGGAGTCTCAGGGTAGGGATATTTGGAGGACACATGATCAAGAGTTCAAAGTTAACAAATTTAAGATGGACTTATACAGACATATTTTGTAAATGTTAAGAAATTTTTCAATTTTCATTAAACATGTGTGTTTAAAGATTTCATTCTTTACTAAGCTTTTCTATTTTAGGTCTTCCAGTCTATTGTTTTCTAATCTAGTGTGTCTTATTAGACATAATAAATTTAAACACATTTAACGGTCATATAATTCATTGTATGCATAATAAATCATTTTGTTTTTCCAATATGTCTTAATAATTTTAAGGACTAGATTCTGGAAACAGCAATACATTTTCTGTAACTAACTCAGATTTTATTAGAAACACACAGATTCTGTCAGATGTCTGTTCATGTCTTAAGTTCACAAACAACCATTTTTGACTGAATTTCTCTGCTTGAATACCTTCATTTTAAATGGGTGACAAATTTGGCATTTGTATTATAGTGATGCTAAAATTAATCCTTGGAAGACTATCAGTCAGACTAACTTGCTTATTCTAAAAAAAATCACTATCACATCTTATCTGTTATTATTTATATTTTAAAATTACAAAGTGCAGTTTTCATAATATTGGTTTCAATGATAAGAACCTTCATACTATGTTTTCATAGATGTTAGAAGTTTCCAATATCTTGCTACAGCTTCCAATAAAATGAGCCCTGTCTTCCTCCAACAGGCAAGGTTAGTCCAGGCACATACTTCTATATAACTTATTTTACACAACATTAACTCTGAAGGAAAATAACTTTAAAAATACTCAATAGTGACATCTTTCCACTCACCCTACCATCTTGATTCTATTACTTGCCTCTTTGGTGAATTAGAGGTTGAAAATAGTTGATGAGACCTCAGGATGGGTGTGCCAAGAACTGAAACCCCAATATTATTTTTAAATGACAGTAGGGAAAGAGACAGATGGCTTTTTCCTTCACATATTCTAATATCAACCAAACTGTTCATTAGACTAAGAGGTAACTCATGAAGTTCTCTAAACTTGTTTAGAGAATTAAATTCATCAGGATAATTTAGCCATGATCTCAATTCTCTTTATTTTAAATGCAAGCATATAGATTGGATTTATATTATCTAGTCATTGGCTTTGTGTTGCCACTTCATGTTGTTACTGTTGTTATCATCATTAAATCAAATTGTGTCTTGAAAAGTTGAAATAAGTAAGGCTGGCACATGTACAGGAGGTAACTGGCCCTATGCCTCAGTTTCGCTCTTTGTTTTGACGCAAGCTAAAATTTCAGTATATGTTTCCTAACATATGCTAAAGTTAAATTGGCTTCTCCAACTAAAATTAGCATAGATTTCATTAATTTCACTACTCAGGCAATAAGTTCACTTATAGTTTTTGTCTCATCAGAGCTTATTAAAGTAATAATCTGTGTTCCTTTTGTTCTCATTTTGTTGGATAAGTAGCTGTGAATTTTGCTTGTATTTCAACAGATTCTTATTGATTATAAGTAGGTGAATGACTTTTACTAAAACTATATTCTAAACATCACCATAGGATTATGAATATCTGTTTGTCCAGAAAGGAGCCTTAGAAGAGCAATTGGATCAAGATGCATATCACATACGTTGTTTCAAACTTAATGCATTTAATGTGATTAGTTGGCTGAGAACCAGCCAGTGCTCTGTCAGCAGATTGAGAGCAAAACTAAGAGGCTATAATTAATGAAATTAATGCCAGATATAGAAACTTGAGACTTGAGGTGACACTTCAGTCATAACATTTCCTTTGAGTTTGCAGAATGGAGAGGCAGTTTAGTTGGAAGTCATTGTTCTTACCTTAATGGCACATGAAGGGGACGGTTATTTTTCTCATGCTCATGGCTGCTAAGACTGTTGGCAGGCATGATACTGCAACACTGTCAGATAAATATGAACAGAAAATTCAGAAAATAAAAAGGGTATGATTTAATTTGCTGTTTTTATTTTCCTTTTCTTAGAAGACATACAAGTAAAATTCCAGAGCATGTCCAACATCATCATTCTAAAAATAAGGAATTGTTGGTGGTTAGTCTTCCTTACCATCTAAATTCAGTTTGTTGTCAAATCCTGCTAAGTTTTCTTTCTAAATATCTTTTTGATCTCTCTCCATAGCCATTTGTTTAGACATTGTCTGTTACTACACCTTTATACCTGGTCTACTTTCTTCCTTGTGATCTGATCAGATATTTTCTCCACAGATCAGCCCATGTGATCTCTGCAAAATACTATCAGACTGTGTCACAATCTTTGATAAAACACATAAATTACTCCCTAAGGAATGGAGTAACATTTTTTAAGGTGATAAGTACAATTTCTCTTCTATATAAACACCAACTATTCCTTATCTCTTTCAGGTCTCTCATTATTTAAAGAAAATGGAAAAAATAACCTTGTAATATGGAAATAGTTTCATATATGACAACGGTAGTGTCTGAAAATAAATAAAATAATAAGAATAATGATAACCACCAATATTTATTGAGTATCCCTTAAAAGAGAAAGGAGATTATAAAAAAAAAGAGGCTTTAAGTCAGGATAAATGAACAGGTCCTGCTGTTGAAGGCTGCGATAGGGAGTAGATTGCAGAGGGAGAGTAAGATACCAGCTTAAGAACTGGGTCTATTTGGCCATTGTTAGGGATGAAATGCATGATGAAGTGAAATTAAAAATGCATGTGAAAGGTGTACAGAATATGTATTCTTCTTCCAAAGTTCATAAGAAAGTTCATTAAGAAAGTTAATAAATATTAAAGAAGTTAATAAATATTAAAACAGTACCATCATGATTACGGAAAATACCTTCCATTGCATGTGCAATCCACTTCAGCGAGATTTGCTTTGATTCATTATAACATTGCAGGAGCAAAATTTGAGAATGGAAAGAGATATGGAATTATGATCAAAAAGTTTGGAAGTGATACATGCTAGACAGTTACTGAAGCTTGAACTTTATAAATATGTTAAATCTACCTGTGGTAAGTTAAAATTTTAAATGTTTATGTTTCTCTTGAAAATATCTGTGTAATTTCTCTTGATTTAATGGTGATGGAGTCATTTCTTAGCCAAGATTCTTGCATATTCTCACAAAACTACTAGACTTCGTTCTTGTATGATATTTATAGCAAATTCTACTTCTTTCAGCATTCATAGAATATTTTATATACTTAAATTAATGTATGCAGGTAGATTAAGAAAACAATGTATATTATTTAAGGGAAGAAGAAAATTAACTAGAACATGATAATAACTTATAAATGACTACGAGTTTTCAGAATCAGAGAGAATTGAGTATTTGAAATAAAGCTAATGGCTTCAAATTATAGAGGGGATTTTAAAATAAAGAATAGTTACATAATTTAATTTTGTGGAAACTTTGATAGTGGACTAGTGGAAATTAGCTTAGAAGACAGAAAATGTGCTTTCTCTCCTCCACTGACTTTGTGGAGCAGGATGTTGTGGACATACAAATTTAAAAACAACAAAATAAAAGGTTTGACTATTATACAAGTTCTTGTTTGTTTTTTAATAACAAGTTGTGAAAAGGTTTTAAAATTATATTTATTTTTATTTTTAATTAAATATTTTTAAATGATACATAAATGCAGATAATTAGATAATTATGGTACTATGTGATATTTTGATATATATGCTTGGATTGCATATTTAAATCAAGTTAAACATATCTATCTATCTCCAGAAACATTTATCATTTCTTCATGAAGAAAGCAGTCACTTCCTTCTAGCTTAAAATATATAGTAATTACCATTTTCTATAGTTACCCTACTATCTAATTGCACATCAGAACTTATTACTCTTGTCTAACTGAAACTTAGAATCCATTGACAAACCTTTCTCCATGCCTCCTTTGCTCTCTGTTCTCCAGCCTATGGTGACCACCATTCTACTCTTAACATATATGAAATCAATGATTTAGATTCCACATATGAGTGAGACCATGTGGTACATGTCTTTCTACTCTTGGTTTATTACATTTAATATAATGATCTCTAGGGCCACACATGTTGTCATATATAACACAATTTCATCCTTTTATGACTAAATAGTGTCCCACTGTGTATGTATATCACATTTTCTTTATTCATCAGTTAATAAACAATTAGATTCTTTCTATTTCTTGGCTATTGTGAATAGGGCTGCAGTAAAAACCCTTTCATTATGGCTTCATGAATTGAAGTAATCATAATTTTAAGACAAGAGTTAGTGGTTAAGTTTTAATTTAAATACCTTTTAAACACTTATCATTGCATGTAGTCCCACTTTTTAATGTGACGTCATTTTAGATAAGGGCTCTACAGAATAACTCAAAGGGAAGAAGTAAAGTGGTTCCACTACTTCTGAGTTGAATGAACTTTAACAAATCATTTAATTTTTTTACATATAGGTTCATTTTCATATTTTAGACATTTTAAATTCTTTCTTGTTTTTTATATAACAATTTTAGGTTCATAGCAAACTTACACCGGAGGTAAGATTCCTTAGAAATTCCCCTACTCTGCCCTGGCCTCCATCATCAATATTCATCATCAGGGTTGTACATCTGTCAGTGATACATACTGAATAATGATACATACTTATTGACTGAAGAAAATAGTTTACATCAGGGTTCATGATTTGGGTCACACATTCTGAAATTTGATAAATGTATGATATGTTGTATCCTCTATTGGAATGCAATACAGAAGAATTTCACTGCCCTAAAACTTTCCAGTGTCCTACCTATTCTTCCCTCCCTGCCCTAACCCTTGGCACTCATTGATCTTTTTACTGTCTCCATAGTTGGATTTCCCAGAATATTATTTAATTGAAATACTATAGTGTGTAGCCTTCCAGACTGGTTTCTTTTAATTAATAATATGCATTTAGGGTTCCTCCATGTCTTTTTGAGGATTTATATCTCACTTCTTTTTATCACTGACTCCATAGTGAAAGTGTCACAGTTTATTTATCTGTTTACTTCTTAAAGGTCTTACTGGCTTTCAAATTTGGGCAATTATGAATAAAGCACTCCTGTGCAGATTTTTATGTGGACCTAAAATTTCAATTTATTTGTGGAAATATCAGGCAGTATTATTGCTGGATAGTAGAGTAAGAGAATGTTTGCTTTGATAAGAAATGGGCTGTCTGTTTTCCAGAGTGGGTATATCATTTTTGTGTCCCCTTTACCCAGCAACAAATGAAAATTCCTGTTTCTCCAGTAGCATTTGTTGTTGTCAATGTTTTGAATGTTAACCATTTTAAAAAAGAGTCTCTTGGTATCTTGTTGCATTCATTTGCAGTTTCCTGATGACATATGATATTGAACAATTTTTTTACAATCTTTCTTTCTTTATATATATATCTCTTTTGGTGAGGTGTCTGTTCAGATCTTTTGTTAATTTTCTTATATATAGTTTTTCACATGAAAATGAAGATAATGATGTCATAGAAATTCTGAAAACAAAATTAATCATTTAAAGTTTTTAGCATAGAATCTATCATATGAAGTTTTGAGTAGAATCTATGCAGTAAATATTGGATGGTATTATTATAATTATCTATGTTGCTCTATAATAACATATTTGAAACAAAACTCACTTCTTTCCACCTTGTCAACCAGCTTGTCTTCTCATCTTTTAATATCAGTAATTGCAACATTCTTCTTTTTTATTTGGCTTAAAGTAGTTTTACAATTATTTATTAATCCTTTACAAATTTCTGTCATTTTATCTAACTTTCAGTTTAACATTTGACAAATAAATACATAGATTATTAGCAACATCAGAAAAAATGGATAATTACATCAACATATATAAGAGGATTTAATCATGGACAATATATGTAATTTTTTCAAGTTAATCGTAACATTACCTTGTTGTCTTCTGAGATTTTTATTAAACAGAGAAAAATATTACTTAAAGTAACTACATGGCATTAGGTTATTTTTAGATTCTTTGTTTTGTTCTTTGTTCAAAAAGTAATATATTTAAGGATGAACACCATTAGTTAAAAATATATTAAAACTGTAAAGATATACAAGAAAAGAAAGGAAGGATACAATTGAAACAAAGCTTTGTAAATAAGGATGGGAAGAGAAGTTGAAGGGAGGGGAAGGGAATAGGAAAAAAGGAAGAATCAAGAATAAACTTAGGACATGTGAATATATATATTTTAGAAAAAGAACTACTTATTGTAAAATACATTCGGTGAAAATATTCACCTTGGAATGTTTCTGCAAATATATATAATGTCTGCCTGAAAAAAGAAAATTAAAAGTTCCAGTGTGCTTCTTAAAATAAAAAAAAGAATGTAGCTCCTGATTCAGAATGGCCCCAAAATAATACCAGAATTGTGGATATCTATGGTCACAAAATTGACTTTTTTTAACCAATTACTATTTTTATCTAATGTGTTTTAAGTGGAGAGTTGGCCAGAGCACTTAATGTCCAATATTCCAGATGGATCAACCTATTTCAATTCACTGCTTTTTTCTGTTTTTGTTTTTTAAGACTTGGATACGCTATTTTGCAAAATTAACAAGTTTGGATATTAGACAGCTTTATTTATTGTATATCTTAGCATAACTTATATGATGCAGGTAATTCTGTTCATAAATGCCAAAATATTTTGTAAAGGGCCAGGGCTGGGGATTTATCTCATTGATTCTGCCACCTGCCTCACAAGTACAAGGTCCCAAGTTGAATCTCCAGTACCAAAAAGAAAAAAAAAAAAAAAAAGAAAAAAGAAAAGATAAATATGATTAAAATTTCCCCAAAATGTCACCAGACCATTTGAGAATTTTTCTTCTAGACACTGAATCTCTATATTAAAAGAATGGCCGTGGGTAGATCATTTTTCACTTTGTAATCTGGGAGAAAATCTGGGCGAATTTAGGAATTGTGCTACATTTCAGGATAAACTTACAGAGTTTGGTTATTATTTCCTTTCGGAAAATATCATTTTTAAACAAGTCACTATGTAAATAAAAAATGTTTCATATACCATTTGCCTCATCATTATTATACCTTTGACTTTTTAAAGTGATTTTCTATATTAACATAAAATTAAGAAAAATTACAATAATAGCTATAAAATCTAAGGAGATACAAAGCTATGTACTCAAGGAAAACTTTTAATAGTTTGACCTTAAATACTGGTTTATATCATAGGAAAAAGTTAAATTCCTTTATAAAACTTGCATAGAAATGTTAAAACCAATTATTCATTTTTCTTTAAAAAATTTATATGTTAAAATATCAGATATTTATGATTATTACTATTATGAAACATTTTTAATGACCAAAATAAAAGTCACTCAGAAATAGTTCCCATAAAATTATAGAGAATATACTTTTCATTTAGGCTGTATAAATAGCATAACAACAAAATTAGAATCCAAATTCTCTGACCTTTTACTGCAAAGCACAGAGCCAGAACAACTGCTGAATTGCAAATATTTATTCAAGCTCTGTTCTAAGCCTGCAAGCAAACAACATGTATTTGAGTTTCTGCCAAGGGGATGTTAAAAAATAGCTATAGTTTGTGATTGAAGAAGTTGTGGCAGTCTATATAAAAAGTAAGAGTCATAAGTTAGGATACGAACAAGTTTTAAACTGTCAGACAAAAATGGCTATTCAGTGTTTTATAAGGTGATCAATGCTAGTTGCATGAAGGATAGAAATTTCACCAAAATGGTAGACTCAACAGAGGTCAAATGACCAATTGCAACAAAGTTTCCCATTAATTGTTCTGTGGTTTAGTGGATACATCCAGATAAATCTAACCTCTTAGTAATTGTCTCTAGAGATACTCCTGTCAGTATTTAGTTTCACAAAGGTTAAAAACAAAACTAATTGGTTATTTAATGATAACAAATATGTGTTCTCTGTTCGGGAGTTTTCCATAATTTATATAGTATTAAATGTAAGTTATTTTAACATTCATGTTACTTCACCAGTAAATATAAGAAGCTCTTAGTATAGATGTTTTAAAGTCACTTTTGAGTTCATGAGTTAAACTAATTAATCCATTATAATCTAGAGATGGAGATGTAGCTCAGGGGCACATGAAGCATGCATGAAGCCGTGTGTTTGATTCCTAGCACCCTAAGGCAGAAAAAAAATATCATCATCCATAAAGCATAGAAATTAACCTAGGTTGACATAGTGGAAGTATCTATTACCTTAATAATTTATTCCCTTACGATTTTGTTATAGGGATGGCAAAGTACATTGGTGACCGTTACGTGAGATCTGTACCATACAAAAGTCGACTTCTCCCCCACTAACATTTTTAACTTAATTATTACTCTCCTGTTCCTCCTGCTGTTATCTCCTCAGGAATACACTGAGCATCTACTAGCTAGTACTGTTGGGTGGTACTAGATAGGTAAGTTGAATAAGAACTCCCTCCGAAAGCTAATTCTGATGTGTGATTGAAGCTATAATGAATCAACAGATGGAAGCCGTATTTTAAATTCAGGTGCAGCTAATTATGACTGCATCTACCTTGTCCCTATCCTAGAATATTGTTTTCTCACATTGTGCGTATGAACTACCATTCATCTTTCAATAATTGATTTAAAAATGGAATAATGTAAATTGAAATGATTCCTGTAGGAGCTTGTATTTATGCACCTGGGAGAATATCTGACAGAAAACAGATGCTTAATAAACTAATAAATGTTAAATTTATTACTGATTAAAGTTAATTATGTGTGACATGGAAACACTTAAAGGGCCTAGTGTGTGAAGAATGTGGGTGTATGCACTCATGTGCGTATCTGTGTGACATTATGATGTATTTAAAAGACATTAAGTCAGAATAGAAAAATCAGGAAATACTTTGTAGAATTACATGCATTTTATTTGCACTTTAATGATTAATATAACTGTATTGCATACCTAAAATGTACCAATAAACTTAATAAAAGAAATAAATGTAAGGAATCATCAACAAGTAGAGAAATGGAAGGAAAAATATCAAACATTTGAAGCAGCATAAACCAAATAATATGAACAGAAAACAGTGGTTCTTATCCAATGGCAAAGTAATTCGCTTAAGACAGGTGCAGCAGAGTAGCATGGATAAAAAGTCTGGCTATGGAATTGAAAGACTTGGGTTTGTATCTTCCCAGAACTATCTCATGTCATGTGACTTTGGACATGCTGCTTCATCTCCTGATGTCCTAGTAATTTTATCTTTCATCTGAGAAAAAGACTGACATATACTGTACTTCACTGCTAAGAGAGAACTGAATTATATGCAAAGATAAGATTTATAATCTAGCACATATTTTTACTACATGTTGTGGTTATTGTGAAAAGTTTTGAAGAGATTGTAATAGTAACTTAGAACTAGACTATAAAGAAAGTAGGAAGACATGCTAGAAAATAATTTTTTAAATTTTATATTATGTCAGTATCACATTGTAATGCATGACATTGTAAAGCAGTTTTAAGAATATCTTTAAAAATAGGGATTAATATAAGCATTTAATTAATGTAATTTGTATGTAACATTTAGAAAAAATTGATATGTGTGTTACTGCTTCAGAAAATATTTCTAAAAGCTTTTACTTCTTTATGACTATGGATAATGTTATCCAACATAATTAGATGTCAGCATCTCCTAACAGATATTCTGTGCGCTGTTTCTTTAAACGAGAAACTAACTACATTTTCCTTTTGAAAAGTAATCTTTTCTGCGCTCACTCTCATGGGGTCTCCTCTGACAGTAACTGGATTATATTATGTTATATAATTAAGATGATTTGGAAATCAAAGCCATATCTTGCTAATAAAAAAATATTGTATGGATAGATTTAGGTAACTTTGGTTTTGATTCTATAATTGACTATACCAGGACACATGTTTTAATAGGTATGATGAAGAAAAAATCCAAAAACCAGTGGCTTGAGAATGGAATGCCATTTCACTATAGGTCAAGGAAATGATATTCAGGTGTAATTGAACTTGGCAAATTCTCTTACACTCCCATAAGTGACATGGAGACCTGAAGGCAGTGCCTTGTCAACACAGCAGAGAAATTGTATTTTTCTTTTCTTTTTTAAAAAAATTCTTTTATTGGTACATTTTAGGTATACAATATGTTTACATTTATCATTGGGTGCTTGTACCTGTACATGATGTATCTTAGCTCTTATGTTCTTTCCCCATTACCTGTGCGCCCTTCACCCCCTCCACCCTTCCCTATTTACATAGACTTCGTTTCCATTTTTTCTTTTCTCATAATTTTTCCTTTCCCTTCTTTCCTTTCCCCTTCCCCTCCCAACACCCCTCTATCTTTGGACCTTTTCCTATTTCAAATTATCAATTATTAATTTTAATCCTTTTAACCCTTATTTACCCTTTCACTTTTTCACACGAGAGAAATTATTGGGTATTTACACATGTGTGTCCTATTTATTTCACTTAAGAGTATGGGCTAAATATACATCCATTTAGCTATAAATGTCTCTAGTTTCTCATTCTTTATGGCTGAGTAATACTCCATTTTATTAAAAAATCACATCTTTATCCAGTTTCCAGTTGATGGGCACTTGGGCTGTTTCCAAGATTTAGCTATTACAAACTGTGCTGCTATAAACATGGGTGCACATATATCACTCTTGTGTGATTCTTTTAATTATATGGGGAAGATACCCAGCAGGGAAATAGCTGGGTCAAATGGGACCTGTAGTACTAGTTCTTTGAGGTTTCTCTATACTGATTTCCACAGTAGTTGCACCAGTCTGCACTCCCACCAACAATGGAGAAGGGTTCCTTTCTCCCCACACCCCTGCCAGGATTTGTTATTGGATGATTTCTTGATAGTAGGCATTCTTTCTGGGGTGAGGTGGAATCTCAGTGTTGTTTTCATCTGTATCTCTCAAATGACCAGTGATGTTGAACATTTTTTCATATATTTATTTGCTACTTTTACTTTTTTGAGAAATGTCTGTTCATTTCAGATGCCCATTTTTGAATTGGGTCTTTGAATTGGGGGGTCTGATTTTTTTCAGTTCTTTATATATTCTAGATAGTTGTCCTTTGTCTGAGATACAGCTGCTAAAATGTTTTCCCACATTGTAGGTTTTCTCTTAGCTCTGTTGGTGGTTTCTCTTGCAGTGCAGAAGCTTTTTAATAAGATGAGATCCCAGTGGTTGATTCTTTGTGCTAGTTCCTATGCTACTGGGGATTTGTTCATAAAGTCTTTTCCTATGCCAATGTCTTAAAGAGTTCTTCCTAATTTATCTTCCACCAAGTTTACTATGTCACTTTTAATATTTAGATCTTTAATTCACTTTGATTTTAGTTTAGTGCATGGTGATAGGTATGGTCTAGTTTTAGTCTTTGGCAGGTTGAAGTACAGTTTTTCCAACACCATTTATTAAATAGGCTATCTTTCCTCCAATAAGGGTGGTTGGCTTCTTTGTCAAAGATGAGGTGGCTGAGTATGTCTAGAGTTGTTTTTGCATCTTCTAATCTATTCCACTGATCATTGGGTCTGTTTCTTTGCCAGTACCATGCTGTTTTTATCACAGTGGTTTTATAGTATAGTTTCAAGTAGGGGATTGTGATACCCCCAGCCATGTCTCTGTTGCCTGGAATTGCTTTTGTTGTTCTTGGTCTCTTCTGATTCCAAATGAATTTTTGGATTGTTTTTTCTAGTTCTGTGAAGTATATTGTTGGAATTTCAATCAGCATTGCATTAAATCTACATAGTAGTTTTGGAAGTATGGCCATTTTCACTATATTAGTTCTTCCTAGCCAGGAACAAGGGATGTCTTTCCACTTTCTTATATCCTCTTTGATCTCCTTTTTCAGAGTGCTGTAGTTTTCAGTGTAGAGGTCTTTTGCTTCCTTTGTTGGATTGATTCCTAGATATTTCATTTTTTGGATGCTAGTATAAAAGGAATTGTTTCCCAAATTTCTCTCTCAGTGAGTCTGCTATTTGTGTATAAGAAGGGTATTGTTTTTTGAGTGTTGACCTCATATCCAACTACTCTGCTGAATCTGTCAATTAAGTCTAGAAGTCTTTTGGCTGAGTTTTTGGGTCTTCTATGTAAAGTATCATATCATCACCAAATAATGACAGTTTAACTTCTTACTCTCCTATCTTTACTCCTTTTATTTTGTTCTCTTTTCTAATTGCTGTGGTTAATGTTTCCAGAACTATACTGAACAGGAGTGCTGATAGTGGGCATCCTTGTCTTGTTCCTGATTTTAGTGTGAACGTTTTCAGTTTTTGACCATTTAGTATGCTGTTGGCTGTTGTTTTTTCATAAATAGTCTTAATCAGCTTGAGATAGAGACCTTCTTTTCCAATTTTCTGTAGCCTTTTTATCATGAATAAGTTTTGAATTTTGTCAGATGCCTTTTCTGAATCTATTGAGATGATCATGTTTTGTTTCCTTGACTCTCTTAATATAGTGCATTACATTCATTGATTCACGAATGTTGAGCCATCCTTGCATCCCTGGGATAAATCTGACTTGGTCAGAGTGTATGATCTGCTTGATGACCCTCTGTATTCTGTTTGCCAGTATCTTGTTGAGGATTTTTGTATCTATGTTCATTACGGAGATTGGCCTGTAGTTCTCTTTTTGGGTTGGGTCTTACTCTGGTTTTGGAATCAAAGTAACACTTGCTTCCAGGAATGAATTTGGAAGCCTTACTTCCCTTTCAATTCCCTTAATGAGTTTAAAGAGTAATGGCAAGAGTAATGGCGGTGAGCCGGGAATTTAGCTCAGTGGTTTCACCTCTTGCTGCGCAAGCACAAGGACCCTAGTTCGATCTTGCATAATGGTGATAGTTCTTCTCTAAATGTCTTTTAGAATTCAGCAGTGAAACCATCAGGACTTAGGCTTTTCTTTGTTGATAAATTTTTTATTACATTTTCAATTTCATGCATTGTAATTGTGGTGTTTAGAATTGCTATATATTCTTCATTTAACTTTGGCAATTCATATGTATCTAGGAATCAGTCCATTTCTTCTAGTTTTCCATTTTATTTTATTTTTTTTCCTCAAGTTCTTTTATTGGTACATTTTAGGTATACAATTCGTTTATATTTATCATTGGGTGTTTGTACCGGTACATGATGTATATTGGTTCTTATTTTTTCCCCATTACTTGTGTGCCCTTCACCCCCTCCACCCTTCCCTATTTACATA
>NW_004624732.1:11076241-11141072 GCF_000247695.1 Heterocephalus glaber | reverse complement strand
TTCCAAGCTTTAGCTATTACAAACTGTGCTGCTATAAACATGGGTGCACATATATCGCTGTGGTATGATTCTTTCAATTCTTTTGGGAAGATACCCAATAGGGGAATAGCTGGGTCAAATAATTGTATTTTTCTAGGGGAGTTGCTGCATAAACTTCAGTTATATTTGTTCAAGGAAGGCAAGATCAATAGTGATACTAGATTTGACTAGGTTCATAAGGTGTATAATTATGCACACTTCCTCATACTCTAGGTGAATATAGACTAACATGGTCTTTAGTAACTTGGCAGAGAGTAAAAAGGGGAAAATTATTTTATTTGCTCTCAATGGACTCTGAGAAAAGAGATGATCACTAAATAATTATTTAAAACATATCTAAAATGGTCTTTTAATTAATTGGAACCCCAATAATAATAATGATTGATAATAGTTACCAATGATCCAAACTTTGTAATTTACCAGGTACTGTGATGGGCCCATAAATAGACTTCAACATTTATGTTCATAAGCCTATGAATTAAATATTTTTATCCTTTTTTAATACAGGGACGCTTTATGTAGCTCAGGTTGCCCTTGAACTCACTAAGTAGCCCTGCTGGCTTGGAACTTGTGGTGATCCCCCTGCCTTAGCCTCCAAAGTGCTGAGATTACAGGCATGTGCGCCACACCTGGTTTATCATCCTTTATTATTAACAATATTTCACAGCAATTAAGCTTCAGATCATTTAAATAACTCATACATGATCTAAAAATTCAAACTGTAATAATCTCACATCTATATCCAAAGTTCTCATGATTTCACATAATGATGTCATAAATATATTTTTAGCAGGAACTCTTATTATACATTTCATATTATATGCTATATATATCACTGACATTTGAACTTATATTCCTGTTTGAAACCCTAGCAATCTGTTATGTTGGTCATTGTTAAATTTTTTTTTTGCTTTTATTCTGGGGATTTAGAAAACTAAAGTATTATATTTGAAATGTCAGTTACTCAATTTCTCTTTGAAGCTTAATTTTCTAAGAAATGTAGTTAGGTTTTTATTATTTTTATTTTTTAAGAATTCTTTGACCTAGATTGTGCAGTAATGTCAAACTGATGTCTGAAACACATTGTAAGATCAAGTACTTGTAAATAACAGAGATAATAGTGGGTTGAATACCTACCAGAAGCTTCTTTCTGACAGTCTGGCTGGGCATAATATGTTCAGTTTTAAAGGGATTCTATCTATTTGAAAACTGCAATTTATGTATTCTTAATGGCTTTGCAACTTGTATCCCAGAAGAACTTTATGCCACTAGTAACCCTAGAATTATTGAACTGTGGAGTACACAGTGTATTTATGTTTTATAAATAAGACTTTAAAATCCTAAGCTTCTTCAGAAAGTTTGTAGTTTAAATTTGGGCTCAGCTCACTGCAATGTAATAAGGAACCAGTCAGAGAATGCCAAATGTGCCTCACAGTTATTGTGTCTTGGGGGATGGGTAAAATTTGGGAAACATGTTAGAAGAAACAGATACAGGCCTTACTCAATAATCTTCAGAGAAGTGTGAACTGGAAGACCATGTTTTGATAGGCAGCATGCTCTGCATGCTATTATCAGCTGGTCAGTTATAAAATCAACTACTAATTTGAATAAAAAAAGACAAAATAGATTTAAGGAAAAAAATAATGTGTAGTTTAGTTAAATCCATCAGCTTTGTATATGTGTGTCTGTGCATGTGTGACAAATAAAACCTACAGTCATATAGTCTGTATTTAGGGACTTTTCTGGGAGAAAATAGGCAGCATTTATTGTGCATGCAATTATGTAACTTTAATCCTCACGACATCCATAGAGAACCAATAGGATAGGGCTCAATTCAGAGATGATAATACTGAAGTTTAAAGTGATTAGTTTACACAAGGTCACACATTAATAAGGATTGGAGTTGGGATTTAATATTAACATTGGATGAGTCTGTTCAAATCTATGCTTTGCACTCTAAGCAAATGCCCTGTAGGGAAAACATGACCTGCTTTCTTTAGACATCAGTATACTAGCAATGATTATTCTATACAACTCCTTGATTTGGATTAGTGTGGAAAAACCTAAAGATTTTGTTTGCTTAGAAAGAAAATTGAAAAATATGTATCATATATTAGAAATGGGTGATTTTCCTAGTCACTTCAAATATACATGCATATTTATATAAATAATAGTTTTTAATTCTCTGATAAGATTTCAGTCCCCTATAATTAAGGAAATTATGAGGTAGAAAAGAAAACTTAGATTTAAATGTTAGTATGAATGTTAGTATGAGTTTTGGACATAAATCAGCTGCTAACTTTCTCTTATGTGAATTTTCCAAGATCTAGTATTTTCCCTGAAATATGGAATTTATAAAATCTGATTTACAGTGTGGCTGTGATGGTTAATGACATAAATAAGTAAAGTTTGTACAGCCCAATGTTGGACACATGGTTAAGTACTGTGAAATTAATATTGTCACTATTCCTTTATTGTTAATAATTAACAGTTTTAACCAATAGCTGGGGGAACATAAGCAAATAGCATTTTGCAGATTAATCAAAATATGATTCATTCATTATTTTAATTCTTAAAAGTTTACTGGTATTTTGGTTCCCATGTTTCTCCATGTTTTATTAGCTATAGTAAATATAAGAGCTGATACTTATGCAAGCAGTGTCTCATGCAAACATGTCTCATAAAGCTATCCTGATTATCCTAGGACATAAATATTGTTATTATCCTAAATTTAGTTTTCAGAAAAACAGAGACTCAGGGAGACAAAGAAACTTTCCCAAAGTTCAACAAACAATATAAGTGGTTCAGAGTATGAGATCCTAGGGTTTTCTGGCAGAAGAGTTCTTACTCTATAGAGCAGTACAAAATGCTTTTGGTGTTCATTTCTGTAGAAATGTTCATTTTTGTTATGTCTTATTTTTGTCTTTGTCACAGCAAATTGGGTTTCCAACCACTAAATCACAGATTCGACACGTTTATACCCCAAAACAGACATTTTCAGTTGAACATCTGGTGGTATACTTCTAATGCTAAACTCTTATTCCTGCCTCCGACTACACAGCCCAATCTGATGCAGGAAGAGTATAACATAGGGATTAAAAGCATGGATTGTCCAGCCCCATTTCTTGAATTCAGATTGCAGCTCATCATCTCTACGTAATCATACTATTTGGTAACTGTTTCGTTGCTCCATTTCCTCCTTTAAAAAATGGGAAGAGGGTAGCAGTAACTTTCTCTAAGTGTTGGAGGATTCAAGACAGCATGCAGTAAGTGCTTAGATACTTGACACAAATCCCACGCATATATTACTGATGGATAATTTATGGCTTAACGGAAGGAGGTTTGCCTTTGTTTGTTTGTTTGTTTGGAACCGGGGAATGAACTCTGGACCTTGCGCCCGCAAAGCGGGCGATGGAACCACGGAGCGAAATTCCCGGCCCTGGTTTTCCTTTTTTTTTTTTTTTTAACGTTATAGAAAGAATATTAACTTAAAAGTCAAAATTCTGTTCCAACTGTTTATTATCACATTGTACCTCATTGCTAATCCCCAGTACCTATACTGAATTTTTTCCCCATATGATTACCAGAAGCTAAGGAAAAGAACAACAGAACCTAACCATAACCCTAAATTAAGGGGAGAAAATGGAAGAAATAAAATCTAAACTTTAAACTTTGGGGAATCAAGCCTTTGATTATTAACATATTTAAGGTGCTACAACATCTACAGTGGAAACAGGTATTCAGGTGTTCTTATTAAAATATTTGTAAACATTGTTAGTGAAATGTGAGTGTATGATTTTGACTGAAATGGAAGGTGAGACTTGTATCCCACTAAATGAAATTAACTTTTCTTCTTTCCACAACAAACAGGTAAATGTGAGGCAATAACTTTATATATTTGAAAAATATGTGAATTTAGTTACTAATTTCACTACTACATAGGTTGTAAGAGTTAGCTAAATCTTTCTGGAATTGACTTCTCTTTCATAAACTAGCATTCATAATAGCCTCTTTTATAAACTTAGTGTGAGTTTGAAAGTTCAGGCACAGAATTATGGTTTGTGTTTAGGCAATGATTAAGGATGACTGCTGTGTGAACCAGATAGTGGTGCATGTCTGCAATCCCAGGTACTCCCGAGGCTTAGCAAAAAGATTTCAAGTTTGAGGTCAGTCTTTGTAACTTAGCAAGACTTTGTCACACAAAAGGGGAGGAGTAAACTTGTAGCTCAGTGGTCGAGTGCTTAGCTACCATGTTCAAAGCCCTGAGTTTAATCCACATTAAACACACACACACACACACACACACACACACACACAAAGACTGCTGTTTCCATTTTCATATAGTGATTTCTTGTGTCTTTAGTCTTCCTGAAGTTTAGTGATAATGGATTAATATTTGTGGAGAATTTTGATATGTTAGTAATCTGTCCTATATTTGTAGATAAAATAAATTCAAAGGCCCCAGATATCAGCAATTCTTTTTAAAAACTGACATTATATGTAATGATAAGATTTTAAAGCAGAAAAACAGTTACATTACTTATATTCCCAACTTTTAGGGCTTCTCAATATTTTCTTCTTAAGTATACTTAATGGCAGGGGAGACTATAAAATGGGATATATTAAGAAGGCTTGCAGCAAGTGGTTAAAATAATTTATGAGAGTATCTTAATCATACCAAGAAATTTTGCTTTTGTTTGATTTTCTGCTGTTCCTTTCACAATTTCATTGGCTGTAGGTATACAAATAGAAGACATTTATAATGCATGATCATTGTTTTAGTTTAAAATATAGTTTTACCTCAGTTTTTTAATAATTTGAAATCAATATATGAGTAACAATTTCAAAGCTTTATAAATTGAAAAACAAAAAAAGTCTGTCATTGCCAATCTGCAGTTTAGATGATGAACTAAGATAAGATGTAACCGAGAGCCTATTTCTTTTTGCAAAAACTATCCTAAAATGGTGCTCAAAAATAAAATGTAAATTTTAATTGAGAAGCTTTAAAGTAGATATAATTATGTTTTCTAAGAATATGAATGTGTCATAGCATTCTTCTGTCTAGACTGCTTTATCTCATAGTTGCTTCTCTAATTCAAATTATTTTTAGATAATCCAATCCTAAATTCATACCTGATAATATTACTTAGTTTGAAGTAAAGGCAGGTGAATACCACTATTGAAAGGGTACTATGTGATTGCACCTCTTAGCTGGAAAGATGACTGTTTGCATGTTTTAACCAGATCCCAGACTGGAACAAATGTGGTGAAAATCAACATGAGCTCATCTCTGTGGAAACTGGCAAAGCAGCAGATGCTGCTACTGGAAATAGCTGGGACTTCTGAGTCTTTAGATGAAAAACATTTTTGTGGGAAAAATGTATTCCATGCATTGATTCACAAATTAAAAAGCGTATATATAATTGTTAAATGTGCTATATTCCAGCAGCAGTGTGTCTGTTTGAATTAGAGGTGAGGCAGCCCAGCGTCTTTATTTTTGATATTTTCCTTTCCTGATTCTGCCTTTACACCACATTAAAGTCCTCTCTTTCATGAAACTCAAATGTTTATTCAAATAAAAGGTTTTTAAAGTGTTTTTAATGAAATGGCAAAAAAGTTCTTATCTGACAAGTTCTTAATTAAACTTTTTAAATATTTCTAAGTCAGTTATTATTCTTTTCTTTAGCCGGAGATGGCAAATGGGTCACCCATATAAGATGGGTATATTGTAGTTAAAACAGTATAACCAAAAGCCACACACACACACACACACACACACACACACACATACACACACAGACTGGATGCTGTGACACAGCAAATATCACACAATCAATAGGAGAGACTGTTTATCTAAACCTTACCTAGTATAGAGTGGTGGATGCAACAGGGACTGAAGGTGAGAGGAGGGACAGCATTCTCCTATAATGATGGTGAGGTTCATTGGTGTTCCTCAACAAAAACCAACCAACCAAACAAAAAGATAGGTTAGGTCGTTGTCATCAAATTTTGTTTCAGTAGTTACTCAATTGTTGTAAGAAATGGAACAGAGTTTATGAACTGAATTTACTTAACTGTCAACATTTTATATTGATCAAAAGACAAACCTACCAACCTACCTTACATATTAAACACCAAATTATGCTGAGTGTGGACCATTGTGTTGGATAATTGTTTTTAAGTTTTTAATGAAACACGTTTTTATTCCATAAATTTTAATGGAATAAGAAACTTCTTTATGTTAAAACAGTGTTATAAGGGAAATATTACCAGTCAATGGGAAAAGTATGTTCCTGATCTTTTTTCTAAAATTAAAATTATGATACACACAGAATTTATACATTCATAGAGAGTTTTTGCTTTTGGATAAAAATTCAAGGGTACTTCAACATTATTTGTTTTCTTATTTCATAACTTAATGGATAGGAACAAGACGTATTTGCTGTCTAGGTTCTTTTCTCTATCAGGAAAATTTTCCAAAAACTTAGGAAATATATGTTTAATCTTTTCTGATGGAATGGTAATTTATAATTTTTTTCTTTTGAAATATTTAATCAGAGGCTAGAAAATTGAAAATACGTAATTGTGCTCTGTGTGCTAGTTCATTTTTCTCCTTTGTTTCTATGGCTATTCTTGACTTAGTATTTACTAAGAATCCTCATATTTGGTCACAGTCATATTTGCACCATGGCAGTTAGAGTGATTAAATAAAAGATTATAGGCATCGTGCAAAGTAAATCCCCCATACATAAAGAGAAATTAGAATGATACCAAGATTTTTCTCTACAGTTTAGTAAATCTGTACCTAAGAAAAGTAAAGAGACTTAAACCCTCTGAGCACTGAATTCCTTATCCATGCAATAGATAGAATAATGTCTTCTTTAAAAGACTATCAGGATTAGAACAAAATAGAGAGCAGGCACCCAGCTTTGTCTCTGGCACATGACGGGCATTTTTTTTATATATGTTTTTAATCTACCTAAAAAGATGGCATATATTGATAACTAATCTTTATGTTATATACAACTGATAATATTCATTAGGCCAGATATTGGAAAGATTTAATAAAGTAAAAACTTACATTCAATTTGTTAAAAAATCTTTATGTGGACTTTTAGTTATGCATTTGATCCTAATTGTAAGTATTATATTTGTGATTACTATCCAGGAAGGAAATCATAGAATATTTCTTTATTTAAACAATTATCACCTAAAAACAATAGAAATCACTTACGTGATGGAGCAATGGAAATGAAAGAAGAGAGAAGTCATTACTTGTTTAAACTACACTTAATTATTGAAAGGATGATTTTAAATTCATGTATCATTTTATATTTTAATAGCCTCTGATAGAAGTCTGATAATAAAGGAAGAGGAGAGTGGTGAATTTTACTATTTACAGAGACTTATAACTTCTGACTAATGTAAGACTGAAACTTGATACATGGTTTTAATTTATGTACTTTCAGTCTTTCCAAAATGAGTATTCAGAGGGTGATGGATTTGATGATAACTCAATCTAAGTAAGTAATTTTTGAAGAGAATAAAATTATGTGAATCAGAGTAACAAGTGGTAAATGGTATCCAAGCAACATAATAAATAAATAGTACATTTCATAATTGATATCCAAGACTCAATTCTAGAATTTCTTAGAGCATATCTAGTGACCCAGATTACTGATTTTAGCACTTTAAATTTTTAAAACTTAAGTAAAAGTTAATTCTGGCTTTATAGGTCCACAAGAACAGAATAACCATGGTAAATTTTCATTATTTGATATAGAAATATGTTTGTCTTTTATTAATTTAGGAGAGTTATTTTTGGTCCTTTTGTCTTCCATTGTAAGTTTTCACCACGTGAGGAGAAAAAAGTGATCTCATTTATTAAGAGCCAACTATGTGTAGATGTTATGTGACATGCTTTATTATTCTGTAAGTGTTATTTTATTCATGCTCAGAATGAAACAGGTGGTGTTTTCTATTCTTTAATAAGAAGAAAGTGATTCTCAAGTATCTTTCTTAAGTTTACTGAGTGGTAAAATGTGGATTAACTGTACAATAAAATGTACAGTTTATTTCACATCTCACATTGCTTCTTAAATGATAGAAAATGATTACATAATTTCTCCATCTAGCTCCTTATACAGACATATATATTCTGAAATTAATCTATGCTCAGTTCTTTTGGTATATGACTAGAAAAAAATGGATTATGTTATGATGTATGAACCTTTCAGCATAACCAGTGTGAGCACCTTGTTTATCATTAGAAGAAAGTATATGTAGCAAAGTTGTTAAGGTATAGTAAAACTTCTGTCATTTAATCTACTAAGATGAATAAGTGAGTAAATGAATTATTAATCTTCCTTTACATGTGCTTGGACTATGCATAATTCATCAAGGGCTCTTTTTTCTACTTGTAGGGATGACTTGTCAAGCTCGAACATCATACACTGAAGATGAAGTTCTTTGGGGTCATCGCTTTTTCCCTGTAATTTCTTTAGAAGAAGGATTCTTTAAAGTTGATTACTCTCAGTTCCATGCAACATTTGAAGTCCCTACCCCACCTTACAGTGTGAAAGAGCAGGAAGAAATGCTTCTCATGTCATCCCCTTTAATAGCGCCAGCCATAACTAACAGCAAAGAAAGGCACAATTCTGTGGAATGCTTAGATGGACTAGATGACATTAGCACAAAACTTCCATCAAAGCTGCAGAAAATCACCGGAAGAGAAGACTTTCCCAAAAAACTCTTAAGAATGAGTTCTACAACTTCAGAAAAAGCCTACAGCTTGGGAGATTTGCCCATGAAACTTCAACGAATAAGTTCAGTTCCTGGAAACTCAGAAGAAAAACTGGTATCTAAAACCACCAAGATGTTGTCTGATCCCATGAGTCAGTCTGTGGCTGATTTGCCACCAAAGCTTCAAAAGATGGCTGGAGGAGCAGCCAGGATGGAAGGAAATCTTCCAGCCAAATTAAGAAAAATGAATTCTGACCGTTTCACATAACAAAACACCCCTTTAGGTATTATTTAGTGTTTTGATTTAGATATAGTCCAATATTTGGCTGATGAGATAATCCTCCCTAACAAATTTGAAAGGTTCATTTTCCCCCAGTTCAATAAGCATATTTGAGATCTCTCCATTCCCAAGTATTGCAACTCTGCAGAAAATAAAAGTTAAGAAGGGAGGACATCATGAGGAAGTTCCTAATGGGCATGTATTATCACATCAAGCATGCAATAATGTGCAAATTTTGCATTTAGTTTTATGGCATGATTTATATATGGCATATTTATATTGTACATTCTGGAAAATATATAAATATATATTTAAAGGGGAGGTACTCTCTCCATCATTTCTAAAATATGTATTAAGCCAAACATGAGTGGATAGCTTTCAGGGTGATAAAACTACACATACACAGACATTTATATATACATACACATACATACATACATATATATCTGAAACAATTGTGATGTTTTGTTCAAAACTGTAGTTCTTGTGCATGTTTACTTTATTAGACTAGAAAAGCTACTGGCATTAATTATTAATACCAAATATTTTAGCCTTAAATTATTTGTCATTTTAAAATTTGATTTAATGTTTTTTGCTGTTTAAGATCATAGGAGGTTTTCAATTGTACTTTGTCATGAGAAAGTCACACAAGTTTGTGCTATTTATGGCCCTGCAAAACTATAATCATTATATATTTAATTTGTAAATTTTTGAGCACTCCAGTACATGATATATCATTTAAATTTTCTCATGAGTTTTCAAAATTGCTAGTACTGGGAGGAAATATTGATTAATTTGAGAATTTGTCTATTCCTGGACTAATTATATCTGGAAATCTGTTTTTTAATGATCTAATACAAATATGAGCTCTGAACAAATACTGAATTATTCTAATAGTCAGTAGCCAGGTTATATTTGAGTATATCAGAATCTGTGGGAAATTGCATAGTTAATGGTCCCTATTTCAAACTGAATCAATTGGAAACACATTCACTCTTCTTCTGGTACTTTTGTTCATTTAAAAAAAAAACAAAATTTATCTTTAAGGAGACATGACAATGCAATGAAGCAGATGATAAATACTTAATGCTTAAAATATGTATGTCGATTTGAGTCTCTTTTTTTATGCTGTTCTCTTGTTTATGGCATTTGTTGTAAGAAGATAGACTTTTTCTTCACCTGGGGATCCTATCCCAGGCCTATCATTCACAGTTAAAGAGGTGTGTTTCAAAAGACCTGGGAGAAATTAACATGAGATGAATTGAAAATATATTATACAATTTTTTTGGTGAATACTGATTTTATTGGTGTTTGGATCCATGGTTTACTCAAATAATTTTAGCAGTACTATTTTTCTAAGCCAGCGATCTAATAATATTCATGATTCATTAGTGAGAATCAAAACTGTTGGTCAGTAGAGAAAGATTTGGAAGACAGACTTTTATGAAAATTTAGAAGGGCTCCGTATCAATATACTATAACTTTTCCTATAAAACTTTAGGTATTGCAATGTAAGTCTGTCCAGAATTAATTCAGTTCTCATTAATCTATAAATCACTAATGACTGGTTTAGAGTTCTATCATTTCCTGTTTTTTAGCACTCTAGTGATGATTTTATTATTGGAAAATTATTATATCAACAATTATATTATTAACTATAATATCTTCTGGCTACCTCTGTATCAACCAAATTCTGTAGGTGCAAACATATACCAGGGAATCATTACTGGCACAGTGATCAACCTTGAGAATTCATCTACTGTGAATAGAGCAGTTGCCCTATCCCTTGATTGCCAAGTTTTCTTACTTCCTGGTTGTAAGAAATGAAATAGCAGAGTGAGAAAGAAGGATAGAGGGCATGATGTATGTGTTAGCAGTGGAAGCAACTGCATAGATCGTTTAGTCCAACACCTTAAAACTAAACAGAGCCATAATTCACTTTGGAGAGTCATTGTAATTTGTTTTTGGTACCAAGAAGAACCAAAAACAAACTCTCCGAATGTATTCATTCATTCAATAAAACCTTTGCATGCCTTCTATATCCTAAACATTATTTAGTTCCTAGAGATTTGAGCATGACTAAATCCAAGGAGGTGATTCTTCATGAATAGTGCAAACCAGTAGGAGAGTGGGGAAGAGACAGCCCAAAGCACAAGATACAATTTCAGACAGTCAAAATATCAGTTAAGGGAATGAAACAAGCGGGACATATGGAAAATGTGGAATAAGAATTGATTATTTTAGGGAGGTGGGTAATACTTGAACAGAGACATGAAAATGAGAAAGAGCTACTGTTGCCAAAATTAATTAATGTAAGTGAGTGATATTTTATCTTTTCCACACATGTGTGGGAAAGGTATAATTTCTGCATGTAATTGCAGTTTAACCCCTATTTCTAGTTTCAGTCTACCCAGGAAAATTCTAGTTTATATCTGTTATACTTGTGAAATTAGTAGCACTCCTTTCACTATTACAGTGTCTTGGTTTGGATGATATATGGTAAAGTTTATGTTCAAACTAACTAAATTATGAAGTATGATATATTTGGATAAAAATAAAGAATTGCTTTTCTTTTCCTTTTGCTGATTTTTTGACACAGATCATTCGAAGCTAAATCATCTGTTTCATATATTTCAGACTGAAGGACTTTTATTGAAATGGTTTCACATAACATTTATTCAGTCAGTATGTGACGTGTCAGCAGTGAAAAGTTACACATTTTATTAAACGAATAATAAATAAACCTCAGTATTTCCCTTTTAGGAAGTTGTAAGAGCTTAAATTAAGGAGAGTAAAAGTCAATTTAAGCCAGAATAATTTTTAGTCCACCAATGTTGTGGCTAGGATAAAAGAAAACATAAGGTGATCATTGAACTGAGTAACTCTACTTAGCAACTGGAAAATAGACCTTTTTTATAATATTTTCATGAAATAGCTCTTGTTACAGTAAAATACTTCATTCTATTTATCAAAATGTAAATAAAAGAAATATAATTATTTTGATAATGCTTATCTTCAATTTAAATATTTATTCTTTTCAGCAATATGTGAGTATAATTTGTAAATATATATCAAGTGAAAAATAGGAATATTTTGTCATTAATTATTTCTGAAACAATTCTTATGCTGTTTTAAATTTATTTACCTATAGATTTAAATACTATGAAAAGCATTCAGTGTCTCAGTATTCAAAAGCCTTTCTTGGTCTGGACAGGATGGGTTCACGTAATATTGTATTTCTATTAGAGGGAGACTGAGGTCATGGAGAAGCTGATTTACATTTTATTTGTATTTTTAAACCTTCTGCCAGTCCTTACTATGAAGAGGGTTCAGCTTGACTGCACAGCATGTCTATGAACTCGACTTCAGAATTTATGCTTGAATTACATTGTACATATTCAAATTAGTATCAAACTAATTGTACTTTTTGGCATGCAATCTATAATTATTTAAATGTACAAGATCATTTAAGTTACAAAATTATAAACTCATATTCAGTACTGCAAGTTCAGTTTTATAAAAACTATATTAAACTTTTTGAAACATGATTGGCTTTAATTTTTACAGTGTGCTTATCATTTTCCACTTTTCTACAGCCAGTTATTCACATTCTTTGCTTCATTTTGCTTATTGTAAAACACTTAACTACTGAAAGAGGATGATTCACTGCACTATAAGTTATTCCCTGAGAATTACTTTTATTTTTGCTCCTTATTAGTGAGATACTTCAGCAAGATGAAACCTGAATTTAATAATGTTGATTACCTGAGACTTGCATTTCTTGAAGGAAGCTTTGTAAGCAACTTACCCTTTATGAACCAGTGTTTTAAAAGCCACAGTAAGTAAAGCAGAAAAAAATGTATATTTTCCTAATTTTGTTTAAATATGTAATCATCTTTTACTAAGATATTCAGTTGCTTCACCTGACAGTGTTTCATATAAAGAAATGTGTTCTCAATCTTGGATCAGATTAGTTGTGTGACATGTACCCCACTCCCAGAGTCCTCAAAGAATTAATTTAAAATGCTAATTTGCCATAGCTTGTAACTTAGTTGGATTCAGAGATAATAATCCTCATTATTAAGTAGAATTGTTGGACTTTTTTTTTCCAAATTTGGATTTTTTTTACCAGTAATTTCTTGAACTCATGGATGTTTCACAATGTCTACATTGTTTATCACCAATGGATAAAGAGAACAAGTATGTGAGGATCCACTATTTCCTCACTGCTTATGAAGAATCACATCTATACTTCTGTTTATCCCATCCCAGCCCTGAATATGTCAATCTCCTTTCACAGTGACTGCTTACATTATTTGAATCCTTGGACCAACTCTACATGATAGAAATTATCCTCATTTTATAGTTGAAGAAACTATTTCTCAGAGAAACTGTTTAGTAGGTTTTTAAATTAAATCCACAAATTAGGTCTCTACCCCTATAAAGTCAATAGAGAATCTTTTTAAAAAAACAATTTAATATCACATGTAATGTGGATGCCTTAACATAAATATTCAATGACTGTGTGTAGTGGTTTCAAACCTGCAGGACGTCTTCTACAATAGGTTTGCATTTTTCCTTATGTAATTTGGAGAACTGGTGGGTGGAAGACACTAGGAGCATAAGCAGTATATGTGTTATGTATGTGTGATGCTTAAAGAGAAAATAAAGTAAGTAGAAGTTTAAATAAAAGTAAGATGAGATGGAGGAAGGTGGAAACTTTGGTCCACAGAAATCTATATAAATGGCAAGAAAATAAAAAATTTTAGCGAAAAAATCAGTTCACTGGATATTTAAAAAGATTTTAAAATATTTCAAATAAGCAGAAAATTTCCTCATTTCCACATATGTCAGATCTAGAAGTTAAAGAAAGATACATGATGTTTTGCCATATTTGCTTCATGCAAATTTAACAATATAAAGTGTGATAGAAATATCTGAAACAGCTGAAACTTCTTTTCTTCCTAACCCTACACTACTCTATTTTTCTCCATTTCTCTAGAGAAATCATCACTACCTGAAAATTTGTATTATGATTCTCATGTTTGTTACTGTATTTGTGTGTGTACATATACGTGTGTGTATATATACACTGTAAATATATACATATGTTATCTAACATATATAAATATATTGATATATAAATGTGTACCTAATATAAATATAAGTTGATAGATACCTAATGAAAGCTTTGCTTGAAGTTTTTCTGCCTTTTCTCAGATCACGTATTTTTTTAGTTTCTCCATTTTATACATTTGCTTTCTTTTATTTTAGTGACCTTAAAATTAAACCTTGTTATACATACCTAATGAAATCTAAATTTCATTAACATGTTTTCTCTTCTTTCAAACAAAACAAAGACATAAGAACAAGTTAAATTCAGCCATATACCCCTATTTTTGTTTTGATTTGTTTTGTTTGTTTTTAATTTTTGTTTCTATAGTACTGGTGATTGAACCCAGGGAGTGTGCACTGATCTACACCCTAGCTTTTCTTTTCCTTTCTTTCTTTCTTTCTTTCTTTCTTTCTTTCTTTCTTTCTTTCTTTCTTTCTTTCTTTCTTTCTTTCTTTCTGTTAGGGTCTCATTAAATTGCTGTGTCCCCAGGCTGAGCTTGAACCTATGATCTTCCTGTCTCAGTCTCCCAATACTAGGATTATAGGCATGCACCACTATGACCACTTTTTCTGTTATTTTTGTACAGCAGTGCATTTTTTCAAAATGTATGATAAAATTATTTTCAAGCTTGCATATTATTAGTAGTACATATATATATATATATATATATATATGAATACCTATATGTTTACTATAGCCTCCTGTTTCTCAATTCTCTATTCTTTTTTCTCTTTTTTTCATAATTACATCCTTCTTTAGTTATCCATTTGGTGAACAAGTATGATGGAAAATAACTGTTTTTAACCATTTGTTTTACACTCTTTTCCTGAACTTTCTTTTTAATGAAAACACAATTATATATTAAATATTCAGAGAGGTATTTGCATATTTTCTTTACCTCGTTATTCTTCCATTGCACTATGGTTTCATTGGTCAGAAGCCAAATAACAAAGATTTCTGCACTTACAATACCTTCAAGGTGATATGCATAAATGCAAAACTTAGCTTTGGGTTCTAACTTTTCCTAGACTACCTTATCCCTATCCAGATCACCATTCACAGCTAATCTTACTTGTCATTGGAGCATGATGAAACCATCTGGTCCCTGATAGTCTGGACAAGACTGTAGAGTTATGGAGGAGCTGGTTTCCTGTTTAACAGTGTCCAAGGCTGCACGTTTCCCACCCTGGACACTAAAATCTCAGTCCCCCAAATTAGAGCCTATTCCTAAGTCTAATTCACCCCCCCCACACACACACACTTTATATATGGAAGAAATTACTTTCCTTTTGAATTTCAAAGATATTTTTCCACATGTAATCACAATACTTCCAGATACATGTACATAAATGTGTGTATATATACATATATGTATAGTAGAAAGTGTACATACATATATTCATGAACATATGTACACAGTATAAAAAATCTTACATACATATAGATTAAAGAATCATGCAGTAACACAATGCTGTTGCAATAAACCAATCTTCACTCTCTACCTACTTTCTCCTCACTTTCTTCTCATACACAAAAATGATCTTCTGAGCCATTCTGTCATTATTCACATGCAAATTTCTAAACTTTCTTTTATTGCTTCCTCTTGATACTCAGAAATACAGATGACAAATAAAAGACAAAATATGGAAATATGGTGACTTTCATTTATGTTGATTTAGTTCATTTCAGGTCATTTATCTTCTAAGATTTTCATTTTTTGCTAGATTTATTTTTCAAGAATATTTTTGTTTTCTAAATATTTATTTTTTAAGAATTCTCTTTTTGTTTCATTACTTCATGTTTTTAGCTCCTAAATTATGAATATACTACTATGTTTTCAGTATTTCTTCTCTCTGCATTATATCAGTTTTAAGTGTCTTTTTAAACGTATGATTTGGGGTCTATCATATTCAATGATTTTTGAATCTTTCAAAAGATTGTTACATCTCTGTTTGTATTTAATAATGGAGAAAATTTTCTCCAAATACATGCAGTAAGTCAAATCCTGGTCTTTCGTGCTGTGTGATATGGTTGAATTATGTATCTAACATTTGTATCATTAGGCTTCTTCTTTAAGATTAGTAACATTGCTAAGGTAAGATTCTTAATCTCCCTTTTGCAAAGTATGCATTATATGTACCTGGACACCAATGTTCTAGCAGAAGAGGCTCATAGAATGACTTTAACCCCAGTTCATAACAATATCTTCATCTTTAAGTGTGTTTATGGTCTTATATTCTATACACAGTTATACTGTCAATCAACAATAAACTAGTGTTCTGCTAGGATTCTAGAGAAGCAATCAGAAGATTAAAATGTTTAAAACAAAAGACTATTTCTAAGGGATCTGCTTTTAAAACAAGATTTCAATGAATTCTTTTTTTTTATAATTTTCTGACTTTTTCCTATCGTGTGGGAAATCACTCTTCTATTATTTTAGTAGTTTTAGAAAGCAACAGAGATAAGCATTCATTTTTAATATTCCATTTTGTATATCTAGTGGCTCCCAGCATCATAGTAAGGCTGCCGAGTTCAAGTCAGTAGGAAGCCAAGGAGCCAAATTCAAACTGGCAGGAGATACATGAAGTGTTGCAGACTGAATAAATCAGATTCTAGCCTCACAGCCAGAAATGTGCCTGACGTCAGTGGGACTAAAGGTGCAGGCTTGCTGGGATTAATCCACATGGATCTGAACTCTGTCTGACCATACTAGTGACACAAGAGACACACCTTGAAGTGAACATTTTTTCTTTTATTTTTTCTCTTTTTGTTTTTTCTTGACTGTTTCTTCATTTTTATATGAATATGAATATGGTTTCTGGTTTTGTTGTTCTGTTCTTTTTTTCCTTTTTCTCTCTTTCCCTTCTGTCTTCTTCACCAGTTTCCCCAAATTTGCATAATCTTACTTTGTCCTCAATCCTTGCTTTTAATCTCTCCGTCTCCTATTTCTCTAGTAAAATTGTCATATTGAGGACTTATTTACTGTATACAATTTTCTGGTTCATTTTAGATTTTGTTATATAACTGCAAATCTATTTCATACAATTAAAGGTAGCAAATAATAGTGGCAAATAATAGTTAAAGGTGGCAAATAATAGTTTGTCATTTTCTAGGCTATGTTTGATGTTATTGTTGTTGCTCACTATGCTCCTTTAGCCAAGGTGTCATAATTGTTCTAATTAGTTATTCTTCCTGGTAGGCCAAGATTGAGATTGTCTAAGGTCATAAACTTTTCTAGGCCTGTGCCAAAGAACTAGGGGGTGAGTTATGTAGGCAGCGACTTCTCATCTACAATAAATCGAAGACATAGGATCTTGCAACACATTCAAATCCCAAAAGCCAGCTACAGCTAGAAGATATCTCTGAGAAGTAGTCATTTTCTAAAGGTTCTCAATATTAGCAATAAAGCTACTCACCATAAGCAATTTGTAAGCATCAACCCAGGGATTAAATTTTTTTTAATGGAAAATGACAAGACACTTAAGCAGGAAGCATTCCCAGACTTCCAAAACCCTAGGGAGCAATGAAGTGGAATATATCAAAGTCCACCCACCTGAACTCTCTGAAGTGGTAACAGTGGAAGTAGCAAAGGAGATTAATGATGCTCTAGGAAAAATCAAATCAGAAATAATTTCTCAGATAACTACAGAAAGAGCGAACATAGTGAAAAATATTCTTAGTGACTCCAGAGCAGATACAGATAAAAAAGAGGAGCTTGAAATGATGTTAACCATTAATGCTCAACATAGGAAAGAAATGAATTCCATGAAACAGATTCAAAAAGATATCTAGCAGCTAAAAACTGCACTGAAAGTACACGTGGTAGAATGAGCCAACATGAGGACAGAATATCAGATATAGAATACAGAATTGTGGTTAGCAATCATGAAAAGAAATATTTTCTAAAAATTTCAAGGGACTGTGAAAACTCAATCCAACAGCTGCTAGATAATACAAAGAAGAATAACATAAGATTAATTGGAATTAATGAAAAAGCAGAAGATAGTGCAAATGACATAAAATACCTGTTCAGAGAAGTAAAGGCAGAAAACTTCCAAAGTAGAGAGAGAAATTTGACATACAGATCAGTGAGGCATATAGAACACCAATTAGCCATGATAAAAAAAAAAAACTACCCAAAGGCATGTAATAATCAAGATTCCAGAAATTCAACATAAAAACAGAGTATTAAAAGCTATTAAAATAAACAAATCGCCTATAAAGGAAAACTCATCAAAATCATAGCAAATTTCTCAACACATACCCTCAAGTGGAAGAGAATTTGAAGTGAAGTATTTCAAGCCCTAAAAGAAAATAATCTCCAATCCAGATTGATGTATCCTGCAAAACTATCTTTCAAAATTGATGGAAAAATGGGATAATTCCATGACAAAGAACATCTGAAGAAATTCGTAACCACCAAACCAGCACACCAAAATGTTCTGGAGGACATTATAGAAAGAAATAACAAGGACAAAAACTCCATGAACCCCAGTAGAATGAATCCATCAGGCAAAGCTAGCAATTAAATGAGGAAAAATAAGAAACAACAACAGGAAAATAATATGACAAGGAAAAATTAATATACACCAGTTATAATCATCAATGTTAATGGACTGAAATCACCAATCAAAAGAAACAGAATGGCAGAATAGATCAAGAAACCATACTCAAAAATATGTTGCAGACAAGAAACACATTTAATTAAAAAAGAAATTCATGGACTGAAAGTCAAAGGATGGAAAATGATTCTTCATGCTAAAAGAACTCAGAAACAAAGCAGGGTAGCTATTCTATTTGAAGAGAAAATGCATTTCAAGCCAAGATTGATTTAGAGAGACAAAGGTCACCACATCCTTGTAAAGAGAACAACTCAATAGGAATACATAATAATCATAAATATATATGCACCAAATACTTGTACATCCAGCTATGTAAAACAAATTTTAACGGACATGAAAAATCAAATAAACACTAAGATAATTGTAATGGGGTCCTTAGTACTCCATTGTCACAAATAGACTGAACAACTAGACAAAAAGTTAACAAAAAAAATCAGAACTGAACCACACTGTCAAACTGATGGACTTAGTAGCTATCTACAGAGCGTCCCTCCCAACAATACCAGAACACACACTCTCCTCAGCTGCACATGGGATGTTCTCCAAAATAGAGCATACACTAGCTCACAGAACATGCCTAAGTTAAATGGAAAGAAATTGAAATTATCCCATGCATATTGTTACATCTTAGTACATTGAAATTGGGAATCAATGGCAAAAGAAACTATAAGAACTTCATAAACACATGGAAATAAAATAATACTCTCCTGAACAACCAATAGGTCACAGGTGAAATTAAAGAAGAAATTAAGAGAGCTTCTACAATTAAGCAATACTGCCAATACAGCATACTAGAACTTATAGGACACAATGAAAGCACTCCTATGAAAGAAATTTGTAACAGTGAATTCCTATATCAAATAAACAGAGTGAGCTCCAGTAAATAACCTAATGTTGAACTTCAAGCTTTTAGAAAAAGAAGAGCAAGTCAAGCCCCAAACTTGTTCAAGGGAGGAAATTATATAGATCTGAGCAGAAATTAATGCAATAGAGACTAAGAAAACAATACACAGTATAAATGAATTGAATAGTTGGTTCTTTGAAAGATTAAATGAAATTGACAAACCTTTAGCCAAACTTATTTAAAAAGGAAAGAAATGCCAGGGATTTATCTCAGTGGTTCCAGTGACTGGCTCGGAAGTGCACGGTCCTGAGATCGAACTCTGGTACCAAAAAATAAATAAAAAGGAAAGAAAATATTCAAATCCACCCAAGTATGAATGAACAGAGTAAAATCACAACAGATCTTGCAGAAATCCAGAAGATCATAAATACCTATTTTGAGAACCTGTATTCTAAGAAGATGGAAAACATAGAAGACATAGACAGATTCCTAGATGCATATGATTACTAAAGCTGAATCAAGAAAATAACAAATTTTAAATAAATCAATATCAGTCAATGAAATTGAAGATGTAACTAAAAACCTACCGACAAAGAAAAGCCCAAGCCCTGATGGTTTCACTGCTGAATTCTACAAAATGTTTAGAGAAGACTTTATGCCAATGCTTCTCAAACTCTTTAATGAAGTTGAAAAGGAAGCAATACTGTAAAATTTATTCCTGGATGCAAGCATTATCCTGATACTAAAACCAGAGAAGGATCTAACCAAACAAGGGACCTACAGAAACAAAGAAAAATGAACAAAGAAAAAAATCCACAATATGATACTTATACACCATGACGAAGTAGGATTCAGCCAGGGATGCATGAATGGTTCAACATCTGAAAATCAATAAATGTAATACATTATATTAACAGAGTTAAGGACAAAAACCACATGATCATCTCAATAGATGCAGAAAAAGCTTGTGACAAAGTCTAACAGACATTCATGATAAAAAAAAATCCTACAGAAAATTGGAATAGATGGTATTAATGTCAGTCTTCTAAAGGCCATCTATGACAAGCCAACAGGCAATATCACACTAAATGGACAAAATCCAAAATCTTTCACTCCGAAATCATAACAAGACAAAACTATCCACTGTCATAACTCTTATTCAGTATAGTTCTGGAAACATTAGCCATAGCAATTATAGAAGAGAAATAAATAAAAAATAAGTATAGGAAAGGAAGAAGCTAAATTATCATTATTAGTGGATGACATGATATGCTACATAGAAGACCCCAAAAGCTCCACAGGAGGACTTCTTGATTTAATAACCAAATTCAGGAGCATATCTGGATACAAAATCAACATTCAAAAATCAGTAATATTCCAGGACATAAATAACAAACTTACTGAGAGAGAAATCAGGAAAATAACATCTTCTCCAATAGCATCAAAAAAAAGAAATACCTAGGAATTAAGGAAATGAAGGAAGTAAAAGATTTTTCCATTGAAAACTACAGTACTCTGAAAAAGAGATCAAAGAGGATATAAGAAAATGGAGAGATACCTCTTGTTCTTGGGTAGGAAGAATCAATATAGTGAAAATGTGTATACTTCCAAAATTATTTTACACATTTAATCTAATCCAAATCAAAATACCAATAGCATAATCTCACAGAATTAGAGAAAACAATCCTAAAATTTGACCAGAAGAAACCTAGAATACCCAAAGCAATTCTAAACAACTAAGGCAAGACTGGAGGCATCACAATCCCTCCCTGACTTGAAATTATACTACAAAGCTACTGTGATTTAAAAAACAAAACAAAACAACAGCATGAAGCAGGCATGAAAAAAAAAAAACAGATGTGGGAATTAGTAGAAGAGATTAGAAGATGTAGAAACAATTCCAAACATACTCACCCACTTTAGCTTTGACAAAGGAACAAAACACCTTCATTGGAAGAAATATAGCCTTTTAAAAAAATGGAGTTGGCTTTTCTCATGCAGAGGTTTGAAACTAGTCCCATACCTTTCAACATTAAACTAAAATCAAAATTGATCAAAAATCTAAATTTTGAAACAGAAACACTAAACCTGCTGGAAAATAAAATAAGTGGAACTGTTGAATACATTGATGTAGGCAAAGAATTTATGAAAAAAACTCTGATCACATAGGAAATATCACAAAGAATTAACAACTGGGATCTCATCTTAGTAAAAAGTTTTCACACAGCAAAAGAAACCACCAACAGAGTAAAGAGACAACTCATAGTGTGAAAAATTTTTTGCCAGCTGTTCCTCACATTATTAACATCTAGAATACATAAAAAACTCAAAAAAAATCAGACCATTCAAATTTAAAGACCTGATTCAAACATGGGCACCTGAAATGAATAAGCACTTCTCAGATGAAGAATAGAAATTACAAATAAACATATGAAAAAAGTTCAACATCAGAAGTCATTCAAGGAATGCAAATTAAAACAACATTAAGATTCCATCTCACTGCACAAAGAATGGGTTTGATCAAGAAAACAACAAATAACAAATGCTGGTGGGGCTCTGAGGAAAAAGGAACTCTTCTCCACTGTTGGTGGGAGTATAGACTGGTGCAACCACTGTGGAAATTAGTGTGGATATTCTTCCAAAAATTAAAAGTAGAGGTTCCATTTAACCCATCAATTCCCCTCTTGGTATCTTCCTGAAAGATTTACCAGCATCATACCACAGTAATATATGAACACCCATGTTTATAGTGACACAGTTTGTAATAGCTAAATCTTGGAAACAACTCAAATGCCCATGAACTGATGAATGGGTAAAGAAGGCTGATTTTTATTTAAACAATGGAGTACTACTCTACCATAGAGAAGGATAAGCTTGATATATTTCTAACTAAATGGATGCACCTTGAGACCATACACTAAAGTGAAATAAATCAGACACACATGTCCAAATATTACACGCTTTCTCTGATGTGACAAAATGAAGTATAAATAAGGACCAGCATATACAATAGATATTGGGAAATGAAAAGAAAATGTCCAAATGAGACAGGGATTAAGGGAAAAGAGAGGGGGAAAGGAAGGAAGGGACAATAATAGAAAGGAAAAGCAGAAACAAAGCTTTTGTAAATAAAGAAGGGAAGAGAGGTTGAAGGGAGGGAAGGAGAATGGGAAAACAAAGAAGCAAAATTTATCATATAAATGTACAAATTCCCTATGTTAAATGTTATCACTATGTATATCTAAACTGTACCAATAAAATAAGGAGAAAAAAGAATGGTGAGCTTAAATGTGTTGTCTATCATGATGTAATAAATTAACACATACTTTGCAGTTTAAATAGACAATCATTATGTTATAGTTATATATTAGAAATTTAACATGAATCTCACTCAGGGCTCCCAGGGTTAAACTCCCACAGTGACTAATGGGCAAGGGACAACCACAGAGGACTTCCTTACTCAGTGAGCTATGGTCAGGCCAGCACGAGACACCCAGAATGTTGTGAGCTGAATGACTCAGACCCTACTCCCACAACCAGAGACCAAGTACAACCTGAATTTCTATGGATTTCAAACTCCCAAAACCAGTGCCCTGCCCTAAGCCCACTGGCAACCTTGCTGGTGATTACCAACCTAGATCAGCATTTTGACTGCCTCCTTTGTTTACCAGCAAAAGGAGAGTCACACCTTGAATTGGACTTTGCCACAAAACTGTAGACTTTAAAGATAATTACAGGTTTGTAATAGACAAATTTCATTTTTATTTTTCTTTGCTTTGGGGTTTCTAAATTTTTTTATTCTTTTGTTTATTTTGTGTGTGGACATAGTTTTTATTTTGTTTTGTTCTTTTTTCTTTTCTTTCCTCTTTCATTTCTTTGCCGTTTTCTTTCTTCTTTACTGAGCAATTTCCTGAAGCTTGGGTAATCATCCATTGTTCTTCAGCCCTGCTTCTAATCTCCTTTTATTCTTTTATTTATCTATTTTACTTCTTCTCCCCTTTAAATGTTCTCCTTAGTAACTGCTCTCTTATTTTTACTCTCTGTATAATTTCATTTTTGTCTCTCACTTTTTCTTTTATGTTCTATATCCTGTCTGTTTTGTCTTATCTTATCAAATTCTATAGGCATCCTTCTACTGCCCAATAAGATCCTTTTTACCATTTCTCTCTTCTCATATCATAAAGTTTAAGGTTTTGAAGTTTTTCTTTGCTTTCCCCTCATTCTCAAATCCTAAGTCTTTAACAGTATAATCATAAAGCTTTGTTAAACTTTTGATCATTAACTCTGTAAAATTACCGTTGAATTCTCTTTTACCTTTAGCAAAGATATAGCTGCTACATTTAGCAGATATTAGCTATAAATCAATATCTGAGTTGCCTTAATATTTACATCATAATTGACAGTTTCTTCTTTAGGAGTAAGGGTGCTATGTCATTGGTTCTTATGTTAATATTTAATTTCTGTTGGGAAATATTACTGTAGCAATTTCACTTGTATCACCCTGATATTAACAGGGTCACGCATCACTATTTCTCTGTAAGCCAACACTTAGATTGCCTTTGTGACATTAACACTACTGGAGTAGGTTCCCAGAGAACTTGGTTGCTGGATTAACTACACTGCATCCTCCTTTCCCAAAATAACCAAGGTGCTTGTATCTTGGGGCTGCTGTGGCAAAGGATTATAGTTAGCCACGCCCCAAATGGGTTAAAAACAATGTGTTACTAGGGCAAATTTTAGCAGGTTCAAGACCTTTTAGGAGGTTCCAGAAGAGAATCCATTGCCTTAATTAATGTAGGTTCTAGAGGCTACCCATACTCATTGGCTTGGTGCCCCCTCCCTCCATCATCAAAACCAGCAAAGTAGCCCTTGCACATTTCTCCAATAGACACATCTTGCTCTGGTTTTCTTTTACTTTCCTCTTATAATGTAGGGAAACATTGTGATTACATTCCAGCAGATAATTCAAAATAACTCCTCCCATTTTAAAGTCTTTAATGTAAACACATCTGTAAGTTGGTCCTTTAGAAAAGTAAGATAATATATTTACAGATCAGGATGAGTGTTGATTTCTTTTTGTTAAATTTTTATTTATTTATTGGTACATGTTTCCAGTACACAATGATCACAATCACGTGGATTTCTTTAGTGGCAAATATTCTCCCTATCTCACTAACTTTTCTTACTTCTCCTGTTTTATGAAAAGAGAATATAATCTTTAAAAATTATTTTCTTGCCTAAATACAAGTGCATTTTATGTAAATTAAAAACAAGAGCAACATTTGTTTCGTTAATGACTTCCAACCTTATGAAGAAAAACAATTATCAAAATATTATTTAATTTTTCTTTTAAAAATCTATTTTTGTCCAACTGTGTGAGCAAACATCTGAACAGGTTTTATTTTACACTTTTTTTCTAGAAGAGAAAAAACCAATGTAAAACAAAAATAGAATGAAAATAACATCCACAACTTCAACGTCCTGAATCTAAGCTTATACATTAAGTCCACTTTCTCTTGATTAGATACCTCACTCTTTGTTCTTAAAACAGTAAAGAGAATGGAGCTAAATTTCAGTAGGTTATCCTGAAATCTCTTGTCAATATTTGTCAGAAAAATATCACTGTTCCCCATAGACAATATATATAAAATCTCTGACCTCGATAATAATTTTAGAAATAAATTTCAGCATATGTTAACCAGATGATCATTGAACTGTATGCAGTTTTTCAGTGGGGCCATGGAAGTTACTCACTTTCCTGAAAGTTTAAATTTCAGTGGCCGGCTGAATGAAAGTAAATCAGAAAACAGTACTTCAGATATGCCTTTATTCTTATAAATAAACACCCTTAACATGTCTTCTATCAGTGTCCTATTGTTAAAAATAAGACTTGTGAAGTCTGATGAGATTTATATTATTTTTTTTTGTGTTTATTTATTTATTGCTACCAGGGGTTGAACTCAGGACCTCATGCATTCTGGGCAGGTGCTGTGCTGCTGAGCTACATTCTTGGCCCTGATGAGATTTATAACTTTATTTCTTTATAAAAATTGCTAAATAAACTGTATCTTTTATTATTAAATTTTATCTCTCCTCTGTCCTCACTGCTGGAATTATTCTTAGCTTCTTAAAGCAAGGTCTATTCTATTAAAAGAAAATTCAGGTACAGAATTTTATAGGTTTGGCTTCGCTAGCTTTATTTTCTCTATATATAAAATTTATAGGATAAAATATATTCAATTCCAGTCCATTCTGAAATTCATATTTCAGATTATCATAACTTTCCTTAAAATATCATGCCGATTAAATCTCTCATTCAACCATAGTTGTTTTGATTAAATGTGAAACTTGCATAATTCCAGTCATTTGTCAATCTGACTGAGTTATAGAGTTGTTATTCAACTATAAAGTGAACATCGAGTGAAAAATATTTGGTAAATTTATAGCTATGATATAACAAGGATATAGAGTGTAGTACAGGATACATTTATCAAAACTCTAATGCTTGTGAATGGATAAAATAATTATTGATAATCAAGTTAGAGGAAAATTTTGGTTTTGGCAGTATGTATTTATACCTTGTCATATTTTACCGCACAGATGAGAACCAATATGTTGTTTATGTTTGGCATGGAGCACAAAACATGAATTATCAGTATTCAAAAGTTCCACTTGTATGAACCGCTAAGTTATTTTGCAGTCACTATTAATATGTTTTATTTGTTTTTTTCCCGCCAATTCACTGCTATTAGTTTGAAAATATTAAATATACTTTTTGTATCAGGGAACCTCTTGCTTGATTTTTACTGTGTTTAATATCTGTACCACATCTTTCTTTCCTTACATCATGTCTGAAGCTCATATCCATTTAGAAATAAACTCTGGTTTTAGCGAAAAGAAGATGGAATGCTCTACCATTTTGAAGAACAATTTTAGCTAAGGAATTTAGACTCTTATTGAGCTTCTATAGCTGTTACTGTGGCTTTCTAGCCTAACAGAGCCATAAGAGTGTCAAATACAGGTGTAGCTGGAGACTACTAGCAGGAGTCAGTGCAGTCATTGGATCCCCCTTTCTATATGTAGCACATATTAATATTATTTGTATATTTCTTTGGTTATAAATTTTTGCTGAGTATTTAAGACCAAGTTAAAGTGAGGCCTGTATTAATCAAAATTAGTCCCTTCCTATATATATTAAGGTCAGTTATGGGTCCTCAGGGGTTACTTTTAAACTTGTCTTTGGATAAATAATTCACAATAAGTGGAAAATATCTCAGTAAAAGAAATATCAGACTTACAGATAACCTCCATAAACAGGCAGGCGGGTCTAGGATTCAACTGATTTCAATCTCTCTTTTTTTTTTTTTTTTTTTTGGTACTGGGAATCAAACTCAGGGCCTTGTGCTTACCAGGCTGAGCTACACCCCTGGCCTTACAATCTCTATTTCAATTTCTTAAAAATAGTGTCTAACCTTGACTCCATCTCCAATTTGTCTTTTCATTCTGGTTCTTATGTTTGGACCATACATTCTTCATCACTTGGTAAAATTTGTTTCTTCTCACCTAGAAGCTTTCAAATTCCAAATGGTCATGCAGGTGGAGCCAATGATTAATGTGCTGGATCCTTTACTGTGGTCTGCCAGATCAATTCTCTAAAGGGAGTCCATTACTGCTAAATCCCAACATTAGTTCTATCCAAGTTCCTTTATGTTAATTCTCTGGAAAAAGACTCTGATCACCATGTCCCCTATACTGACCCATTCTACCTTACTGGCAGTTAAGGTTCTTCTCAGGGGGAAAATGTAGAAAATAGCTTATTTAATTAGCTTATGAGTAATGTAGCTAACCAGCTAGCCAGTGGAAGCCTCTGAGGTAGAGTGAGTTGACCAGGCATATTGATAAAAATTAAAAATAGACAGTGAACTAAGAGTTTGATCTAGAATGGACATTCCTTAAACAATATGGCATGTGACCCCTTGCATTTAAAGAGAGGCACCACCACCTACTGAGCTCCTGAATTTTGAAGGATTTAAAATAAAATGAACTTCCTCTAATATGAAATTCAGCCCACTTCCTCCTTAGGATTTTTGAGGTGATTCTAATGTAAAATAACTAGTTCTGTGTAAGTTACAAGTTTGCTGTAAACATTATGTGAAAGAACTAAGCCAGAGAGCCTGAGTCCAAATTGGTCACTTTAAATCCACAGAGCCACCTGTAATAGCTGACCTTTAAACAAGTGAGCAATTCTAGTGCTCTGTTTATCTGTAATTAACTCTAGATTGGGGGCCTGTGGATATCTAGGAGCTATTCTTCTCCTTACTTCCAACAAAAATTCTCCTAACCTAAAAAAAAAATAATAAATAGATAAACTTTTAAATCAATAATCATTTGCTCAGCCAATTTTTTGTGCCAATTTTCTGATATACCCTGGGGTTACAAAAAATAATTAAGAGTAAGAAGCTTCAAATGTACTAAAGGTGAAATGAAAATAGTGTTCTGCTTTTCAATACAAGTTCCAGTATTGTATAAAAATATTGGGGAAGGTGATTCAGCTCAATTTTTATGTAAGATTTGCGTGGAGTTAAGGGAGATGGGAAGATAAAAGTATTGTTTAGTAAAAGTTATTCTAATCTGTTTTAAGAGCTTTGAAGAAACAACATAGGAAAAGATATTTTATTTTAAGAACTTTGAAGAAATTACATAGATAATGACACAGGAGATGTAAAGAAAGCACTATGTATAAATCTTTAGTATTTAAAAGGCATGCTCCATCTTGTAAATGCAAATTATTAAAAAAGAAGAGAACATAGGCTCTGAGAAATGGATTAATATGCAATGTAAATAGACAAGTAAATATGATCTTATTCATGAAGGGTACTACAATATGAAGAAAACTGGATTGGTGTGTTGAAAGCAGTTTTTAAAATTTCTGAAAGAGCAGTATGATCAGATATATGTTTGATAAAATTCACTTTACTAGGATAAACCTAGGGAAAAATGAAGGCCAAAACTTTCATTTTATTGAAACCATTATATTTTAATTAAATTTTTTATACCTCTCATCTTTCAAAAATTTTTCTTAGGCTTACAAAATGTTATATAAGAAGATAAATAAAATTGAATACAAAGGAAAGATGAGAAAAACAATTGATTTCAACTGCAAAGGCTGATATACTTGGTCTTACTGAATGTAATAGTTCACTAATGTCTGGTACAACTAAAAAGAGGGTTATCATTTTATATGGTTCTCCTTATCTGAAAAAGAGAAAGTCAATAATTCCTCAAATACCATCAAATAATTTTATATCTTGTTAGATCCCTTTAGACTTTAATAGCAATATATCTTTCCTCAAGTATTGGAAGCAAATAAACCACCTGAAACATTCCCCAAAGGAAAATGTTATTTGTAAGCTATTTCTTCTATTATTAGACTTCAGAATATGAAATTAGTTTCAAAGAAAGCCAGTAAAAGACAGAGTATGAAAGTAACATTAAAAATATAACAAGTTTTATGTTGGGGTGCTTGCTGATCAAGAAGTGATTTTAAATCAGGTATGAGTTTCAGATGAATAACTCCTATGTAGCTGTAATCCAAGACATTTTTAAAGAAAAGAAATACCCAGTGTTGACACATAATCTAGAGATACCTAAAATAATATTATAAATACTTCATTGTTTTAAATTAATAAATAGATCTGTGTGTTAAATCATTATTGTATTTTTCCATTAGGCTTTTTTCCCAGCCTAAATTGCTACAATTTATGATATATGCAACAAAGAAGCATTTTTGAAGAATTATTTGTATAAAGTAAATTTTTTTTTTGGTACCAGGGATCGAATTTAAAGTAAATCAATAGGCCAGGGATTTGGCTCAGTGGTTTCGCTGCCTGCTGCGCAAGCGCAGGGACCTGAGTTCGATCCCTGGCACCAAAAAAATAAAAAAAATTAAAAAATAAAGTAAATCAATGATAGAAGACATCACTATGGACAGTAAATGCTTACATACTGAATTCCATCTTACTCATTCAGCATAATGACCTGTTTATGTAGATTACATATGGACTGACATTCATAATAAATCATGTGTGTTTACATCTTTGTAACTTGTATGAGCAGTATGAAATACAAATCATATTGGTGTCTTTTGTTTCTTTGTTTTTATAGTTTTATAGTTAATTCCTACATTTAGGGAAATAAAAATGGAATCTTGGTCTATCAGGAGCATTTGTCTTGGTGTCTCTAATCATAGATCACTTTTTAAATATTGACAGAAACTGAATTAATTGACTCTCCTAATTAATATTGAGCATGATAGGGCACATAGGCAGTGTTTCCTCTGAAGAAGCTGTTTAGCTAGACACATGCCAGCTTACATATAAAATCATCATGTTATTAAATTTAATATATACCTAATGAAACAGTATATAAACATGGCAAATACTTTTGGGTTTACTCACACAAATACTTTATGGTTATCTCACAGATAATTGGTTTCCAATTATCTATCATGACAACTTCTTTATTTCTGGATTCACCTGAGTACTGAGAATGATTATTGGCAGATAACTTGGCAAAAGTCTAAAAGGAAACAATACTGAGAAGTCCAAAAGTAAGAAAAATTGAGTCAGCTAAATTCTATCTCAAATTAATTATTTTTTAAAAAATTAAACTGCCAGATTATTAAACCAAGTGTTTTCTTTAATTACTATGAGAATTATACCTATTCAATTCATAAAACTATAGTTTTATAATAATAGAAAATCTAATATATTATATATAATTTGTACACATTTTCAGAAAGTTAGAAACATGAAACTTATCCTACCTGTGTTACTAAAGAAAGGTGCTACATGATTTATTATTTCAGATGGTTTGCATTAGGTATATTATTAATTAATTAATTAATTCACAAGTGTTAAGAGAACATGCAAATTGAATAAAATACACATAATTTTCTCACACATCAGGAAGACTACTTTTGTATGTATCTAAGTGAACCACTCAGGTTATGAGCAATTTCAGTTAGGTTTCCAAGATGGAATTAATTACAATGGTGAAAATTCAGTTTTTCCCATGCAATACTAGGCTTCCACATGAATGATCTGTATGGTACAAACAGCTTGCCTTATGGGGTTGCTTGACTGATTGCCAATAACTATTTTTAGTAGACAAACTGTGGAACCTTTTGCTCTTCCATGGCCAACTTCTATGTAGAAGCCTTTGCCACTGAAACTATAATTAATATAGTAAAGTTCTCTAGACAAAAAGAATCAATATAAATAAATATATATATCAATAATAAATAATATAAATAATTATATATATAATTGTCCAAGGGAATTTTTTAGTAGGCTTAAAGGGTCAGAGGTGCAAAAGTGACAATGGCCAGGAGTATCCAGTAGCTGATCAGCCAACAAGGCAGAAGCCACACAATATCCCCACTTCTGGTACAAATTTTCTATAACAGCTTTCCTGACACTAAGACAAATTATCCAACTTCCACAACTGAAAAGAGGACAGGTTTATTTGGCTCATAATTTCAGATGATTCAGTCAATAGATGGTTGGCTCCGTGGCAGGAACAACACACCAGAAGAGCATATAGCATAAGAAACCTGATTGGTTCATGGTGACCAGGAAGTGGAACAGGGGAAGAGTACCAGAGAGGAAGAGGCCAGGGATCATATATAGTAATCAGAATCATATCTCCATCACTCACTCAGACACAACCAGAAATGAGCTTTACTAATAACCTAAGTGGTTGAATGAAAATGTATAAAGATGTGTGGAACATTGTAATGATTTTATATTGTACTACAATGGAGTGAGATGTCGATGAGAGAATTTTGAGCAAAGGAGAGACATTGATCTAATTTACTTGATCACAGTAGCTGCTCTGTTACAAATACATTGAAAAGGAATAGACAACTCAAGGTTGAGTTTTGGAAGGCTTTTGTAATCCTACACAGTCTCTACTCAGTAGATTCTGATAAAAGAATCAAGGAAATAGCTGTGAGTTTAATAAAAAGTTCTTGTATTCTGGATTATTTTCAAAGGTAATTGACAGGATTTGCTGGAAAAATAGAATACAATTGCCCTTTTAATTTTAACATAGCACATGACCAATCAAACTATCTAAACATTACTTGTAAACCTAATACAATGACCACAGGATCTTCTAAATGATAACTATCAAAACTCAGACATAAAGGCAGTTAGTAAAGAATTTACTTGTAAAGAAACTTTGAAAGTAAGTCCAGCGGTACTCACTCATTAAGTACAATTATATTTAATTTAAAAGAAAAAGAGGAAAGCCACAAGCACAGCAAAGTTATTGATTGAAAATTGATGTTGATAGAAAGCTTCAATTTACATATTTGCCTGATTGCCTCTAGATCTTCAGAAATTAAAACTACATATCAAATAAACACTGTTTTTTTTTTCCTAGTAGAGAGATCAAGAAAAGCTCAAGCTCATTTATTTTTGAAGATTGATACTAGTTGGAGATGGGGTAACTCTAAAAGGGAAGCTTTTTAATTTTCTTATTTTGATTAATTTGAAGGAACTATTTTTTCACCTTTTCTCTAACTTCGTTTTTAATGCACTGCTCATTTTAAGTGCAGGCAGAGAAAGATGTTAGTTTCCTTTGACACAACTTACTTTATCTAATATTAAGTGAACCACAGGTGCTAAACTATGGAACTTATGTTCATTGTTAGGCTGACCCTGCTGTATGTTGCTGAGTGGTTTGTGCTGTGGCTGAGGGGCAGATTTCCAGGCTCCACATATTCACCAAACCATCCACTGTGGTACTCTCAAGGTGAGAAGACTTTTGTTTGCATTGCTCAATTAGAGAGAGGCTTTTTCTCTAGTATGTCTTTCCAGAGAGAATTTCTTTTTTTATTTTTCACAGAAGTGCAGTATTCTGAAGCTAAACTTTTGAAAGTCACATATTACAGTATACTTGATCCTATGTAAGAATAATATTTTTATCCTCATATTTCCTTCAACAGTTGATGAAGGAAGAAAAGTTCTATATTCTAAACTTACAGAAAAAATAAGTGGAGTAAACTTATGTTACACTTACTTATGAAAGGGATTAGATACATTTAGCTATTTTACAGCCCCTTTATCTTCTTTGTGAATATTCAGTTTGTAATATCAATGCATTTTTCTACTAAGCTCTCTTTTCCCTTATCTGTCAGTATTTACATCCTTCTGTAGAGACAAGTGTGATTATAAGCAGATAGTATATTCTACTTTCCTTTGAACACTTTCTGTGAAAATTCAATTTGAGCTTGCACTATTTTTCACAAAACACAATTACATGTTCTTGGGATATAGCTCATTTTAGAGCATCGACTAATAGGCACAAGGTCCTAGGCTTGCTTCCTACCCTACTATAACAATACACAGAGAGCCCCACACCTGTGCATTGTTTTCTATGGCTGTGTAAGTGTAGATGGTGTCTCAAGTTGGAAACCTAGGTAGGCATCTAAACTAACATTTCTTTTAAGGAGTCCCTTGTTGGTCAAAATCTATGTATGGAAAGGAGAAGGAGGAAGCAGCATTGGGCAGAAGTCAAGCTGTAAATCAGGTCCCTTGACTATTCTACTGATGGCAAAGAGAGCTCTGGAACCATGAGTGGCCTCAGATGCTAGTACTGTATGGCCTTTGTTGATCAAATGTTGAACACAACTCTCTGCAAAGAGATAATGGCACACACTGGAACTGAGGATACTTGACCTAACAACTGAAGTATTCTGCACCCTGAGCAATGAAAGCAAAAAGTTCTTCATTTCAGAAGAATTGAATGTGCATACAGTGTCTTCAATAGATGGGAGCAGAGATCTGATAAAAATGTGAAAATGTGATAGCTTCTATCATTCCTTGATCTTTTAAAGTGAAACTATTTGCCACTTTGCATTGGATAATAATACTTCAGTGGTGTGGATATATTTGTTTGGGATAATTCACTGTGTTTAATTTCATTGTTTAAAGGAGTTTTTCATAAATAAAATTGCAATTTTGTTCACCTGCTAGAAGTCTGCAAAAAAATTGTCCTAAAATTAAGAAGTTGCTATTTTGGTTTGGACATAATGCAAATACAAATTTCGCTGAGTTAAGATAAGCTCCATGAGCAGATTTCAATCAGGATTTGTCAGTAATATTAGAAATGTGGAGAAGGTTTTTTTCAATTAAAAATATTAAAATAGATCAAACATTAAAGGTATTCAACAATTTTTATAAATGAAGGCTAACAAAATTTAAAAGAAATTCAAAATAATAAGTCAAATGAAAATACTTCTGAGGAAAACTTGCAATAAGTTATTAGAGACAGATAAGAATTAAAACATGTGATTATATAGCAAGAATAATTATTTTCTTTACATTAATTTTAAATTATGAATTAATTATGGTGCTTCTTATATTATTTTATGTATACATAAATATGTAATTGTGTTTTAAGAAATAATTTTAGTTTCAAAAATATCAAAGATTTAAAGTTTACCAAAATAACATATCATATTTACTGTTTAATACAGGATATTTACACATGATATCATTTTATTTAAATGGAACCTTCAATATCAAAATGTCCCAGATTGGTAAATTATGTTGAAATTATGAGGATCTGATTTCAGAGAACACTTGTATCTATATTAGATCCCAGCTAATCATAACAACTTCATATCTTGTGATAGCTATGCATAGTTTCAATTTCTTGGAAGTACTGTCAATAGATTTAGAAAAATAATGTATAATTCAATTTTACACAAAATGACTAGATATCATTATGTTTTATAAACATTTATTTATACATATATTATAATAAAATGTATTGAAATTAGGTTTAGCAAATAAGGTAAGATTATCTATAAATTGAAAGGTAGTACAGACCAAGTGCAAAAGAGGAAAAACCAAGGAATTTCTCAAATTAGTAAGGTGGGAAGTTAGGGGAAAGTAAAATGATTGTAATACAGAACTATAACATAAATTTTGAAAAAGGCAAGTGATTTATTAGAAAGTGAAAAATGAAAGTTGCTTTCCAAAATATTTCTACACACATCAGTTTTGGACTGCTATTTTTCTTAGTTTAATTAGATTAAGTCTATTATTCTTGCAGATCAATATTTCATACATTGCAAATAAAAGTATGATGGAATTTCAAGCTAAAAGAAAATAAAAATTGTAAAGCTGATGAATTAGGTTCTATAAATAGGCTTTAAAATAGGAATGGTGAACAAGGTATTACATTTTGTTGTAATAGGCAATTTAAACATTTTGTCACAACTAATAATTCCAAGACTTGGGAATTGTTTGGTAGGTGTTCTGATTTTCTTGTGACTTAAACTGCCAGCTATGAAACAAAGAATTTTTGAACCAATTTTATTGAAAGATTGACTATTAAATATTTATAAAACATACATTAATTTATTCACAAGTCACTTTATGTAATTCATCATTAAGTGAATAAATAATAATGGGAAATAGTATTTGAATGAAATGAAAATAAAATACTGTTATCCACATTTGTAGAATGTATTTAAAGCAAAGAGAATTTTATAATTTAAATCAAGGCAAAGAGTAGAAAAGAAAATAGAATTAATGAACTAAGATTCTCAGGAAGTTAAAGTGAAACATAATAAAACAAAACATGAATGAAATTATTGAGATAATAATATGATCTCACAAATAAGGAAGAAAGTAAAAGTAGAAATAGTGAAGCAATTTAAAAACTTGACAAACTTCTGACAAGTCTGAGAAGAAAAAGAAGGCACCAAAGGAATACCAGTAAGAAAAAGGTGGGCATTAATGTAAATGCTACAGTCAATATAGTGAAACAATAGGATAGTGCAAGCCTTTCTAAACTAATAGCTTTAAAAATTTAGATGAAATGGACATTTTCATAGAAAAATATAACTTACCAAAACAGAAGGAAGCATATACAGAAACTGGAGACCTACAATAATTGTAGAAATGGAACAATAAAGAAAAATATCTTACACCAATGAAAACTATGGGTACATTGTTTCACTAGTAAATTTTATCAAAAGGTAATGAAATTAATTATATTAAAAATTTTCAGTGAATAGAGAATGAGAAATATTTACCAAATTTATTTCAGAGATCAATGTAATACTAATTAAAAGAGCCTGAATAGAATCTTTTGTGAATAAAAAATATTGTCCAATTTTAGCCATAAACAGAGAGGAAAAGCACTTTAACAAATGACTTTATCAAACTTTATCCGAAAAACTTTGACAAAGTGTAATAAATGAATCACATCAAAGATTCATTAATCCTACATATCCATAGTTGAGGAATATACAAATTAATCATTATAATTAACCACAATAACAGATTAAAATGAAAAACTACAATTGTAGAAAATTAGTTTGGAGAAAATCAACAGCTTTCCTAAGGAAAAAAACCTGTTATCACCATAGAAAATGAATAAAAATTCCTTATATGATTAAGGATTAACATGCAAAACCTGGAGCAAAATAAAACCTTTAAGTATGTAACGCTGAAACCTTTCTCACTTTCACTCACCATTTTATAGGATGCTCTGGTGCATAAAGAAAAAGAAAAGGGGCTGGGGATTTAGCTCAGTAGTTCTGCTGCCTGCCTTGCAAGTGGAGAGTCTGGAGTTCAGTCCCTGGTACCAAAAAAAAAGAAAAAAGAAAGGATGTGGGGAGGGGGAGGAAGAGAGAGGGAAGAAGGAAGAAAGGAAGGAAGGAAGGAAGGAAGGAAGGAAGGAAGGAAGGAAGGAAGAAAGAAAGGAAGGAAGGAAAGGAAGGAAGGAAAGATTCATAGACACAGTGATCACATATAGAGAAAAATTCCAATAATACAAGAGATCAAACTTAAAATATAATAAGAGTGATCTGCAGTTGCTGAAATCTGGATCAACATACATTAATTAAATGTAATGTATACATCACCTAGAAATACAAAAAATTGTCACTTATAATATCATAAAAATATGAGAACATACAAAAAAATCTAACAACAAAGGGAATGATTTGCAAAGGGAAAATTGTAAAATATTATTAACATTAAAAAGGAATCAGATGAATGGAGCTGCAAGCTACGTTCGTGGATTTGAAGATCCAAAATTTTAGAGATTTCAACTCTCTCAGATTCAGAATCCTATAATTGCTTATCGTTAACAAACTGATATTAAAATTTCCCGGTAAATACAAAACACTAGAAAATGTCAAATTACTCTTAAAGTGAGAAAGTCCACTCTTAAAAGGGGAATTTCAGCAAATGTCAAGATACATAAGAGTATGAAAAACACAACATAGTGGGATACCAGTGACACAAAAAAGAAACATCACTAAAACAGAGTAGACTCATGGGAATTGGATGTACAGACAGCAACATTAGAAACAAATGAAAGTTTTATTTTATGGATATGATTGATGTGCCTAGGAAAAGACTTTTCATCTGATTAACTGAAAATTTTATAAGTATGTTGAAGTCTTTATTCTTTCAAGACTTTTATGACCAGATTTTAATTTCCAAAACTATCTGTTAGAATTTTCATTGAAATTTTATTATATTTTGGAGTAACTAAAAACGTCCTACCACACCAACTGTATACTAATAGAGAATAGTATTTAAATTTCCATTTATCTAAGTCATCCTTGATATATTTCAACAAGTATTTAATATTCCCTTATATATTATTTATTAAATTTATATCATGATACATTCTTGATCAATTTTCCATCCCAGAGAAGCAATACCTGACACCCATAACCTAAAGGAAGAGAAGTATACATAGTCATGTTAGGTGAGAAATGACTTTTTCTATTCCTAGTGCAATTTTAATGGATGTGAAAAATGAAAATCAAATTACTTGATAAAATTTTAATTCTTACTTCCTAGTATTTATACTTCATTCTTCTTCTAATAATTATACTGAGAAATATATTAAGATTACTAAAAGAAATAATGATAAAGCCTTATTGTTTCATCTCTGACTTTAAATTTGTAAAAGTACAACTAGGAGTAAATAAGAAGTACAAAAGAATCTTTCCTTCACTTGGAAGATTCGCCAGATATTTAGAAATAAATAATTAAAATCTTACTAATTCCACCAGAATGGAGAAAAAAAAATTCTTAAACTGTTGCATTAATTTAACAAAATTTCACCAAAAAAAAGCTGGACAAGGTCAGATTAGGACATGCAAAAATATGGTCTAATAGCACTTATTTTTATGGCTGAAATCATTCTAAATAAATTATTATTGAAGAAAGCCTGGAAGTACATTAAAATGATGATAAATTTTGACCAAGTTAGTGTTCACTAGACAATAAAGTTTGGTTTTATTTATATAATAAATCACTGCAAACCATAATCATTGCAATTATTATAAGTCACATCATTAACAGATTTTATGATCATCCAATTAATTAAGGTGCATTTAGTAAAATTCTCATCCAATAATGGTATAAATCATGACAGATACTCCTCTTCTTATTTGAAAAAGGGAGGGGAGAAGGAGAAAGGAAGGAAGGGAAAAGAAAAAAGAGAATAGAAGAAAAAAATAAAAACAAAGATTTTGTAAATAAGGAGAGGAAGAGGATTGGAGAGAGAAGAAGGGAATGGGAAAAAAGAATTAAGATATGTCACATACAGGTACAAATTCTACATGATGAATGTGATCATTATGTATATCTAAAATGTACCAATAAAAAAAGAAGTACTATGAAAAAGGACATCAATACCTACAAGGCTTAAATAAATCTTTTATAGGTATGAAATTATGAAGACATCTTCTCTGAAGTTAGGGAATAAGAGAAAATTTCTTTACATCATCATTTTTAGTCAACAAAGTTCTTAAGAACTTTGTAAATATGGTAAGACAGAAGAAATGAATGTAAATTGTAAGGATTGGACAGCTCTGGTTCCTTGAACCCTCCCAGATTACCTAACACAGGCAAAATCCTATTGTCAGGCCATTCAGTACTCTTACTGAGATAGATCCCCATTTCTATGGTGTGCATTTTGCTATGCTGCAATGAATAATAAGCCCAACTTGTCTACCTACAAGTGTGTTCATGCGTCCTTTTATTAGAAGCCATTGACAAAATTGATCAACATATTGAGTGGCTTTGATATAGTACTAAGTAAAGATAAAATAATTCTTGATTACATGAATGGTTGAAGAAGATTTATCGATACAGTGAAAGACAGTATGTATAACAAGCAACCAGAAAACTTTCCAATATAATTAGGTTATCAAGTGTGTGAAGATTCATGGAAGAATAAGAGTAAAAACTTGTGCTAACATTTTAAATGAAACATGGAAAAGGACCATCAATTATATATGTAAATAGAATGCATTTTTATCTAATGTTTAATGTAGATAGTTATGATTTTTGAAGGATTGAAAATATAATAAAGATATACTGACAGAATATGCTAAAAATAAAAATTATGCAATTTTAAAACTTTTTATTAGTACATGTTTGTACTATATAGGTATTGGTTTTACCTTAGAGATTTGATATATATACAAAGCAACATACACATATCACTTCTTGATTATTTTTATATTCACTGTTAATCTCCCCTCCCCATTCCTCTTTCCTCAGATTCCCTTCCAACCCTCTCTGTTTCATAACATGGCTTCTTATTTTGCTTTTTAATTTGTTTGTATCAGTTAGAGTTCACTAAATATACATATATTCAAATATATTTAAATATGTAAATATATGTATATGTGTGTATACATATATATGTGTGTATACATACATATACATAATATATGTATATGTGTGTATGTATGTATTTCACAAGATAGACTTACAGAAGGGCCACCTGCACACTAGCGACCCCAACAATCCAGTCAAAGTTGAAAAATGTGGAGTTCTCTGCAGAGCGCCCTTGCCATCTATACCAAGGAGGTGAAGTGTTTATCTTGGAAAGCTGAAGAATCTGAGCTGCGGGGCTGACCAGTCTGTGCTGGAAGCCTGGAAACAGATGTCCAAAGACAATGGCAAGTACTGGAGCTCCTCCAAAGAAGCAGAAGTGAGATTTCCTTCTTCTTTTCCTTTTTATTCCTAATGGCTGGTGACACACATACTCAGGGTGTCTCCCCTGTTCAGTAATTCAATCATCCAGACACACCTAGAACTATGCCAAGTCAATCAGCTGGGTGTTTCTTACTCAAGCTGGCACAACAGTTAACTATCACACTGTTTCTATTTTGGATCCTTTATATTAGAGGTACCATGCACTATTTAACTTTTTGTGACTGACTTATTTCACTTAACATTTTGGCCCTAAGTACCATCCATTGTCCCTGAAAAGACTCAAAAGTATCCTTCTTTATGTTTGAGTAGTACTCCATTTTGTAAATATGCATTTTCTTCATTTATTCAACTTTTGATGGGCATATAGCCTACTTCCATCATTTAACTATTGTGAGTTGTTTGTGAAATACATAGATATGCTATGAGCTCCTCATTTTGCTCTTTAAATTGTTTGTATAAGAGTTCACTAGAGTAGATTTAACTGGATGATGATGATGATGATGATGTTGATGATGATGAGATTGTGTTTACCTTGAACTAATAATGTTATTTAAGTTTACTCTCCTTATGTAACTTTATGATCTCTATTAAATAAATATGCACTTCATGGTGAAGATAGACTGATCACCAAAGACCAAATGCTTTGTTTAAACATTTCATTTCTAGGTGAAGATTTTTAATAATTATCTTGACACAAAATAATAACAATAAAGAAAGACACAAAAACACATGGATAGTGCTCTATGGTGTTCATTCATTAAAGCACTGTGTGTGTTTGCCAAATTTAAAATAATTGATCTTAAAATCTGAGAGCACATTCAATTATCTGCATAGAAGTATAGCATGTAAAGAGATCCACTTAGTTTTCATCATGGTAAGTAACATGGTAGATTATCCTAGAGGTCAAATGAGTCACACTAATCAGTAAAATCTTCCCCCTAAGTGTGATAGTTAACGGATTGTGTGCACTTGAGTAAAAAACACCCAACTAAATTGGATCAGGATAGCTCTGAGTGTACTTGATATTTACTGAATACAGAAGACTTGTCCTAGGGTGACTTGTATCCTGAATGGTATAAAGGGGAAATAAAGGAAGTAGGCTTTCTTCTGTTTCTTCAGTGGAGCTCCAGTTTTTGCCTTCACCTTGGACATCATCTCTTGGCTTCCAGCACATGCTCTTCAGCCTTCCACTGCAGAACCTTTTGCCCCCTGACACAGACTTATATTGACAGTAAACTAAGCTGCGATCACAGCCTTTGACTGGATCTTTGGATCGCCAACACACAGACAAACATTTTTCACTCTTCCATATCTGACATTATGGGTGACCATTACAAAACAATATCCTAAATTCTTATATATTTGTACATCTTCCATTTGATCTATTTCTCTAGTGAGCACTGACTGATACACATTTTTATTTCAGAAGTGAAGTCATGACTGTGACTGTACCTGACCACGTGGTTGAGAAGCCTTCGGAAATGGCTTGTGGGAAGGGTTTGGAAAGGTCTGGAGATGTCAGCTGAAGAAACAGCCCTTAAATGCTTTAATCTGTACTTGACAGGTGATTCTGGTGAGCTGTGTTACAAGAGAAGAATGCTAATAGAAATGCAGCTGGTAAAGACCAGGCTCAGGAGGTTTTGGTTAGGAAAAAGGACTGCACTGGTTTTCGGACTCCAGACTATGGGTATTATGCTTTGGCAGAAAATTTGTCTGCATTTTGCTTGTGTTCAAACACTTTTCTTGAGACCAAGCCTAAAGGCAGTGGACTAATTTATCTGGCAAAAGAAACTTTAAGGCAGTTTAATGTTGAGATGGTAGCATGGCTACTGTCAAGGGCTTTTAGCGAGATTTATATTGAGATGCAAGAGCAAAGACTCCAGCAGAATGATATAAAGCACTGTGAGTTTAGCAATAAAGGAAGCTCTGACAAAGTTGAGGACTCCAAAAATAGAGAAGAGGAGAACATAGTTGCTGAGAAGGAACAGGACAATATAAAAAGTGGTCTGAAGGGCATCACAAGAATCAGCAGGAATCCAGACTTTACAGCCTCAGACTTTCAGAAGCGAAAGAGTTTGTTTTGAGAAGAAAGCCCAGAACATCATGTTCCAGAATGATGTCAGCTTAGGGCAGTTTTTCCTCAGAATTTGGTTCCTACTGCTCAGAAATCTAGGCACATGACCCCTAAACCCAAGAGAGAAGAAAGCCTGACTACTGCTCCAGCTGGCAGCAGTCCTTGGCATCATCTATGTAATGCTTGTTTTACGTGCATGCAGAATGCAAGAGTTGTTGTATCAGAAAGGCTTCCATACATATTTCAGAAGAAGGCCTGGGAGGCCAGGCAGCATGCCCTTAAGAGGACAATGTATGAAGCTATGCATGTGGAACCAAGGTGCAGGGGAAACACCAGAAGGTTGGAGAAACAACCAGAAATGTGGATCACCTGAGGAAAGCTGAAAGGAGTGGGCAAAGCCATCCCAAGAGAGAAGCCATGAGAGCTGCAACCACCCATAGTGCAGTAGGAGTAGAGGCATCCGACTTCTTTGGGGTTTACATTGTTCCAGACTACCTCAGTTGCTTGGCAAAGAATTATGGAACTTAATGTTTGCCCTGCTGGATTTTGGACTTGCTTTGATCTCATTCCTTTCCATTCCTCTATTTGGAATGAGAATGTTTATATTGTGCCATTGTATGTTGGAAGTATTTGACTTTCTTTTCATTGGTATAGGGACCTTGGAGCTAAGAGTTTGCCTTAAATCTCACAGAAAACTTTGAAGTTGTACTTTTCAGCAATGCTTAAACTGCTAGGAATTGGGCAACTCTTTGAGATAGTCTAAATGTCATTTGCATAAAATGATGCACATTTGTCTTTTGAAGGCCAGGGGCAGAATGTTGTGGCATGTATCCACATGTCCCCCCAAAGCCTCCTGAGCTCATAGATGGGGATTTTCAGAGGTGACTGATTCTATGGTGTGTAAGTTTTGTGATGCTAGGATTAAGGATATATTAAGGATTACTGAATTAGTACACTGGTTTGTTAAGCATAGTTCTGTGTGTGCATAATAGGAAGGCCCATCCTAGGTGTGGGTCGCACCACCTAAAAGGCAGGTACCCTGGAAGGTACAAATGGGAGAAGCTTCTGCCTTATTTCTCACTGCTGCTTCTGTGCTGCCATTGCTTGCTGCTTGCAGTTTTCTGCCTGCCCTCTTGCGCCATGGACTGTTTCTCCTTTATGAAAGCCCCTCTGCCATGCCATTCTGCCTCTGAGCCAGACAACTATGAACTGAAAGGCCTACAATCTGTAAGCCAAAATAAACATTTCTTCCTTTAACTTGTGAGGGTTGGATATTTTGCCTCAGCAATGAGAAAAGCCACTAAGACACCAAGAAACAACTCAACAAGGTTTCAAATAATCTTTGATATTTCAATAAATATAAAATGAGTAAAATATCATTCCTATATCCAAGCAGTATATAGATAACTATCTTGAATATGTCTTATAATAAATTGGAAATATCAATCAGAGGATAAGAGAACTAGATCTAGCCTAGTCACCTACTCCCCACACCACAATTCTCCAAAAAAGAAAAATAAAACAAGGTTGATTCTCCATATATTTTGATGTGTCCATTTAGTATACATCTAATTTTTCTTGGTTTCTTTTATTAGACTTTTATTGTTATTCTTCTGCTAAAATATAAAAAAAGAACATATAGTAAAAAATCTATTAAGAAAAATGCATTTCTTTAAATACTCTTAAAGGTTTTACAAGAAACTACCAAATGTCTTACCGAAATATAAATGTATTTTACATAGTATTTCCTGAATATGTAAGCAGATTTTTTTCACTAGCTTCCAGGAATTGTAATGTACATTTCTATGTCCTTTTAAATTACTTTAATGATATATAAAGTACAAAAAATTAATGTCCAATGATATAGTCATTGTGGCAATTAAAATTTTTAATGTACATATATGAATTCATTTCCATGGAAGTATAGTCTTCAGTGAATTAACTTGTTCTTAGTATGCAGTTTTAAAATCTTCTCATATCTACACTTACTTGGCAAGCCACCAATACATATTTCTTGTAGGGAAACAAATCTCAAACTAAGAATAGTAAACATAGACTTTAAAAACCCAAAGCTTTCTTAGGCATGAATTTTTTTGGAGTATGAAGTCATATTCAGACGTAAACTTCAAAATACAGTGATATAATTTATTTTAATCATGCGCAATCATGACATGAAACAATCACAAAGTTGTTATGTTACCCAACATACTGTGGTTTTGTACTGAATTCAATGATAATGCTGTGTTACATGTAAAATTTGTTTAATAATTTTGTTGAGATACAATTTATACACATAGAACTTTCTTATTTTAAATTTAATGATAGTTTGATAAGTATACACAATTGTGTAACAATCACCAAATCCAATTTTAGAACAGTTCCATTACCCCTGGAATATCCTTCCTATCCATTTGCAGTCAGTACTTTTCTCTGCTTCAAGCCATAGTCAATTATAAATCCCTTTCCCATCTCCATAATTTGCCCTTTTCTGGACATATAGATAAAATCATAAAGTATGTGGGGGGGTCATTCATATTTTTGATGAAATATTTATTTCCAAATCTTTTTCATTTTTATTGAGCTGTTTATTTTTGTGTAATTAGGACACATTTTTAATATCTGAATTACAAATTTTATCCCATTATATGGCTTAATTTTCATTTCTTTAATGTGTTTTTGAAACTCAAATTTCTAATTTTTACTGCTTCATTCATCATTTAGTTCTTCAGTAAATCATATTTCCCATCATATCCTAGAAATAATAAACTCCAAGTCATAAAAATTATCCTGTATTTCTTTTTAGAAGATTAATAGTTTGGGGACCTATTGCCTAGGCTAATTTTTTGTATGGTGTGAGGTAATGACTTCTGCATGTGTATGTCTAGTTGTCATAGCACCCTTTACAGAAAAGTCTATCTTTTTCTCAATTTAATAGCCTTGGACACTTTGATAAAAATAACTGTATCAGAAAAGTAAAATTTGATATAATCATCCAGTTTAATTGCCTCATATTTGTTTTTATCAGTTTGTCTAAATTTTATTGGATGCATTTTTCTTCAAAATTGCCTTAAGTTCAAATTGATAAAAAAGTTTGTAAAAAGATAACAATTTCATGAAAAAAATTTTTTTCCTTTACTTTTTTGTACATGTGTTCATATGTTTATAGATTTATGTATCTGTATGGTAGTCAATATTAATGTGTAAATAATATAAACAGGAATGGAAATACCTCTTAATCTTATAGGGTAACAAACCTATAAACTTAAACATTTGGGGAATAAGAGTTGAGTGTTGGAATTATAGATTTTAGGTAATAGCTCACAATTATTACATCCAAAAGAAAAATTAATAGCCACTACATCCTGAAAAAATCTTGCCTCAAGAGCAGTCCTTACATTTTTAATGGTTTCAATATTTATCAATCTTCATTTCTTATATGTTTTTACTTCATTTCTTACCTTTCTTATGCTTCATGTAACTCAATTTTTTACCTTTCAATTTACTCTCACCTATACTTCATTTCTCTTGCATATATTATTCTAAATTTCTCCTTTTTTCTTCTTGCCTAGTGTTCAGACCACAAGTATCTGAAGTCTAATTGTTTTTAAAGGCTAAAATAGTACCATAGATCAGGGTCTCAGCATTCAGATCAGCTGTTGGTAAGAAACTCAAGGGGAAACTAAAAAATGAATGTCATATCCCTTGTGTCCCTTGAGGCAAAGATCACACTATGAGTATATTTTCCTACTGTGCAAATAAATAATAAAGGCCAAACTGGGACTGGAACAAGAGAGAGTTTTTTTCAGCAACACAGTTTACTCTTCAATACCAGCACACAACATTTTGCTCTGGCAAAATTCAGCAGCCTGACAACAGGAGTTTTCTAGATGGGCTCTGAGATCTAAAATATGATGGAATTTTACTGACCAAGATGCATGTCTATCATGCTCTCCTAATAATATGTTCTTGGTATGATGAACCAAGAAGAAATATTTATTTACTACTTATGAGATGACCTCGTTGAAATTGCTGTGCAAACATGTATGATAACTTTGATTTTATTTTAGCAATTATATGTTTTCTTTTTCTGTATCCTCTACTTTTCCTCCTGTGACTATCCAAATGCATACTATTTGACATAGTCAATTGAATTGTCCTAGCAGTTGAATGTAACCTATGCTCCCTTTTCACTCAGGTCATGGAGGCTAACTGACATTGTGCCTTCTAAGCAATTTAATAATAACTAAAAGGAAAGGGAATCTGTTTTAAATCATACTTCATTCAACTGACAATACTCAGAATCTTTGAGGACATTAAAGTTATTAGTATTTTCCATCTTTGCTTTGTCAAAAGAAAAACTTTTTCCTCATGTCATTATGTCAAGAAAGAGAATAACATAATGAGTTTTCTCTTTGGGGCTTCAAAACATAATTTTAAGTAACTTGATCTGGAAATCAATGCCTATCTCCAGGAAATAACATGATTACTTTTACCAAGATGAATACATTTATTACATATTGTAAATATATGCCTATAAGCAATATGCTAAAATGATACAGTTTATATTTTCATTGTAGTTCACATAGGAATTTATTTCTGGTGTTATTTTTTTAGATTTTGTAAGTAGGTAAAAAGTTGGTGTTGAAAATGTTGATGTTTGTTCAGCATTGGAAGATCCACCCCCAAATGTCATCATTTTAACAGAGGAAAGGAAAAAGCCATATGATCCTGTTACTAGTTGGAGAAAAAGTATCGGACTAAATTCTGTAGCTGTTCATAGTAAAAGCTATCAGGAGACTAGAAGTAGAACAGAACCTTCTCAATAGGTTAAAGACATGTACTCCATACTTCCAGCAAAAACGCCTTATATGAATGGAGAAGATACAATGCTTAGGTGGGGAACAAGTGGAGATATGCCTACTCTTCATTTGTCCATTAAACTTTGAAACATAGGCCTAAACCAAAATAGTCTAGCAATAAAATGACACAATTAGGATAGGATTAGCAAAGTAGAAGCAAAATCTTTATATGTAGATGGAATGATCATCTACAGAGAAAATACTAAGAAATCTCTAGGAGCCCCTAGAACTTGTATTTGAGTTTAGCAGGATTAGAAAACACAAGGTATATATAAAAATTCAGGTCTATGTATACTTGCTATAAATGAAGAATTGGATATTGAAATTTAAAAATTATGTAGGAGTACAAAGAACACTGCCATCCTTATAATAAAACCACTTTCTACATACTGCCAGATCTGACTTCTAATAGTTTGTTTTGTTAAACAAATTTCCATCTATGTTTATGCTTTTTTCATCTATTATCTTTATCCAGTTTTAGGATTAGCACAATCTTCATTTTCTAAAATGAGGGGAGAAGTGTTCCTTTGTTTTCTGCTTTAAATGTTTGATATAATTTATCAGTTAAAATGTATATGAGCCTGTTTTTGTCATATAGATAGGTTTTTAAGATAGGAATATAATTTCTTTAAAAGGTGCTATTAAAATTTTATATTTCTTCCAGAGTCAGTTTCATTTATTTGTCTTCCAAGATACTTCTTAGAAGTTGTCAAATTTATTTCACATCAGATTTTTGTAATATGCTTTCTATATCCTTTTAAATTCTGTAAAATCTGTGGTAATGTCTCCTAAATCTTGAGATTGTAATTTTAAAAATGTATAATTGATATTGTGCAATAGGAAGTAAAGGTCTGAAGGAGCAGGGGAAGTGGGAGGTGTAGGGGAAAGGAAAGAAGGGAAAAGAAAAAATATGAGAAAAAGAAAAAAATGGAAACAAAGTCTTTGCAAATATGGAAGGGTGGAGGGGGTGAAGGGAGGGAAGGGGAAGGGGAAAAAAATAAGAACCAAGATACTCATGTAATGGTACAAAATCCCAATGATGTAGGTAACTGTATTTTATACCTAAAATGTACCAATAAACTTAAAGGGGGAGAAAAAAAAAGAAAATGTTGATGTTTATTCTACACACTCACTACATATTAAAAATTTAATATCTTAAAAAAATAATTGTACCACTTCCTAATAGAGTTTACTGTTTCTGTTAAGAAATTCACCATCATTTGAATTACCTTCCCCCATACATACGGTATCTTTTGTATCTAGTTCTTTTGAAGATTGTTTCTTTGTCTTTAGTTTTTGAAATCTTGAGTAAGATGCAGTTCGGTGTAGATTTCTTTAGGTTTTTCTTCTTTGGAGTTTGCTAAACTTCCTAAATCTACAGAATTATGTGTTTTGCCAAATTTAATTTATTTCAGCTGTTTCCTGAAGTACCTTTCCACTATAGAATTATGTGTTTTGCCAAATTTAAGTTATTTCAGCTGTTTCCTGAAGTACCTTTCCACTAGTATATTTGTTCTATTACATTTTTTCATTTATTATATATTTCAGTTCAAAAATATCCACTTGTTCTTAATTTATATCTTCTCTTTATTCTTTCTACATATTTTCTGAATTTTAACTTTTATTTTGTTCCAGCAAATTTGTAACTGCTCATTGAGCATTTTTATGATGGCTACTTTAAAATCTTTGTCAAGTAATTCTAAAATCTCTGTTATCCTAGGGTTGATAACTATTGATTTGCTTTAATGATTCAGTTTGGGATCTTCTTGGGTCTTGATGCATGGTATGATGTAGTTTTTAAATGAAAGCTGCACACTTTGAGAATTATATGAGTCTGGATCTTATTGAAAACTTATTTTAGCTTGCCTTGGAGAGGAAGAGGGACCTGCCTTGTCATTACCAACTGGAGACAGAAGTCTAGGTCCTGACTTGACCTCCATTGACAATTGAAGGAGAATTTATTCAATAATGATGAGTGGAAGTGGAAGTTTTGTCTCACCACTAGTTTTTCACTGATCTATCTGTGGTTGGGAAGTATTGATGTATCTCATTACTGCCCTTCGTTTGTCCTTACTGTCACCTCAGTGGAGGGTGTCCTCCTTAGGCAGGGTTAAGGTGAAAGTCCTGACTCTCCATTAGGATTCTTCTGGTACTAACTACCCCACTGAAGAATAATCCTAATCACCAATGATTTGCTTATCTGATGTATAGCCAATTTTACAAAGTTATATAAATACTTGAATTTGTTCTTCTGTTTATGTTTCTAATACAATGAACAGTCATGTGGCATCCTGAAAAAATAGGGGTGACTTTAAGCTTTTGAGAAGGGGAGCCATAATCATTATGAATATAAACATGTTTGAAGTGATTCAACTTACTCTAATTATTTCTCTTCTTAGATCACAAATTATTCTGTCATATAATACTGGAAGCCAAGTTCGAGCTGGTTCACTAGTTCTTTTGAAATACCCATTACTTTTACTGTATTGCTAATTATAACAGAAGTTAATAGTTTAAGTAATAAAAACCATCTTGCACAGTGCCTGTGGATGAAGAATTCTGCATAGCTAAACTGAGTGGCTCAGGATCAATGTCTCTTAGGAAATCGCAGTGGATATGGCTATATGAGCTTCAATCACTTAAAAGTCGGAATGGAAATTGGGGATCTGGTTTCACTTACATGATTGGCAAGCTTGTGTTGCCCATTGTTGGGAGGCCTTGGTTTTTTTTCCACACAGTGTGAGACCTAACTAACTGCATTTTAAAGTTTGACTCCATCTTAAAATAAGACAGTGAAGTGGCCTTGACATGAATTCCACTTCACTGAAGTCAACTATTCCCCTAGTCTCCTTTGTGCCCATAAAATAATGATAAAATGTCCTTGCTGTGGGACAACAGATAAAAAAAGGACACAGCTCCTAACTCAATCCTCTGTCTGCCCAGAAAACAGATGCTCCCGGGCCCATTATCTATAGAACATTCTGTCAATGTGCTGATTGTTCTTTTTTCCCATAAACTCTACATGTAGCCACCCCTCAACCCCCCCATGCTTGCTAAATATCAACCAATCATGTAACTGCTAAATGGAACATCCCCAAACCTTGCGGTAGCCACAATAAAAACCCTGCTGATTTGAAATTCGGGGCTCTCAATCCTGATCCGCTGCATCGGTGACGGTTGAGTGCCCCTGCTCGAGCTTGAATAAACGACCCTCATGTGTTTACATCAGAATCGACTCCTTGGTGGTCTTTGGGGACTTCGAGATCTGGGCACAACAACAGATTTCTGAAGATTGCTTTAGTGCCCTTATGACATAGCAGGCAGCTTCTGCAGAAACATCATCTCAGTAAGAATAACACACAATTATCACTATCTTTTGTGAGGGTCTCAGGACACACACATAGTCATTTCCAAATATCTTATTGTTATATAATAAGGCTGCCTTATTCAACATAGAGGGAGACACACAAGTGAAGAAATATTAAGTGATGGAAGTCATTGGTGGACATTGTTGAGATATGAGAGACAACATTTATTAAAATGAGAAAACATAATTGAAGAATGCAATAAGCTGCAGGTAGTGGTATGGAAAGCACCTGAATTCATAACCCAAACCGGACAGTGTTAACTTTGAATACAAAGCATCTAACACTTTCATTTGAAGATATAGTGTGAAAGTTATATAAAAAAAGTCATTCATTTCTAATGTAAAAAACCACAAACATATATACATATATATAAAAAGTAATATATATACACGTTATAATTTATTCATATTTTTTCACATGAGTAGTTAATTTCTTTTGAAAAATAAGTATTCCTTTATATAGAGATAGCATAATTTGTTTAGATATTCACTTATTGATAGATATTATAGAGATTTTTCCAGTTTGGGGCAATAATGAATAGAATCATCATAACTATTTTTGTACAAATTTTTATGTAAAGATACATTTTTGTTTCTCTTAGATAAATACATAAAAATAAATTGTTGATTCACATGCTCAGTGTGTATAATTATCTTTTTAAGAAACTACTAGACTACTTTTCCAAAGTTCTGTACCATTCTGCATTACCAAAACAATATTGGTAAGTTTCAATCACTCTGCATTTTCACTAATATTTAGAATTGTTAGTGTCTCTAAATTTAAGCATTCTTGCAAGTTTTTAACCTCATTATAACTTTAAATTGAACTTTCTTCATGACTAATGGTGTAGAGTATGTTTTCATGACTCTGATCTTTATCAATATGCCCTTTTATGTTTGCTTAATTCATCCAATTAATGGAGTATTTTTCTTCTTCTTGTTGAATTGTAAGAACATTTCTTGGAAATAAGCTATGATGGCTTTTTCATATTAAAAAATAAATAAAATTTTTTAACTTCACAGCATACACAAAATTTCCTTGGAAGAAAAAGATCTAAAGTTATAACAAAACTATTAGATGCTTAGTAAAAGCATATGAAAATATTCTTGTACGTTGCATTAGGGAAAGATCTTTTAGAACCAAAAGATCATGAGCAATGAAGACAAAAATTGATGTACTAAATTTCATCAAAATCAAATATCTGTCTTTCAAAAGGAAATGTAAAAACATTAAAAACTAAGCCACAGATTGGCAAAAGTACTTCCAAAACACACATCTATGTGGGAGGCCGTCATAAGATCTGGGGAGTATCTGCATCAGAAATACACTCATAAACTCCCAGGGAAAAAGAAAGAAGAGAAACTAGACCATATTCTGTGACTGGATCACTCTGCATTCTACTCTTTGGAAATGATATTCAGTTATTTTAATAAGGAAATTTATTCAACATCTAATAAGATATATGTCACATTTCTTATGGGAAATGAGCTTAGAGAGTGGAGCTTTGGGCTGGATTTATATCATTAAAATGTGGAGGCATCAGAGCCATCCACATTTGCCATTGAAGCAGCTGGAGAAGGAAATAGTAAGTTGATAGCCTGATTCACCCTCCCCAGAAGGTAAATAGGAATACTCATCATGGGACCAATAACTAAAACCTAATCATAAATTGTTTCACTTGTGAAATGTATACACAGTGACTACTATACTATCTGACTACTTTTCAAGGCCAGTCATAACCTAGTATCATCTTCTAAATTCACTGCAATGTCTCACTTTGTCCTCAAAAGTAGAAAGTTTTCCCTTTAGATTCAATGTCTTGTTTACTCTTTGTGTGTATGTGTCTTTGTGTGTGTGTGTATGCACACATGCATGAGTATATAGTACTGGGGATTAAACCCAGGACCTTCACACTGAGCCACATCCTCAGTCCTTTTAATTTTTAATTTTGAGACAAGATTTCACAAAGTTGCTAAATTATCCCATTTAAGCTCTAACTCCTGATCCTCCTGTGTCAGTCTGCCAGAATTGTAGAATTACCACTACCTTCATTCACTCTTCCACAGGCCCTAGAAGTACCCAGATTGTTGACTTGTCTTATTTTCATTCTTGAACTACATTTACTTGTTCTATACAAATTGTGTGATTTTGAAGATTAATTTGAGGTCACAAATAGTTTGAAATTTATATCACTATCACTTATGTTCTTCTCTTATAATGCTTATATTTTTGATGCTGTATAGTTGAGTTACAGACAATATTTCTTGTGAATTTTATCCTTTCAAATAAAGTTACACAGACTAAACACTGCATATATGGTTGATTAAAGTGGAAACTATTGAATTTAATAGATGAAGAGGTATTATTAGATTAAAATGTCTCTCCAAATGTACTTTGATATTTTGAAAAACAGTAATGATAATAGAGAACAGTCCAAAATATAACTAAAGGCATATATGCCTCACCAAGACATTCAGTTTGAGTATATGACTTTATTTCAAATATTCCATAAAAGTAGAACATTGTACATAATTAGAAATCTACTCTCTCTCCATAGATCTATTCTCTTTTTATTATGTATTTGGTATCATTTTGTAATGAACATAAAACTGGTTATATGGCATTAATCCCAGCACTCTGGGAGGGTGAGACAGTAGTATTCCAAGTTTGAGCTCTACATCTGCCTGGGCAACTTAGTAACTAAGTGAGACCCTGTCTCAAAGTAAAAAAATATATATAAAAAGAACTGTGGAGACCCAGGATTTAGCTTAGTTGTTCTGCCGCCTGCCTTGCAAGATCCCGAGTTCAATCCCCAATACAAAAAAAAAAAGAACTTTGTAAATGCACTTCAATGCAAAGACCATGGGTTTAAGCTCCAATACTGTTAAAAAATTGCAATTGGTAGATCACATGAACAATAAATTATTTGAAAGTTTGATATTTAAGGGACTGTTAATTGTTCAGGTGGTTGAAATAATTTGAACAGTTTCCAGCAGTAGATTAGAGTTATAGATGTCTATATCCTTGGTGTATATTTAGTATCATTAGTCCATTTACTTATAGTCATTCTTATATGGGTATGATGATGTTTTCATTTTATTTTGCACTTATTTGATGATTAAAAGGTTGTGCATGTTTTTATATGCATTTATGGATATATATTATTCAAGTATACTTACAACAAGTCTGTAACTTTCCATTCTCATTAGATGATGAAGTTTATTTTTGTGTTGACTTTATGCTTTATACTTCCTGTGTCTTGTTAAAACAAGTAATTTGGGTTACTATCTCAAGATTGTTAGTGTATGTGGCCTATGTTTTTCTAGCTGCTACATGTTTTACCTTTTACTGTTAGGCTTAATATCAATCTCACATTTCACGCTTTGTTTTAGGTAATGATCATATTTTTTAAAATGTGCATTTAATTACCTACCACTACCATTATTTTATAAGAATCCCATTAAATTACACTATGGTATTTCTGGATATAAATGAAATCATTCTATATGTGAAAGATATTTAGAGACTCCATTCAGATCCAAAGATTTATTTCATTTTATTCCATTTGTGGAAAATCGTTGTCATAATTAAAACAATATTGATAATGAGATATCTCATATTGTAATACTTGCCATGGTTATTTTCACTTTTTAAAATCATTTAGATCTTTTTCTTGATGATTTTTACCATAATTTTTTCTCTTTCATGAGTGTTCTCAGAGTTTGAAATTTTTTTCAATTTTTCTCATCATCATACTTTGTTTTTTCTATTCTAATTATTCCTAGAATTATTTTCTATCTTTTCCTTTATACATTTCATTTGTTTTCTACTGGTAATGAAAATTTATTACACAGTGATTAAAACCACCTCTCAGTTCTGTAGAACAGAGACTAGGGGAGGCTGATGGAGTCCTCAGTTTTATGCCTCAAAATCAAGGCAGTGGCTACTGAGGGCTGTTATTTGGGTGGAGAATATCCTCTTGAGCTTATGCATAAATTGGTGAAATGCAGTTTTTTATGTCTATTGAATTGGACAGCAGGGAGCTTCCATCAGATCTTAATGGTACTTGCTTTCCTGTGCTGTTGCTCCTTCCATCTTTAAATTAGCAAGAGCCAGTCAAACCTTTCTGGGATTAAATCTCTGACTTCCCCTACATCCCCTCTTCCAGAAAGTTCTTTACTTTTAGAAGCTCAGGTGCAAAGGAGCACATGTTATACAATTTTATTTATATGAAACATTAAGTAAACCAAATCTATAGTTGTAGAAAGCACATCAATCCTTGCTGTTCACTCAAAATGGGTTGAAGTTAGAATGCAATTTACACCTCAATAAAGTTGATTTCAAGTAATGTGATTCCCTCTTATACAGATGACTACTGTTAGATTTAATTACGTGTTTCAAGAAATGTGTCAGACTGTTTTAGAAATGAAAGGTTGCTGAATACTAATTTTCAACTTTGTCACCTGCAGATTTAAGTCAGAAAACTTTAGAAAGTAATACTGTTGAGCAGAACAGGAATTTTTTGATACTACAAAAGAGAGGAGTGTACAGAGAAAAAAAGATATAATACCGTTGAGGCCTTAGACTGAGTCCTAGCAGTGAAGAGCCACAAAACTTAATTCTACAAGTTTAGAGTTTTGATAGCAATCAATCTAATACTAAATCATGCATTTGCTAGAAGTTTCCATCTAAATTAATATTTTGGACAGTGTATTTGGAATAACTCTTCCTCAGACTTAACAGCATTTATGGTAAGAAATGCATAAAATTAAAAAAATAAAAACAGTCTCTGAGAGGGCCAGTTTTGAATCACCTTACATGATCCACAGCATAGTTTCTTCTTTATGATATTCATGGGTGTCATGACCAATAGCAGATTTTGTCCCAGCAATTAAACTGTCATGTTCTAAGAAATAATCCTCTTAGAAAAACTCTGATTTGTTATTTACAGTGATTAAATTCCCTTCCACATAGATTACTTTCAATTTTCATTTTTAAAATTGGGATAAAACACACATAACATTTATCATTTTAACAAATTTTAAGTGGCAGCATATAATTTATACTGTTGTTAAATCATCACCACTATCCAATGCCAGAACATATTCACCTTCCCAAATTGAAATTTAGGTAATAACTAGGCAACTTCTTCCATGGACATCTGGGTACCTCCATTCTACTTTATATCTTGATCGGTTTGGCTATTCTATGCAGTTTCTTTAACTTAAATAATGAAATATTTTTCCTTTCATAACTAGTGAATTTCATTTCACATAAAGTCTGTAAGTTTCACCCATATGATACCAAGTGTCAGAATTACTTTCGTTTTTCAGACTGAATAATGTTCATCATATATGTGTACTACTTTTTTTTTTTTGGAGTACCCAAAGATTGTTCCAATTTTTGACTATTGTGAATGATGCTTCTATGAGAAAATGTCTAGTCAATTATTGCTTTTAATAAATGTTTATAGGAAAATCGTCATATCATACAGCAATTCTATGTTAACAGCTTTGAGATAGAACTGTAATGTTTTTCATAATGAGTGTATCATTTTTTTACTCCTGTCAGTAATGAATTAGAGTTTCAACTTCTCTATATCCTTGCTATGACTTGTTATTTCCAAAGGTTATTTGTTTACATTAGCCATTCTCTAATGTCAGATGTGTTTTCTCAATATTTTAATTTGCATATCCATAATGATTGGCAATATTGTGAATGTTTTAAATTATTGGTTAGCTATTTGAATATCTTCTTGGGAGAAGTGTTTATTCAACCCTTTTGCCCATTTTAAAATCAGGTTGTGTGTTTTTGTATTGTTACTGAGCTGCCAAAGAATTTTGATATATTCTATATATCAATCTTTTCTCACAAAAAAGTTTTACAAGTATCTTCTTACATTGTGTGAGTTGCCTTTCACTTTGTTGCTATATACTGATGCCATATATTTTTAGTATTGATAAAGATCAATTTTTCTTTCGTTATTTATGGTTTTGTTGTCATACTCAAGAATTCTAAACACTTTTTACTGGAACTGAAAAACATATATTCTTATAAAGCACTGTGGAAAACATTTCAATTTCACCTGCCCTAAATGTAAAACTTAAGAGAGTTAAGTCTCTTTAAGTCCTTTTTGTAATAGTCCAGGATAACAAACCATGTCATCTGATCTTAAATGTATTACAAACTGAAACACAGGCATTAAAATTGATTGGAAATCCCTGCTTAGGAGGTGATTATCAAGATAGGTCAGAATGCATGCTTTGTATGTAGGTGAATCATTATATAGAAATAAAGTTTAAAAGTATCTTAATAAATATTATTAATATACAGATACAAAATTTTCAGACATCTCAATAGAGAATTGAGTACCATCAAAATACATTTATGTCCATTTAAAATCTTATTCTAGTTAACTAACTATAAGCAAACATTTTCTTTTTTTTTTTTTCTAGCACCAAGGATCAAACTCAGGACCTTGTGATTGGAAGGCAGGCATGGTGACACTGAGCTAAATCCCTGGCTTCTAGTAAAAATTCTCTTAATGAAAAGTTTGCTGTTATACCTTAATACTGAAAGAATCATCAAAAATCTTCTTAAAAATCAGATTGGAATGTACTTACTACGGTTCATTCCAAATGCCCCTCAGTGTTTAGAGTATGAGGCTTGTGCTTTCAACATTGTCTTCATGTTTCTATTATGTTATAGAAAAGTAGTGACATTTTAGCAAATTCAGAGTGTTAATCTATCAACATTATATATACATAAATTTATTTTTCTCATCATAAGGTTTTAACATCTTTTACAAACTACTGAAATATAAAATCAGAATTAAAAACAATTAAACATCTTAGCTTTAATTTGTTATATGATATGCTATATGATTATACAATGTGTAGAGAAATCTGTGCAACCAACTTATAAAAATTGATCCAATGGTGATTAATTTAAGTGTTTTCAAGAGACTTAGTGGAGAATGCCTCGGAAACAGAATCTTAGCCTCCACTTTTGGCCCATTAATAATCAAGGTACTTCTATAGGCATATTATTTCAGCATCAATACAATTATGTATTAAATATAAGAATAATTCAGCTTTATGACATATATGTAAGATACATATGTAATAGAATTCTGAGTCTTATTATTTGTAATATTGGATACTCAGCAGGTATATGAAAAAAATGTTCATCACTAATCTTTATACAATGAAAATCAAAACTACAACAAAATCTTACTTCACAATGAAACAGCATTCTCAGTAAGAATGGTTATTAGCGAAAAAGGCTAAAAATAGTAGTGCTGGTAAGTATATGAAGAAAAGGGAAATTTTCTACATTGTTGTTGGGAATGTAAATTAGTACAACTATTGTAGAGAACAGCATAGATACTCCTTTAAAAATTAAAAATAAAACTACTATGTGTTCAAATAATTCTACTCCCAGGAGTATATCTAAATAAAATTAAATAAGTATGCTGAAAAATATCTGCACCCTCACAGTTATTGTAGCACTAATCACATTAGCTAAAAAATGAGAAAAATAACCTAATTATTCATCTGGTGATGAATAAAGAAAAAAATTTGAACATATACACAATTACTATCCAGCATGAAAAAGAATAATATCCTTTCACTTATGACCCTGTAGATGGAATTGTAGACAATTTTTTTTAGTGAAATAAGTCAGGCACAATAAAACAAGGACCACATGATCTTAGACACAAAATCTGAAATGCTCATCTTTCAGAATTTGAGAGTAGAATGGTGGTGTCAGAAGCTGGGGAAACCAGAGGTGGAATAAAGATGAGAAATGTTGATCAATAGGCACTGAGGTAGCTCAACAGAGTAAATAGTTCTTGGGTGCTATTGAACTTCAGGGTGACCGTACAAAATGATAAATGTGTTCACATTTTCAAAAGCCAGAAGATAGTATGTTTAAAGTTTCACCACAAGGAAATGATTAATGTTTGAATAATAGATATATTTAACCTGATTTAAACAGTTCACCATGTATGCATCTCAGCATCACATGTTACCACATTAATATGTATAATTTCAGGTTGTTATGTATCAGTGAAAAATTAATTTAAATTGAAAAACTTTTTAAAACAAAATAAGACATTGGATGCTTACCTTGAAATGACCAGTGAATAGTCAATGTCATTATCCTCTGTGTATTTTTCTCTCAATTTATGATTCAAAGTATCTTATTATTATCCATCTGTTAAATTAGCTTTACTTATAATTAATGTCATCTCCAATGAAAACCTCCTACACTTAGAACTGTGCATAAAAAACAGAAGTTCTTTTTTCAATAAATGGAAAATACTTCAAGTAGGAAATTTGAAGTAGTGTGCAGAACGCCATTTCCTGTTGGTAAGTTGCAGAAAAATTTTATGAAATGAATCAGAGTGTCTTGATTCCTCACCATGCTAAATAGGTTAGAGACTAACTTAACGGAGATGCAGTAGCTCTACCACCACTGTGTTGGTGCTCACTTTCAGCTTATGGCTCTGCCCGGGGAAACCAAAACTCTGTCATATTGTTGCTGGTAGAGACTGAAAATAGAAAAACGGGACTCTTAAATTTTCCCCAAAATTTTAACACAAGACAATGGAACTTTCTTCCTCTTGGGTTTCCAATTTCGGGGATTTTCTTTCTGACTGTGAGTTCCCTTTTTCAATTATGAAAATGTGCATATGCAATAACATGATTTATTATTAAATATATATATATATATATGTATTGCTCTATCAACCATTCTATCATTTGAACAAAAAGAACAATAATATTCTTGATAAAATTTTCACTGAATACTAATTATGCAAGAGGCCTCATGATAAGCAATTTATCTCCATTATCTCATTTAAACAGAAGAACATTTTGACTTAGGATAAATACAATAGGCATTTACATTTAGGAGTTAAAAACATCTCATGTTTAGCCTGTTATAAAATATATAATAAAAATCAAATATTATACAGGAATTTAAATTAAAATCATGCCTTCAGGCACACTTTTCCTAACTTTAGCATTCCTGTCCTGAGGTAGCATTTTCACAGTTTTTCTGTTTTAGCTTCTCCATAAGAGAAAATATTATTTTACCTCCACTTCTTATGTCATCAACCCCCAGCAGTAACTGTTATCTACATAAAAAGCCCAGAGATTTAGCTTATTTTAGTTTCTCTTTTCTTAGCTTCTTGTCTTTTCAATCTTCTAGTTATAGTATTATTTCCTTGGTATTGTTTACATAACATTAATCATTTAATTAAAATTTTATTTCTTGGCTTAGACACTGTTAGAAACATTCATTGTTTTTCTGTTTTTAAATATGGAAAAACAATGCTCCAAAACTCTTTTCATTTATTTCCTTTCATATATTTTTATTCAGTTAAATTTTATAATGTCAAGGTAATAAACATTGTATTACATCTTTGATTTCAGCTACATCTCCTCTACATTGTCCATACCTTAATTTTGAAATTTTATAATAGTTTCATTGCCATTTTGATTAGATAAATATTATTTATTACTAACACATTAGGGTTCAGTTTCATTCTTTCTAGTGTCACTGTCACTGAGTGGTACTGAAGACCTTCAACTATTGCACTCCCATCTCTCACTTCAAATGCCATAAACCTGATGATTAGAACCTAGGTAGGTCCTTTCCTGAGTTCTTACAGTTACACTCCCCTACCTCTAGCATCCACACAGTAGCCTCCTATTTATACTTTCTAGAATTATTTAAAATCTCATCCTATAGAAACTACTCCCTTCTATTCATTTTGCCATTGCAGATTTATTCTTTTTATGTAAAAATACTTTCCTGGTTTTTGACTGAAAAGAGGCAATGAATTTGTGAAATCTGATTTATGAGGGATTCAGGGAAATTATAACTCTGATCAACTGTCTCCATGATCCAGAGTTCTTCCTCTGAAGGAATATAGCAGTGATGGATTTGATATTTTGACTATTTTTCAATTATGTATACCTTTCCATGAATCTTTTCTAAAGCTACACTTCAAGGGAAAGTCATCTAAGAGTAGGGTAAAGAATGGCTTAGGGACTGAGATGTGAAGGGAGGAGGGATAGAGGGGATGCAAAGGAGGAATTAACATTTGTTATATATGTGTACCAACTGCCCATGAAGAATGTAATTATTAGTACTGCAAACATGTACTAATAAAACAAAATAAAAATTTAGAAGAATATTAGATTTTTTGTTATTGTTATCTTGCATAGAGAGACTAAGAAACATGATTTTATTCTTCATATTGAACTGAGTAGTAGAGCATCTCACTTGTTATATTTTTATTGGTAATAGACATGAACATAACATCTTTCCTTTACAAATCTCTTAGGAAAACAAACAAAATTGCAAAGACACTCGCTTCAGCACCTAAAGCATCCACTTTGAAAGGTAGAGATCACAAGGGTGGGCAAAGGAGAAATAGAGAAATGTCTCTGAGCACATGGGCAGTATGACTTTAAAACAAATATTATTTATGTTGATTACAGGAATCCCATTAAAGATGCAAACATCAGAATATGGTCCAGCGCTAAGTAATAATGCTATCAGCAATAGGAAACAACATAAATGGAGAGCTTAATCTTTGACCAGCATGCAGGTAAATATACTTGAATGAAGGTTCTTGGAAAACTCTGGAGAGAATCTAGACACCCAAACTCAACATTTCCCATGCATGTAAGTTGTATTAGCAGTGGTTCCTTAACATTAGTGTGTAAAAGAGGAGATTGCTTCCAAATCCCAGCTGCTCATGGCAATAGATTATATTACTCTGTAGTCACACCTTTGTATGTTTGTTTGTTTCTAGATAATGTATAGATACAGTTAAGTAATTTTCTTTGCAAATATTACAGAATTCAAAAACATATTTAAATATAATTGTAAAATTGTTTAAATTTTATTTAAATGTATCATTTTACTATATAATATCATGATTCTTTCTTTTAACTTCACCATTACAAATTTAAAAATCAATTCTTAGCGATGTAGGAATACACAGAAGGAAGTTGGACACCCTCTCCCATTATATCTTGTATAAAGACAGATATAAAACAGGGTGGTTTGGAATATATGGTCCTAACTTTGCCTCTCTCTTTCTTCTTGCTCCCTTCTCTTTATATATCACATTAATCAACATTCAGCCTCATCATCAGAAAATTTACATCATTAAGAAACAGCTTACTGGTTAAATGCTGTTAGAATCAATAAGATATAAAAATCTAAAGTCAGAAACTCAAAATAAACTTCTCTCTGATCAGCACAGGAATCAAACAGGTTTAAGAACCAGATTAATCTGAAAGTAATGAGAGCATAATTTGGATTGGAGTGATATATATATATGAAAGTTTGGTGTTGTCATCCAAATTTTTAAGCATCAGTTAAGAGCAGAATTAAGTCAAAGTGGGATTATTAAAAGTAAATATTAGATGTAAACTGAAATTGAAAAAATATATAATATAAAAACATATTGTAAGACAAAACCCCTTAATGTAATAATATACTTTTATAAAAGTAATGTAATCATTTCCCTTTTCTTTGAAATTCATTAAATTTATTGGTATATTTTAGGTATACCATATAATGACCTTCATCATTGGGAAATTATACCTTTACATGATATATCTTGGTTTTAGTAGCATGTGCTTATGAGAAAATTGAATAATGTAGGCAGAAACAATATTAGAATGTTTAATCCCAGTGAGAGTTTTTAAAGGCAATTGACATAGCCAGGAGCAGAACTTGTAGGACAAAATTTTATAAAGAATTTCACTTTCAGAAGGGCATCTAAATCAGGACTGATGTTTAAAACAGCTTGAATATTACAGGCCAAAGATGGCAAAACCACTTTAATAAAGCTCATTCCTGCTGTTCTTGCTGATGGTACCTCCTGCAATGCATTAAAACTTCTCCATGCACCAAATGGCTGTGACTTTAATTCACAATCTTTATAATACTGAGCTTTCAAATTCCTGGAGACACAGAGCATATAACTAAGGAACACAGAAGAAGAATAGTACTGCTCCAACTGAGAATCCAGTTATCTCTTAAGTTCTTCATGTAATTATGCCTAATTGGTCACCCCATAGACAAAACCCTTGCTTCTATCAGAGTATTTAAAAGAGATTTTCCTGAATTGACATTTAACTTTTGTTTTTGTAAACATTCATGATATGCATTTGAATGAGCATGAAATTCCCAGATTTGTGTTATGAGCAAATGGAAAAAAATTAAGAAACAAATCAGTAGAAGGCTTAATTATCCCAGTTTGGAAAAATTTCAGAACTAGGGGTAATGTGAGTTCACCAAAGTGCATAGAGATCACATTTCATAGTCTTCTAAATATTTTAAATTAAATCATTCTCACCAATATAGGACTTTTTCATATAATTCAACTAATATGAATTTATCATCCATCACATGTAACACGTTCCCTGCTTCTTCAGTCTAATTATAGACCAATTAACACTTTGGACTGTAAACAAATGGATTTTAATGCCCATCTAAAATTAGCCAGATGTTGAATTTCAGTATAAAACTATTATTAATTATCTAACTCTTAATATGATTTGAGATGGTGATGAATGACTGGTAATTCTGTCCATGTTGGTGTCTGCAAAGTTACTTTACTAGATTTAATATTTACAATCATTTGTTATCTAAGAGTTTTCAATACAAAATAATTGTTAGTTTTTACTAATAAATGGTCTACTCACAATTTATTGGCCACTACAATGAATATAAGAAAAATGTTTCAATAACATGAGCCATCAAGAAAACGGAAGTCAAGTGTACAATAAGATATCTTCTCACCTTAATTAAAATGGTTATTTTTATTAGAAAAATATTTCTGTTAAGGGTATAGAAAGAAAGGAATTCTCGTATGTTGTTGGTGGAAATGTAAGTTATTATAAAAATTATGGAAAATGGTAAGAAATTCTTTAAAAATAAAGAAAAAGATCTATGTTATGATCCAAAATCCTGCTTTTGAATATATATCTAAAGGAGATCTAATAGCAGATAAATAAATACCTGCATGCTCACGTGTATTACAGTGCTATTCACAATAGCTAAGATATTAAATCAACCTAAGTGTCCATCAAAAGATGAAAACTGTGGTGTATATACACAATGGAATATTATTCAGACATAAAGAAGAATGAAATCCCATCATTTGCAGCACAGCAGGTGGAAGTGGATGATATTATGTTAGATTAAATAAGTCAGACACAGAAAGACTTAAATATCGGTGTTCTCTCACATACATAAAAGAAAAGCTGAATGGAGATTGTGAAAAAGGAAGGAGAGTACATAAATGGAGGCTAAATCATTAATGAATACAATTAATGTATGTAAGTAAATTGTTTTTAAAAAGTTTAAGGTATAGTTTGCAACCCTGTAGAAAAGCACATGCTTTTATTTGCTTTGACTATAATTCATTTTAGCCTAAACCAAATTTATTCTAATTCTTCATCCTGGGATCCTATGCTAATCAGAGATTTTTTTAAAAAACAGTACAAACTATTCTCTCACCAGCTCCTCATGGTGCTCTAAACAGTCCTTGTGACTATTTTAACCAGGAGAAGAGAAGAATATATGAAAAAGTTAAGCCAAAAAAGGTTAAATATAATAGAAAGATATGAAGTAAGATTTTCTATAAATCATAATTGTTTATGTTTTGACAGGTATGAGGAAACATGGCACATCCAGTCAGTTCCCATTATTCTAACTTCTGAAAATGGACATCATAAGAGTGGCCCATATTTCAGAAGTAGTAGAGACTATTACCATTTAAATAACATTTAAATAACTTGCTTTACTGAAATATTTGTATCATAATCTTGTGCCTTTTCTGTTTTTCTTAAAGTCATAATTTGAACTAAAAATATTATTTATGTTCAATTGGTCTTTTAAAATTAGAGGTAATTTGGACGAGGCCAAATCAGCCCGCTGCAGACAGGCAGGTCTGTGCATGCCCTACCAAGGTCCCAAGTTGCACAGAAGATGAATCACCCCGCTGCAGACAGGCAGCCACCTGGTTCCACACTACAAAGATGCAGAGGACACCAGACAACCAGACCAAGGTACTGAGTCCCACTGCTCCCGGTCCAGAGGTAGGGGCTTCTGAGCCACAGTCCCACTGCTCCTGGCCCAGAGGAATGGGCTTCCGGGCCACCATCCCTCCCATTGCTCTCAGCCCACAGGAAAGGGCTTTGGGGTCACCATCCCTACTGCTGAGAGAGGAGCTCAGGAACATGATGGAATCCCAACATAAGAAACAAATGGTATCCATAAAACATATGCAAATAGATTTCCAGGACATGAAAAACTCCATTGAAAGTCTACACAGCAGAATGAGCCAATGTGAGGACAGAATTTCAGACATAGAAGATAAGACTGCAATTAGTGACCAGGAAAAGAAAAATCACTTCAAAAGTATAAGGGAACATGAGAAATCAATCCAGCAGCTGCTAGAGGATGCAAAGAAGAATAACATAAGACTGATTGGAGTCAATGAAGAAACTGGAGAGAGTGCAGATGACATAAAAAAATCTCTTCACAGAAATAATTGCAGAAAACTTCCCAAGCAGGGGAAAAGAGCTTGACATGCAGATAAATGAGGCATATAGGACTCCAAATAGCCTTGATCAGAAAAAATCTACACATAGGCATATAATTGTTAAGATTCCAGAAACACAACAGAAGAACAAAGTTCTCCCAGCAGTCACAGAAAAGAAACAAATCACATACAAAGGAAAGCCCATCAGAATCACAGCAGACTTCTCAACACAAACCATCAAGGCAAGAA